>SJYQ01002278.1:589130-645838 GCA_006410935.1 Redunca redunca
GGTAGTTTGAGCATTCTTTGTCATTGCCTTTCTTTGGGATTGGAATGAAAATGGACCTTTTCCAGTTCTGTGGCCACTGCTGAGTTTTCCAAATTTGCTGGCATATTGAGTGCAGCACTTTCACAGCATTATCTTTCAGAATTCTGAAATAGGTCAACTGGAATGCCATCACCTTCACTAGCTTTGTTCATAGTGATGCTTTCTAAGGCCCACTTGACTTCACATTCCAGGATGTCTGGCTCTAGTTGAGTGATCACACCATCATGATTATCTTGGTTGTGAAGATCATTTTTGTGCAGTTCTTCTGTGTATTCTTGCCACCTCTTCTTAATATCTTCTGCTTCTGTTAGGTCCATACCATTTCTGTCCTTTATCAATAGGAAGTTAATAATAAATATTAGAGTGGAAATAAATGACATGGAGCCTGAAAAAATGAGAAAATAGAGAATAGCATTGAAACATATATATTACCATATGTTAAATAGATGACCAGTCCAAGTTCTATGCATAAAACAGGGCACTCAAAGCCAGTGCACAGGGACAACCCAGAGGGATGGGATGGGGGACACATGTACACCCATGGCTGATTCATGTCAATGTATGGCAAAAACCACCACAATACTGTAAAATAATTAATTGCCTCCAATGAAAATAAATAAATTAACCTAAAAAAATAAGAAAATATCAATGAAACTAAGAACTGGTTCTTTGAAAAGATAAACAAACTGGCAAAACTTTAGCTTGACTCACCAAGCAAAAACATGAGAGGGGTTAAATAAATAAGGTCTGAAATAAAAGAGGAGGAGTTAAAACTGATAACATGATTTTGGGGGAAAGATTATAAAGCTGCTATGAACAATCATACATCAACAAATAGGACAAACTATAAAAAATGGATAAATTCTGGGAAAAATGCAAACTTCCAAGACTGAATCATGAAGAAATAGAAAATCTGAATAAACCAATGATTAATAAGAAGATTGAGTCAGTAATAAATACCCCCACCCCCCACAACAAATTGAAAATTGAGCACCAGATGGTTTCACTGGTGAATTTTACTAAACATTCAAAGAAGATTTAACACCTAACCTTCTCAGTTCTTCAAAAAGATAGAATAGGAGGAAACATTTCTAAACTCATTTTGCAAAGCTAGCATTACCTTGATACCAAAATCAGACAAAGATGCCACAAAAAGAAAATTACAGGCTAATATTCATAATGAACATAAATGCAAAAAATCTTCAATAAAATATTTGGAAACTGAGTTCAAAAGTATATTAAAATGATTGAACACCACGTTTAAGTGGGATTTATTACAGGAATATAGGGATGGTTCAATATTTGGAAATCAGCATGATACACCACGTTAGTAAAATAAGGGATAAAACTCATATGATCATCTCAGTAAAGGCAGAAAAAGAATTTGACAAAATTCAGTATCCATTTATGATCAAAAAAATGAAAAGACAACCTACTGAATGGGAGAAAATTGTTACAAATCAAATATCTAATAAGGTGTTAATATCCAAAATATAAAAGGAACTCAGACAACTCAGTAGCAAGAAGAAAAAAAAAATCCATGCAACCTGATTTTATAATAGGCAGAGGATATAAATAGACATTTTTCATAGACATACAAATGACCAATAGACCCTTGAAAAAGATACCAGTATCTCTAATAAGCAGAGAAATGCAAATCAAAACAGCAATGAGATGTCACCTCACACTTGTTAGAATGGCTTTTGTGAAAAAGGCAAAGAATAACAAGTGCCAAAAAGGATATAAAGGAAAAGGGACCCTAGTATACTATTGATGGGAATATAAGTTGGTGCAGATACTACATTAACAAAATAGAAGTTCCTCAAAAAATTAAAAATAGAACTTTCATATAATCGAGGTACTCATTCCACTTCTGGGTATTTATCTAAGGAATACAAAGACAACTAATTCTAAAAGTTATATGCACCCTTATATTCGTTACAGCATCATTTATAATAACCAATATATGGAAACATCCTGAGTGCCTATCAATGGATGACTGGATAAAGAAATAATGGGTTACAACATAGCCATTAAAAGAAGGAAATGTTGTCATTTACAACACAGATGGACCTTGAGGGTATTATGCTAAGTGAAATAAACCAGACAGAAAGACAAATAACATGTGGTTTCACTTGTTGTTCAGGCACTAGGTTGTGTCTGATTCTTCTTGACCCCATGGACTGCAGCACACCAGGCTTCCCTGTCCTTCACTATCTTCTGGAGTTTGCCCAAGCTCATGTCCATCAAATAGGTGATGCCAACCAGCCATCTCATCCTCTGTCACCCTCTTTTCCTGCCCTTAATCTTTCCCAGCATCAGGGTCTTTTCCAATGAGTCAGCTTTTCACATCAGGTGGCCAAAGTATTGGAGCTTCCACATCAGTCCTTCCAATGAGTATTCAGGGTTGATCTCTTTTAGGATTGACTGACTTCATCTCCTTGCTGTTCAAGGGAGTCTTTCCCAGCACCACAATTTGAAAGCATCTTGAAACTAAAAAAACAAAACAAATAAAAACGACATAGATACAAAAAAGCAGTCTGGTGATTACCATAGGAGAAGGGGTTTAGGAGGTGGGTGAAATGGGTGAAGGGAGTCAATTTTATGGTGATGGGTGGTATCAGACTTAATGTGGTGAACACATTGTATTGTATATGTTAGTTGCTAAGTTGTGTCTGACTCTTTTTGACCCCATGGACTGTAGCCTGCCAGACTGCTCTGCCCATGGAATTCTCCAGGCAAGAATACTGGAGTGGGTTGCCATGCCCTCCTCCAGGGGATCTTCCTGACCCAGGTATTGAACCCGCAGCTCCTGCACCTCCTACCTTGCAGGCAGATTCTTTACCACTGAGCCACCAGGGAAACCCTAAAATGATGACATCTTCCTTCAAAGATTTGCTTTTATTTCTGGCACGAAGTTAGGTCAGGGGTAGTATGTCTTATTCCAATTTAGGGAGCTGATTTGAAGGACTAATTAATTTCACCACCACGTTTTCATGAAGACTAATCTATTTCATGACCATTTCCAGAGTAGGCATTGTGGGGGTTCCAGCTGAAGCCTGGAGTGTTTGCCATGACCCTTCCTGCCTGATGAGCCTGGACTCCAGTATTTGGCCATGTCCCTCAGCCTTATCAGACTGCTGACTACTCTCCTCAGCTCTCAGTAACTCAGTCAGTGCTTTTTGCTGTTTTAAGCCTCTAAACCACAACATTGGAATTGACAAATGCCCTAGTGGGGAAAGAGGCAGTGAAATTGAGGATCCTTTATCTTCCCTTTTCTAAGACTCTCACGAATATGTATCTGCACTGGCAATAGTGGGTCAGCCTTGCAGGAGATGGGAGAGAGGATTCCTCAGTGAGCTTCAGGCCTCTGTATGGGAGGTAGTAGTTTAATAAGAACATTTGCACTACTTGACCTTCCTCAGCATGGCCAGATCACTCTGCTGAAGGATGACATCTCTGTGTTCCCCACTTTTGACCTTGGGAAAAATCCAGCAGAAAGGCCCTTGGGAGGGCAAAGGCTCAGACTGTGGAGCCCTGGTATCTTGGTTCTTAGATCCTCTAACTGATGAAAGACGGCACAGTGTTTCTCACCCTCCTACTCTTTGGTTTCTTGAATCCTTACCATTTTGAGAGCTCCTGAAAACTGTAAACAGATGTCTTGAAGAAAATAATGAAACAAATTAAAAAAACCCTCAGCTTTTCTAGTTGTTCTTATTAGAAAGACTGATCTGCCAAAATTAGGTACCAGTAACAGAAGTGATTTACCTTGGAAATGAACAGAGATCATTCTGTCGTTTTTGAGATTGCATCCAAGTACTGCATTTCGGACTCTTTTTTTGTCCATGATGGCTACTCCATTTCTTCTAAGGGATTCCTGCCTGCAGTAGTAGATATAATGGTCATCTGAGTTAAATTCACCCATTCCAGTCCATTTTAGTTCGCTGATTCCTAGAATATCGACGTTCACTCTTGCCATCTCCTGTTTGACCACTTCCAATTTGCCTTGATACATGGACCTAACATTCCAGGTTCCTTTGCAATATTGCTCTTTATAGCATCGGACCTTGCTTCTGTCACCAGTCACATCCACAACTGGGTATTGTTTTTGCTTTGGCTCCATCCCTTCATTCCTTCTGGAGTTATTTCTCCACTGATGTCCAGTAGCATATTGGGCACCTAATGACCTGGGGAGTTCCTCTTTTGGTATCCTATCATTTTGCCTTTTCATACTGTTCATGGGGTTCTCAAGGCAAGAATACTGATGTGGTTTGCCATTCCCTTCTCCAGTGGACAAGGACAGTTTTCATTCCAATCCCAAAGAAAGGCAATGACAAAGAATGCTCAAACTACCATACAATTGCACTCATCTCACATGCTAGTAGTGTAATGCTCAAAATTCTCCAAGCCAGGCTTCAGCAATACGTGAACCATGAACTTCCTGATGTTCAAGCTGGTTTTAGAAACGGCAGAGGAACCAGAAATCAAATTGTCAACATCCGCTGGATCATGGAAAAAACAAGAGAGTTCCAGAAAAACATCTATTTCTGCTTTATTGACTATGTCAAAGTCTTTGACTGTGTGGATCACAATAAACTGTGGAAAATTCTGAAAGAGATGGGAATACTAGACCACCTGACCTGCCTCTTGAGAAACTTATATGCAGGTCAGGAAGCAACAGTCAGAACTGGACCTGGAACAACAGACTGGTTCCAAATAGGAAAAGGAGTACATCAAGGCTGTATATTGTCACCCTGCTTATTTAACTTCTATGCAGAGTACATCATGAGAAATGCTGGGCTGGATAAAGCACAGCAGATCACACCACCCTTATGGCAGAAAGTAAGCCTCTTGATGAAAGTGAAAGAGGAGAGTGGAAAAGTTGGCTTAAAGCTCAACATTCAGAAAACGAAGATCATGGCATCTGGTCCCATCACTTCATGGCAAATAGATGGGGAAACAGTGGAAACAGTGTCAGACTTTATTTTGGGGGGCTCCAAGATCACTGCAGATGGCGATTGCAGCCATGAAATTAAAAGACGCTTACTCCTTGGAAGGAAAGTTATGACCAACCTAGATAGCATATTCAGAAGCAGAGACACTACTTTGCCAACAAAGGTCTAGTCAAGGCTATGGTTTTTCCAGTAGTCATGTATGGATGTGAGAGTTGGACTGTGAAGAAAGCTGAGCACTGAAGAATTGATGTTTTTGAACCATGGTGTTGGAGAAGACTCTTGAGAGTCTCTTGGACTGCAAGGAGATCCATTTAGTCCATTCTAAAGGAAATCAGTCCTGGGTGTTTTTTGGTAGGACTGATGCTAAATCTGAAACTCCAGTACTTTGGCCACCTCATGCGAAGAGTTGACTCATTGGAAAAGATTCTGATGCTGGGAGGGATTGGGGGCAGGAGGAGAAGGGGACGACCGAGGATGAGATGGCTGGATGGCATCACCAACTCAATGGATGTGAGTCTGAGTGAACTCCAGGAGTTGGTGATGGACAGGGAGGCCTGGCATGCTGCAGTTCACGGGGTTTCAAAGAGTCGGACATGGCTGAGCAACTGAACTGAACTGAACTGAATGGAAGTGGAAGCAACTTAAATTTTAAAATTACTTCACAATCTTAAGTGATTGCATATACTCCAGCCAATTTATGTCCAAGACCTCTAACATTAGGAAGGGCAAAATAAGGACCCCTTCCCTCTAAAGAGACATCAAGGAAGTCCCACAGAATAGTATTTAGATCTGATTATCTCAAAATTTATCATGTGGCTACACTGAGATGAAAGGGAGGCTGAGAAATATTGTCTTTAGACTTAGTACATAGCTGTCCAGTTAAAAGTCAAGATTTTACTATTAAGTACAAAGGGGAGAATGTATGCTGTGAGTGAACAACTAGCATTCACTATATACAGTGGTGTTCCAAAAATATCCTTTATAAGAAATTTCCTAGCTAGTCTGAGAAATAACATAAGAGCTATGAAGATGTTTTGGGGGCAGGCTGCAGTACGAAAATGTACTAAATTACTAACGAATGATATAAATAATGTCTGATTACCCTAAGGCACAAAATTATATTTCAGGGCAGAGGTATATTTCAGGGCCATATGTATAGGGGTTGTAGACATAAATGCTATAGCCATCCAGAATCTTATTGGCATGGGGTAGCAAATCCCACATTCTTTGTGGTAGTAACTGATAGAGCTGAGTAGGGACTACTTTCCCACAGTGGTCAATTTGCCAGACTCTTTAATGTCACTCTGGAGGCTGGATCTGGATTTGGCCATGAACATGACTAATAAGAGGAAGAACTGAGTCTGGATATCAGCATGGTTTCTTGAAGAACTGTCTTTCAAGTGGAAATGATCATATCTGGATCCTGGCCTTGTCACTTACCTTCTAATCCTAGACATGCCATTTAACCTCATTGAGTCTAGTTTTCTGTATCAGTTCAGTTCGGTCACTCAGTCATGTCCGACTCTTTGTGACCCCATGAATTGCAGCACACCAGGCCTCCCTGTCCATCACCAACTCCCGGAGTTCACTCAGACTCACATCCATCGAGTCAGTGATGTCATCCAGCCATCTCATCCTCGGTCGTCCCCTTCTCTTCCTGCCCCCAATCCCTCCCAGCATCAGAATCTTTTCCAATGAGTCATCTCTTCGCATGAGGTGGCCAAAATACTGGAGTTTCAGCTTTAGCATCATTCCTTCCAAAGAAACCCCAGGGCTGATCTCCTTCAGAATGGGCGGGTTGGATCGCCTTGCAGTCCAAGGGACTCTCAATAGTCTCCTCCAACACCACAGTTCAAACACATCAATTCTTCGGTGCTCAGCCTTCTTCACAGTCCAGCTTTCACATCCATACATGACCACTGGAGAAACCATAGCCTTGACTTCTGCTGCTGGTGCTAAGTCACTTCAGTTGTGTCTGACTCTGTGCAGCCCCATAGACGGCTAGACGGACCTTAGTCGGCAAAGTAATGTCCCTGCTTTTGAATATGCTATCCAGGTTGATCATAGCTTTCCTTCCAAGGAGTAAGCGTCTTTTAATTTCATGGCTGCAGTCACCATCTGCAGTGATTTTGGAACTCCAAAAAAATAAAGTCTGACACTGTTTCCACTGTTTCCCCATCTATTTCCCATGAAGTGATGGGACCGGATGCCATGATCTTCATCATAAATACTCTTCATAGTAAGAACCTCAAAGGACTGTTGTGGAGCTCAAATTAGAGGACAGTGCACTCCTCAGGAGAGCTAGTCATTAGGAAATATGTTCTCCCACTGTTCTCTTTCATGGACACTGTGGCAGGCAAACCCCACGGACACTGGCATCTGAGGGCATTCATTGTTTGGTCAAGTGACAGTCACCTGTCAGGTGTTGTCAATCATATGCCACCAGGCACAAGCTTAGGGACTGCAAACCCGGTGGTCTGTGCCCCGATAAGTCCTCTTTGTTTTACCCTCATGCTTCTGACTCCTCTTGGCTGGTTCCCAAATCTTCAGTATTAGATTGGATAATCCCACTTTTAATAATGCTCAGGATATTTGCCTCTCTTGGGGGACTGTGATCACAGCAGTGGAGGGTATTAAAATAGAGCTGAATGCCATGCAGAACACTTACCCTTTAAGCTGTGTATGTGAGCATGGCGTTTTGTATGTGTGCACACAAGGGGGGTTGTGTGTGTGTGTGTGTGTGTGTGTGTGTCTTCTAAGATTTTTTTGTAAATAAAATATTACATTGAGCACCCAGTTTATTTGCAATGTTAACAGAAAACACTGCAGTATCAGTTTAAAACTCAGGTTTTCTAAATCAATGAAATTATTGACTTCTAAATTTTGTGTTTTTATTTCCNGCAGTATCAGTTTAAAACTCAGGTTTTCTAAATCAATAAAATTATTGACTTCTAAATTTTGTGTTTTTATTTCCCCTAAATCGAATTAGCTCAGCATTAGCCTTAAGGGCATAGTAACACTTCATGAGACTCCAGAAACACTAACTTAATACACAGCTGAATTTAAGTTTTTGAGTTATGCTTGATATTTTTAAACTTAGCATAAACTGAGTAGTTATCAGGCATTTAACTTGCTTCCATTTATAATAATACATTTTGGGGGCCAATTTTTTACCCCCTTAGCCTATTTCAGTAATCAAGAAGCTACACTAAAAAATAATTGGTAGAGAACAGAGAGGAAATATACAGAGTTACTAATATACACCAGGGTTTAAGCTGACATGAAATTTTATCTTAATTATCGGACAAATTTGTACTCCCACTATCTAATTCAATTTGCATGCATCGGTAGACACTTATTAAAGGTAATATTACATCTGTCATTTTAAGACTGGTGAGAATTTTATCATATGAGCTGCATGAAACAGCCACTCTATTATGTACAGAACTCTTTTGTATGGCTTAAAATAACCAGCATTGCATCCTAATTAAGTATTTTTTGTAATTGTCTTCAGGGTAGTCATAGTCTTGTCCATTTTGTGTCCATCTTGTAAGTTATTTGGACACAGAATTGAAGTTGCAGGAATGTACTTCTCCTCCCCTCTGCTTTCGCTTTCTGAATGAAAAATGAGAGCTTTACTAATAAAATGTAAACTGGAATCAAATGTTCAAATAAGGTTTTATGAGAAGCATGCAATGCATAAACCCATCTCAGAATTCTCCACTGGATTTAGAATTCTGCTGTATACAAATATATTAGACAGCTGAGGCATTAGCAACTGAATACATTAGGGTTATTTCTGAGATGAGTTTATTAGATTTGTACTTTTGTACAAAATGAATTGGTAGAGTGCTAATATAGCATCATCAATTCAGGATAACAATGGCCGTTTCTGAGCAGAAAGCCCTAAAATGCCTTTAGACACTGATACCATACATTCCCCAAAAGAAGCCCACATATTTCTGCTTTGACTCTGTAGGGTTGGAGATAAAAATCGCATGAAGCACTCGTCTAATTTTAAGTTCACTCTTCCTGCTACAGCCATCTTGGTTTTGCAGCTCTTTTGTTCTACTCACCAAAGGAAATGAAAGAATGAATTAGGGATGAAAATAAGAGGTAGCATGCAAGGGAAAAAAAAGAGAGGGGAAAATCCAGTAGAGCAACTATGCCCAGATAGGACCTGCTGGTCCAGGGCTCTGGGAATAGGTGGAATGTGACGGTGGGAAGTCCCTGGGCAGCAGGTCCCCAGCTCCACGTCTGCCTGGTTTTCCCAGGAAGCTGTGTCCTCCTGGAAATGGGAGAATTAAGCATTATGGTTTTTTACTTGCTCACCCCTGGACCCACAAGTGCATTTGACATGCTCACCAACTCCTTTTCTACTTGGTAACAGGATTTGTTTTTTCTTGTCCTCTTTTTAAAGAAAAAAAATGTACAACCTTTATCTGTGACAGGGCAAAAAGCTCCCCCAGAGTTCAACCAGACGTCATCCACTCAGAAAATTGTTAAAGTGTTCGGTTGGTCACAAGGCTGCCTTCTTCAACAGGAACTTTAAAAACAAAAAAATTGATCATGACATTTTATCATAGGAGTTTTTTTTGTTTTTTTTTTTTAACTGAGACCAAATGCAATCTTCAGCTGCTTCCTAGGGATGAGCAATTTAACTTGGGTTAAATTATTACAGTTTTTAAGTCACCATTTTACAATTACTTGGGTCAGTGACAGGATGCGGTGGATCTTGGAAAATGCTGCTCCTATTTTAAATCATCTCAGAATCCAAACATCGATGTGCCTCCTCATTGCTCTTTTTCTCCAGCAGCCAGCCCTTTGCTGGTTGAACTCCTCAGATACGTAGCCGAGTATCTTCCGGGTCTTGGAGCAGAGAGGAGGAGAGGGGAGACTCCATTCTCGCTCACCTCCATCCCGCAGAAGCAGATGAATAATTCATGGTGCCACAGGGAGGTCCTCCCTGAGACTTCCCTGAAGCGAGTCTGAGCCGGCCAAGGACCAGGGACCTTACAAACAATCACAGTGTGCTGTGTCAGAGAACAGTCAATCAATCTCCAAAGAAATGTGAGGAGAACAGGTTTTTCATGCCTGTGCGTTGGGAGGGAGCCAAATGCGTGTTGCCATTTGATGGTAGAATCAGTGTACACCTGTTCCGACCAGCTGTCAACATAACCTGTGTCAGAGGCAGGCATCGCACCCGCTGCATCCTCACAGCGGGCTGTGTCTGCCTGACAGTCGGGACAGACAGCACAGGAACTTGGGGACCAGAAGAGGAGGAGCCAGCAGGGCCACGGTGGGGACACAGATGTGTGAAGAGTGTGATAAAAGAAGGAAACATCTGAGGGAATAAGCTCAAACAAAACAGCAAATGTCATTTGCATTATATAATTATGGCCAACCATCGAGTCCTTTGTAATAACACTCGGTAGGCCAATGTTAAACCCACAGTGAGTGATAAAAAGGCCTCAGCTTGAAAAAAGGTCAGCGTGAATTAGTATATATTTGCTGATTAATTCAGAGTGTGCCTTCGTAAATTTTATAGTCCAGGGCCCCAGCCTGGTTTGAAGCAGCCTCCTATGAAATTCAAATGTGTTTCATTCAGCACCAACATTCCAACCTGGCACTGTGCTTTGTGGAAAACTTTATTCAGCAAACATGGACCCATGCAGGCATGTGGCAACTTACAGAGATGGCTGGATTTGTGAACAGACAGATTCTGAAAAACTACACACACAGCTCCAGAGGGGAGAGGCCCTCTGCGCTGTCTCTCTGATCACACACATAAAACAAGACGTGCCAGTGGACGGCACTTGTCACCTGCCTGTGTATGCCTGGCTGTGGCAAGCCTGCTGGAAAGATTCCTATCTTTTTACCAAAATCTCCATAATCAGGGCTGCTGATGGCAACTTTAGTCTCTTATGATATTGTTTAGTCAACATAAGGAAAAAGCAACTGTGTGTAGGGGGAAGGGGTAAAGTAGAGGATTAGTATTCATTTAAGGAAAATATTTAGCCCAAGAGACTTTTGGTCTAAAACTACTTTTAAGATTATAAATACAGATTCTGATTTTAGATGGAATGCATATTAATAAGCATCTACTGTGTGCAAGTTGATTTGTCGCCTTTAATCCTCCCAGTTGCTCCATGAAATACCAATTACTGTCTCCACCAAACAGCTTCCCCAAACAGGCATGGTGATCAAATGACGCCACTGGGATTTGACCAACTCTTGCGACCCCTTGGACTGCACCCCAAGAGTCTCCTCTGTCCATGGAAATTTCCAGGCAAATTTCCAGACTAAAGATCACAGGCTTCACGACCTCCAAGCACCCTTGCTTCCCATTTCACCCATACTGTTTGTCTTTTCAATTGCTTGATACACCTTTTTTGTACCTATTTCAACCCCACCTCCTACCCAGCAAGCCAGAAACTACAGCCCACAACTCTGCCTCATCCAGATTGCTCCAATGTAAGGATCATCTCTTTTCTGTCCAACTGCAGGTCTCCTCTCTGTTTCTGCATGTGTTTTTCTTTATACAAAAGATAGAGACCCTACACCAAGACTCTGACTGAGCTCTCCTGCCCTTATCAATAAATTCTGTAAATACACCAAGTGGTAGTGAATTGCATTTCTTAGAAATTCACGAATCTGTTGGTTTTATTGACCAATAGAGGTCTTCCCACCATTTGGAGAGGTTTGCTGATGCTTCAGGAGAAGTGCTGGCTGTGTGTCAGAAAAGAGGGACCAAACACGCCTGGAGGATGTGTTGAATTATGGTGCATGTGACATAATTAGCGGCTACATCACATCAGAACTAGTTTCACATGGTTTTAGATATTTGTCTAGGGGACTCAAACCTAAACTGGCAACTTTGTGTCTGCTTCATATTTTATACAGATCAAGAATGAGAGGTCCAGGTGGAGTTATCAGGTAGATTGTCAGGCAGGTTGCTCAGAGTAGTGGTGTGATGGAAGGACAGAGGCCTGGAGGTCAGCAGAGCTTCCCCTCTGCTGGAATCTTTCTTCTTCTACCTTGCAGGATGATGCCGGGCAAGTGTCTGACCCTTCCTGGGCCTCCATTTCTCATGACCCAAATAGATGTTTGATCTCCAAGTGCCATCTGATTTAACCTTATATTCTTAATAACAGTGCCTTGTATTGTGACATCTCTTGTGGCACATGAAGTGCTCACACATATATGACACCGTAAAGAACTCCAGACAGAAAAAGAGACTTATCCAAGGGCAAGAGGTGGAGAGTTGAAGGATTGGAGTCAGACCAGGGGCCCACACCTCCCTCCACATCTGGGCATTTGTGGGACTATTCCTGAAACACGATGTTCACCCCTGCGGATGTGCTGGGACTGGCCCTTCTCTGTAAAGGTGTTTCAACCAGTTTCTTAAGGCAGTAAGCCTGCTACCCTATTTGCATCATTTCAAGTTCACCCCATGCAGCCTCCCTGAGCTGCAGCAACAGAGTGAACAGTGTTCTGCAATATCTACATTTATCCAATGGATATAAGTATATAGAAAAAGGTCCTAAGCAATTTCCAAGGGCTGCCTGTCTACCCCCACCCCAGCCTCTGTAGCCACTCACTCAACACTCCCCTTTGCTTCTACACATGAGCTACCTGCATCTTCACTCAGTCCTCATTTTGAAAAGCACTTGCCGCATATGGCCTGGAAAATCCTCCGTCTCTCTTCTTCTCTCCCTGGAAGCTCACTGGCTATTGCTGACACCTTTCTTGAAAGTGAAAGTGTTAGTCTCTCAGTCATGTCCAACTCTTTGTGGCCCCACGGACTATAGCCTGTCAGGCTCCTCTGTCCATAGGATTCTCCAGGCAAGAATACTGGAGTGGGTAGCCTTTCCCTTCTCCGAGGGATCTTCCTGACCCAGGGATTGAACTCCTGCGTTGCAGGCAAATTCTTTAACATTTGCACCACCAGGGAAGTCCTTCTCTCCATCGATGTTCACTGGCTATTGCTTACTCCTTTTTTATTGCAGCGTTAAGTTTGCATCCTTAGAAATGACTTCCTTAACCCTTGAGCTAGGGACACTGCCCATTTCATTTACTCAGAACTCCCCATACTTTCCCTTGTAGCATTTACCACAAGTTTAAAACATAACATTTGTGATTATTTGATGAATGTCTACTTTCCATCCAAAACAGACCTCCAACTTGCCCAACTGAATCCAGCTACATCCAGCACAGGGGTGGCACTTACAAAAGACAGGAGCTGAATTAGTTGAACCCAGGAGTGATGGGAAGGGTGTGACCTATTCCCTTAGCAGGAGCTGAGCCTTGAGCCTGTTTGTCAACACACCTAGAATGGAGTTGAACACCTGGTAGGTGCCGACAGGCCTCTGAAGGCTGATCTTGGGGAAGGCAATGAAGTCAAAGAATTGGCAGGAAGTGAATTCCAACCATGTCATGAGGTCCTGCCAGGCCTGCCCTGAAGGAAACACCACAGGGTCACTGACTCCAGGGCCTGCACACCACAGGTACCACATTCCCAGGCCAGCTCTCTGGTGATGGCCTTTTAGAAGCGGAGGCCAAAATCAAAGCAAGAATTTAATGCAGTTTGTTATAAAACCAACCTGTGGCCAAACAGTTTTTGCATTTAAACTTTGGTTTTCCAGCTATCAGGATTTTTCTAGAACCACATTTAAGCAGGAAATCATAGCATTCTCTGAGATGGGCTATGAAATACAGCATATTCTGTTCTTGTTTGTAAACCTTGCTAAGGTGACCAACTATCCTGTGTGCCCAGGAATGAGGGGGTATCAAGAGTGTGGAACTGCCAGGGCTAAAGCTGGGAGAGTCTGAGGCAGACCTGTGACAGACACAGTGAGAACAGCTAAGATAGAAAGTGAATTGACTGTCAAGTTTACCCCAGTCTCAGGGAGAAAAATGTTAGTTGCTCAGTTGTGTCTGACTCTTTGCAACTCCAAGGACTGTAGCCCACCAGGCTCCTCTATTCATGGAATTTTTGAGGCAAGAATACTGGAGTAGGTAGCCATTCCCTTTTCCAGATCTTTCTGACCCAGGGATTGAACCTGGGTCTCCTGTATTGTAGGCATATTCTTTATGTTTGATCTTAGAGTGGAATCCCCCAAAAGCAAGCCCAAAGAAGGACTTAAGTGCAAGCAGTTTCTCTGAGAAGAGATTGGAGGAAGCACAATAAGGAATTGTGGAGTGCCCGAGAGGGAAGGGAGAAAAACCAGAAGGTAGCTTCCATTATGAGCAGCAGGAGCTCAGATAAACTGTAAAAGAGTCTTAGAGATGTCCTACAAATGAATGGAGCAAGATGGGGTATGCTTGCTTACTGACTCTAACACCTCATTGGCTAAGGCTTGCTCCTAATGGTGTTAACTTCCTCGCCCTTGGGGCCACTTCTGCACTAAGCTGTCACCATGCTGGGAATTCCTTACAACAGCTGCATAGTGGACCAAGGGGGTATGGGCTAACAAGGTATGGGATGAACATCAACAACAAATGCTACATCCTAGGAGACTAGAGAGAGAAGAGCCCAAGGGGTGTACTTGAGTCATGGTCAAAGAAGGGGCCAAGGGTCAGAGAAGTGGAATCCAGCATAGACACAAAGGGACAGAAGGAAGCCAAGTGGTTTGAAAAATAGATCTTAACCAAGAAGTTGTTCAGTAGCACATCTCCAAGAGTTTGCTCAGATTCATGTCCATTGAGTCAGTGATGCAATCGAACCATCTTATCCTCTGCTGCCCTCTTCTTCTTTTACCTTCAATCCTTCCCAGCATCAGGATCTTTTTCCAGTGAGCCCACTCTTTGCATCAGGTGGAAGTGTTGGAGCTTCATCTTCAGCATTAGTACTTCCAGTGAATATTCAGGGTTGATTTCCTTTAGGATTGAGTGGTTTGATCTCTTGCTATCCAAGGGACTCTCAAGAGTCTTCTCCAGCACCTCAATTCAAAGGAATCAATTCTTCATCACTCAGCCCTCTTTATGGTCCAACTCTTACATCCATATATGACTACTGGAAAAACCATAGCTTTGACTATATAGACCTTTTGTCAGCAAAGTGATGGCTTTGCTTTATAATGCACTGTCTTGGTTTGTCATAGCTTTGACAGCAAAGGAGTATGCTGGTTGAAACATATCTATCAAAGTTCAGTGCAGGAAACAGAAACCTCTTCGAGTATTTTGGGCAGAAAAGATTTAATACATGGAATAATTGTTTGCAAAATATTTGAAAGGGCTGGAGGAACCAGTGGTTAGGAACCACCCCTGAACTACCAGTTTCAAAGTTATATCACTCTAACTGTGGGTGTGGAGCCAGGAAGCCAGTGCTCTATTCCTGCCATGACATCTGACACTAACTATGTTGACCTGCCACTGCTGTGACCACCACATGTTCACATTTCTATCCAGCCTTCCTTGCTGGCAGCCAAGATGGTCGCTGCCTGTATTCCAAATATCTCCCAAATACATTATATTAACAGAACCTAATTTGCATCCAGGTCTTCTGAACAAAGTAGACTGTGGTTTTTCAACTTTTTCAAAATAAAATGGGGGAAGAAATAGAAGTTGAGAGAGTCGAAACCACCCAGATTTACGAGACTACCTACAATCTTGGGTGGTTGTAGGTGGCTTCAAGTGGAGCTAATGGAAAGTCCCAAGAGAAACAGAATAAGATCAAGATTGCACTCATCTTTCTCCTCTATTTTGTGTTTTCTTATACTATAACAGGATTCATTAAGATAAATGATGCTTAGGAATTACAAGAGTCACCTTTCAGAAGGAACCCCACATTTTCTGCCTCCAAGCTGAGATGGACGCTTCTAGATGTTTTCAAAAATATAATACGGTCCATTCCCTGCACTTCCATGAAGCTCTGAGCTCAGTTCATTCACTGTCTCTTCTTATTCTGTCCCTACCCATCAGACTGTGATTTTCTGAAAGTCAGGGACTGTTTCTACACTGCCTTTGAATGCCCTGCACAAGTGTTGGGTGCCTGGAATAGGCCAGAGGTACAGCACATTGGTGTTGAATGAATGTACTTCCTGCATCATCAGATGTGTGGTAGCATTATGGAAGCTCCATCATTCACCCAGTCCTGTTGCCACAAGTACCCTCACATACATCAGAAGCAAGATCACAGGCTGGACTGTGAAACAGAGCTATGGCCCCTCTGAGATAATACAACCATGTAGACATGAAACTGGCCTTCTTACCAGGCTCTTTCCCAAGAGCTCACACAGTGAGTTCTTGGTCCATGCCCAGGTGGGTTTTCAAGGAAGTTTGCTATAAAACATCTCTCTCAGCTAGAAGTACACTGATTCTCAAGAGTATAGCAATGTGCTTTTCCCAGGTAAAAATCCATTGCATTTGAAAGTTGTACCTATCAATTACATTTGGGGAAAACTCAAGTTCTCTCCAGTTTCTCCTCTCCCCATCCCAACCCACTGTGGCATCTACTCACAAGACACAAAGAAGGATCCTTTCACCAATCACATCCTTGTCTTTAGGAAACTGACATCATTAAGAAAACAGAACCTGGCTATACATGTATCCAGTGTTGTATAATCTCTAATTATTGATTCAGTTTCATTTCATTTCTATCAGTTTTATCCAGAGGAAATAATGCTACTGATTTTAAAGATATAAAAAATAAAACTTTTCACCTGATTTCAAGCCACCATGCTCACTAACATGGGGAAAATCTCTTTATACTTTATTTTTTTCTGTTTCTTTTTCCATTTTATTCTCTTGAAAAAAAGAAACCAGGGAGAGTGTTGGGGAAAAAAAAAGAGTTATTAGGTTACTATCAAGTGAGACTGATGGAGTCAGATGATACCATTTCATCATGGAGGACCTTGTTACTCATTTTGGCAAGGATTGGGTCTGAATTGTTTATGTAAAGAGCGTCTCCATTCCCATTATTCTCTGTAAAGACTGAAAACAGCCCATTTAAATTTCTAGCTAGATCACTCAAAGCCCTACTCCCAGTGATTTTCATGTCTGGCCCCACTCCTTGACCTGGCTTCTGCCATTTTGAGAATGGTCATAGGACCCAAAAAGTGAAGTCTGGCCAACTGGTCTCCAGAATCCAACTGGGAGGAATTTTATCTATTCCAAGGATTCCACCCAGGTAGTCAATGGAAGATGATTTAGAAAAGTATCAGAAAGTCTCTATTGCTTTTTGTATACACGGAATTACACATTTAAAATTTATGCCTTTGCCTTTCAAAGTCTTCTTGTTCTTTAAGGAACCCCTATTACAATGAGATTTCAAGGTCCACTGAAAAGGAATTACCTTGGATTCTTCTTAACCTCTGTATGAAGAATAACTTCTAGCATCTGGGTCAGGAAAGCAGGGCAAAAAAAGAACGGACAAGAAGCCAAAGATGGGACCCAGACCTAGAGGTGGATTTTCCCTCCTTTACGTTTTTGTTGTTGTTGTTGTTGTTGAAAATCAGCTCTGCTAAGAGTTTATCCTGAGTCTGATGTGTATGGTCATTCAGGTTGTTCACTCCTCAACAGTGCTTGGTCAAAGGAATAAGTCGTGCTAAAATCCAACCCTGTATTTCAGTTTCTAAGCTACATGACTTGGTGGAAATCTGCTATGACACAGAGGAAGAGAGCCTTTTTCCAACTGACTTAAAGATGTCAAATGAGCCAGAGGCCACTCTGCCCTAGGCCCAGTCTTAGAGATTAGAGTTTCTTTGGATATTTAGGTTAAATTTGGTCCTCAACATTTATCCCTTGACACTTGTGAAATTGGTGATGACTTGGAAAGAGTCATCACAAATAGGTTCAAACATATTTTTGCATAAGCTTGTGTGACAGAGAGATATGTTTTGCTTGGTTCTGTGGATAGTAGACTATGGAATGAAATATGGATCCAGGTTTCTTCAAGAGGCAGAAGGAAATGATGGTGATTAAGATGGCGAAGCTGATGAAGAGTAGTCAGGATATCCATCTATTGGCGTGAAGGTATGAACAATATGAGCTCTGCAGGACCTTCCAGGTGTGAGTTCTGATCTCCCTATGATGGGCAGGGGTGGGGGGTGGCACAAGGCGGGGCATATTCACCTTTAATTTGTTCCTGATGCCAGATGTGCATTTTACATCTTCTAAACTCCCCTGGAAGATTTATCAATGACGTAAACTTGACTATGTAAGAAACCTACTCAGGCATGGGCGTGGGTATCTTTAGAAGCAGCAGAACTTTTTTTTAAAGAGAAAGAACACTTTTTTTTTCTTTTAATGAAATGGCGTCTTTAGCCTGAATGAGGCAGAGATCCAGACAATCCAGACAATAAAATAATGATTTAATAGCCTTGAAGTCAATCAGCCGAATACAATAACATTAATTAGCCTTTTATGCCCAACTCACAACTAATTCTGTTGTCTACTTATTTTTGTTCCAAAAGGGTTGCTAATGAAATATTTAATATTTCACTAGGTTCCAGATTCATTTCCACACTGGCTGGTAATTTTCTCTTATACAGCTTGAAATTGTACTCTTGATAATTTCACCCCAGAGTGTATCTACATCACAGGATCACTGACTGCAGAGGGAAAGCTCTTCTGTCTGTGACAATCAGATAATAGCTTCACTTTTAGCCAGTAGAGGAAGTCAAGAGCAAGAGAGTACAGATAATGTGAGTATAATTCATTATTCAGATCTGCAAGTGAAGCACTGAAAACAAAGAGAGAAGAGGAATAATGGTGTCATTATTTTTATTACTCTTGTTGGGCAAACCTAGCGTGAAACATTAAAGGAGACCGGGGTGAGCTTTCTGACTGCAGGGTGACAAATTGACTTTCAGAGCAATATTGATAAGGGGAAAGGAAAGCAGACAGATTTTCTGTACAAGGTTTGCTTTCTTATTAGTGGTCCCATAAACTATTCCTTGTTGCTGGTGCTTTTTAAAATTCCTATTGTTTCTTCTCCTCTGGAGTCAGTATCAGTGGCTGGGATGAAATGGAGTGTGGTTTCCTGAACTCTCTGAGTCAGGAGGCCCATGCCCTCTGCATGATCAACAAAAGTCAGGTAAACTGGTAGGGTGGAGGTTGGGGGGGAGGGGACGAATTTCCTGCAGAGACAAAAGGACTTCAAGTCATAGTAGAATACCCATAGAGGAGCAAGACTTTTTGCAGACTCTATTGGAAACGGGAGTGTCATAGATTTGTTTTATCTGAGACCTTCAAAGTTCCCTCACCTTTAACCATTTTAATGAATATTTCTTTTTAATCATTTCTCTTCTTGAGTTCCTTGTCACTCAGAAACACATCCATTGATGCTCCAGCAGAGGCAATCTTTATAAGCTTTGTAAGAAAGCTGGAGGCCTGGCTGGGAACATCGTATAGGTAAGGATGACAGAATCATGTTGGGTAGGAAGGGGGAGCACCCTCTGGCGGAGCTTTCCTACAGGGATGGGCTTTTGTAAATGGACTGTAAAGTTGCCTGATTGGCAGGATTCCAGGGTCAATGAGAATGGTCCCCATAACTCTCTTCCTCCTTCCAGAATAGCTCATATTCCAAGGTGCTTGGCACGTGAGATTCAACTATCATAGTCTTATTCCTTTGAGGTTTTCTCTATAAATGAATGCTATGAAAAACCAAATAACTTTGAGAGAAGTAGTGTGCTGACCTATTGCTCACTAAAGTGTTAGTTGTCAATTAAAACAGATTTTGTCCCAACCGGTGGGGCAAAGAGTGAGAGAGCAACTACATGGTAGAGTGAACAGGGAAGGAAGAAAAAGACACAGAAAGGGGAGGAGAAGTGAGGAATGGAGAGTAGACGTATGAAAGAAAAATGAAAAGTGAAAGTATTAGTTGCTCAGTCCTGTCCAACGCTTAGGGACCCCATGGACTGCCGCCCACCAGACTCCTCTGTCCATGGATTTCGACGGCAAGAATACTCGAGTAGGTTGCCATTCCCTTCTCCAGGGGATCTTCCCTATCCCGGGATCAAACTCAGGTCTCCTGTATTACAAGTAGATTCTTTACTGTCTTAGCCACCATGCAGGTTTGATCCCTGGATTAGGAAGATCCCTTGGAGAAAGGCATGGCAATCTACTCCAATATTTTTGCCTGAAGAATCCCAGGGACAGAGGAGTCTGGTGGGCTATAGTCCATTGAGTCGCAAAGAGTTGGACACAACTGAAGCTACATAGTAGGCACACACACCACTTCTCTCTATCCTCTCTGGACCCAACAGCCTCCTTTTTGGATACCTTCCAGAGCACTCAATTCCAGAGTATGAAAAGCTGTGCTCTTATTACCTTGATGATAAGAAAGACCACTATTCTGCTTCCACCCAACCCCTCCAAATTTGACTATCCAGATGATGCAAGGAAATCATAGAGGTAGAAACATGAATTAATCTGTTCAAATTCTGATGAACTCTTAACTACCACTGGAAATGTCCAATTCATTATAGAAAGGCAAAGTTATTAAATCTTTGTCTGAACCTCAATTTTCATCATCTGCAAAATGGGCTTAAAACATCAAACCCTCATAAGCTAGCTTATTCATTCATTTATACAGCCAATGTATAGTGAGCATTTACTATATGCCAGGCATGTCACAGGAGCTGCAAACACTAAATTAAAAAAAATTTTCTTTTATTTTCAGTAAAACCTCTATCAACCTGAAGATTACTTTCTAGTGACCATGTCTTTGAAAGGGTTTTATGAGTAGTTAGGTACTTCAAAAATGTAAAGATGTAAAATAAGTCTAGCTTTAAATTCTGGTTTTGTGTTCCAGGGCAACACTGAGCAAGTTTCAGCCTCCCAGAGGAAATTGTTTTCTTCAGGTGTTTGAAGAGAACATCTCACCTCTGCTCTGGCCTTTGCCTCTTCATACTGAGCACCTCAGGTTTCTTTGGCTGCTCTTCCCGTGGCTCACCGTGTAGATCTAACCCTTTCTCATTGCATTTACAATATTCCTTTAAGGGCGGGGCCCTGGGCAGAACACATGATTCTAGAGCAGTCTACAGAGTGTAACCTGCCTGTAATGCAGACCCTAGAATAGACTCAGTTTGCTTATTTAGCAACTGCTGTTTATTCCTCGGCACCAGTACTTATGTACACACAAAACATTCAGGTCAAATTATGGAGGTATCAAGTTTGAAAATGAAACTCCAAGCATCACTTTGAGTAGAGTGAAACAGAGCTGGCACATCGATATGGCATGCATAATATAGTAGCCTCCATAATTTAATAGAGAAATAACATTTCTCATTCTCATCACCAGAAAACAATCACCATATGAATGTACTTTAGGTATTAATAACTGTTCCTTGATTCATAAACAATCTCATTTAAAAATTCTCACCCCAAAGATGCTTATCTTCTTACAGGGGAGGCCTGAGGGTGGGGGGAAGGCAAGGTAAGTATGATTCATCACATACAGTTGAATTCACAGCCAAATTCACGCCATAAGAATAAAAACACAGTTAATGAGTATCATCAGAGTCAGCACCCCAAATAGTGAGATACAGAATTCCATTCACTCTATCATGGCCATGACTGACATTTAATTATTCTCTATTTTTTTGGTGCTTATAATTCCATTCTTATCATTTATTGTAAATCCTTTGGAACCCCTAGAAAAAGCGAGATCGAGTGACAAAACAGAGATAATGAAATCAGAGGCAGTAGAATAAAATTATATCTTGTAGGTAAAGCGATGATTCAGTAAAGCACATTATTTTATAAGGTTGCAGAAGCTGGGGGAGGGAATCAGAATTCATGCAGCAGGTTTTCAGGAGAGCTGAGAAGGAATCCATGGGTGGGGGACATACAATAGCTGGTGAAGGGTTATGTGTTGTGGAATGAGCATTTAACTAAATGTTAACTCAGTTGTGCTTCTGTAGAGTCTAGCTGTGTGACCTTAGGCACATCACTTAACCTTCTCTGGGTTTTTCACTTTCCCACCTATAAAATGCCATCACAACCTTTCATTATTGTAAAACCTAAAAAGATATATAGATGGTATACAAACGTAAGGAGTCAAATTATTTCCAATATTAGAGGTGAAACTGGAAGGCTGTGAGTGCATGCTTAGTCTCAGTCGTGTCTGACTCTTCGCTACCCTATGAACTACAGCCCACCAGGTTCTCTGTCCATGGAATTTCCCAGGCAAGAATACTGGAGTGGGTTGCCATTTCTTTCTCCAGGGGATCTTCTTGACCTAGGGATCATATCCATGTCCCTTGTGTCTCCTGCATTTGCATGCGAGTTCTTTACTGTTGTGACACCTGGGAAGGCTATGGGCAATGTCAAAAAATGAAGACTATTTTGATCAAATTTTACCAGGAGGCACAGCACTGTGGAGTTCCCTACTATCTTCCAATGCTACCTGGGGGGCTCACATGCTCCAGGTTGTCCCCATTCTGCCTGACTTGCCAATTACACTGAGGAGTGAAGGCCACTGGCCTGGCTTGGCCAGTGGGCTCTGCTGAGAGGAGCTGGAAGGGAAAATGATTCCCACACACAGCTGTGGGAGCCACAGAGCCCAAGGGAGATGCCAAGTTAAAAACCCACTGGTGTGGAGGTGCCAAGGCTGCTAAAGCCAAGAAAGGAATGTGAGTGTGTTGCCAACCAAGAAGGAGGAGCTAGGCAATCGTGGGGAGTTAAGGTAGGAATGAAATCAGGGGATCAAAGATCCAAGAATCGAGAGAGGGGAGTGATGGTTGCAGTGGGCCTGTGGGAGGCTAGTTTGGCTTTGTGAGTGGCCAGTTTCAACGTTCCAGGCAAAGGGGTTCATGGGTGGGAACCTTCAGTTAGTCTAAAAATGGAATGCCAATTGCCTCAGATACCTGGCAGGAGGGTTGATCTTTCTTCCTCTTTACTAGACTTCTCCCGCCCTAGTTCTCTGTGTGTCTCCGCTTATAGAGACAGGTGACATCTCTCTGATTGCTGGTATTCTTGTATGGTCACAGATGATGATACAATCTTATTTTTCCTGAAAGATACCTTGCCCTTCTGTTTACATGGCAGCCATGAGAAGTCTCCTCTCAGATCTCTGATGTCAGGAAGCATAATTAACCCATGGCCCAGTTGCCATCCTCTGAAATTCATCATGGCATTCCTGCTGAGAGCACTCTTCCTATAGCTTATCCTAGCCAATAACTAAGGTCAGCAGGGATGCTGAGATAGGCCCCTTCCTACATGCCAGGGGACTCCTTTGCTGGGAGACTGTGGCTTGGTCCCCGTGAAAGCCTTATCGTACTTTCCTTAGAACCACACTACAGTCTGAAATGACTTCACCCACCCCTCCTTCCTTCCTTCTCTCTTTCACTCAAAGGCAGGCTGCCATCAAAGTAGACATCTCTTCCAGCCTCTCTCTCCTTCACCCTTTTCTTCTCATAGCTGTTACATTTCTTGCATGTCTAATGCCACATTAATGACTGCTTATCAGAGGATCTACATTTTTACAAGTCACACATAAAAAGTGCTCAAGAATAGATTTGGGCCCCACTCACAGCCTCAGAAATCTGCCCTCAAATATGCTCTTGCTCGAGACCAGACCTCAGTAGCATATGTTTCTTTCAGGAAAGCATTCCAAGATCCCTTGAATCAGAAAGTGGCCCAAGATAGAGGTTTATCAAATTCAACAGTAGGGAACAATGAAGGGTCATTTCCCTAGGAGGAGAAGGAGTTCACTAGACCATTAAATTGTGGTTGGTGTCTTCTTTCTTCTCTTCCCTTCTCTGTGCACTTCAGCCCTAAAACTTTTAGGTGAGACTGGAGGTAGGAAGAGCCACAGTGGCTCAGAGTGGAAGCCTGGCAAGATGAGGGCACCTATGTGAGGGAATGTGGCCCTGAGTGGGAGTCACAGCCTAAGAGGGCCAAGGAGGACCCCAGAGGAATGGCCAGTCTGAGTGAGGTCAGGATAGATTTCAGCAGTGGGAAGAGAGGGTGGCGGAGCAATCCCACATGTGTAGCCAGAATGGATATGGAGGACATCTGTGTGAGGGAGGGATATAGGTCAAGGTGGGAGCCTGGTTATGTACAAGAGGCTAAAACAAATAACTGACTATACTCAGAAAAATAGTACCTAAGGTTTTTATTGTCAGAAAGGAGTTTAAAATACGGAAAGGGAGAAAATCAGACTGAACCACAGGGGCTTCTCAGGTGGTGCTAGTGATAAAGAACCTATCTGCCAATGCAAGAGACGTGAGACTCGGGTTCTGTCCCTGGTAGGAAGATCCCCTGGAGGAGGGCATGGCAACCCACTCCAGGACTCTTGCCTGGAGAATCCCATGGATAGAGGAGCCTGGCAGATTGTAGTCCATGGGGTCACACAGAGTTGGACACAACTGAAGCGACTTAGCAGAGCACACGACACAGAAACCTGGAGTACCACTGCGAGCTCATCATTTTCAATACGTATGTATAGACAGACAAAGAAATAACTATCATGTAAAAGTGTGCTTGTGTGTGTATGTAACCATTACTCAACCCTAAAGAAATCAGGACTCCTCGGAGAAGTGGCTAAATTTAGGACTGAGGGGAAAGTACAAGATGGAAGAGGAACACCTCAGAGTCCGGACAACAGGGAAGCTCAGTGATGAAAAAGGCCCAAAGCGTGTAGAAGCCTGTTCAAAAGGGCTCCCATGGCCAAATCAGAGCAATTTGAACACCAAAATGGGTAGTAATTGTAATGGAATGTGACTTATTAAAAAGTAAAGCATACTGAGAAATATCAATAAATGAGTGCATGGAAAGTCTGATGAGGAACAAGGTACTTACACAGCTTCAAAATTCCTCCTGACAAAATACTAATGAACTATAAAGAAAAAAAGAGTCACTTTAATATGAAGGCACAAGCAACCATCACCTTAATCGAGTGATCAAAGTGAACATCTGTAGCATTGGGGACAAATAAAAGTTTCATGCATCACCTGCTAAGATGCAATGAAAAGACTCCAGCATCACTCATGTGATAATTCTGCCAAAGATGCCTCATCTGAATCTTATCACAAGAAAACATCAGAGAAACACAAATAGAGAACATTCCATGAAATAACTGGTTTGTAATCCTTGGTCCAAAAGGACTGAAGGCCTCTTCCAAATAGGAGACCAAGGAGATGTGACACTTAAGTAACCATGGATTTCAGACTGAATCTGTTTGCTACAAAGAGCATCGCTGGAGCAATTGATGAGAGCTTTTTTTTAAAGTCTGTTTCCATTACTCTAGGAGGTGGATCAAAGCATAACTTTTATGCCAGAGCATAAATTTCCCTCTAAAACATTTATAAGTATCTGGGTTTACATTTCGGTCTTTAATTCATTTTTAATTTATTTTTATGTATAGTGTTAGGGAATGTTCTCATTTCATTCTTTTACATGTAGCTTATTGAAGAGTTGTCTTTTCTTTATTGTATGTTCTTGCCTCCTTTATCACAGATTAGTTAACCTCTGGGATTTCTATCCTGCTCCAATGAACAACATTTCTGCCTTTGTGCCAGTACCGTATTGTTTTGACCAATCACCCAGAGTAATGAAAATAAAAACAAAAATGAACAAATGAGACCTAATTAAACTTAAAAGGTTTTCCACAGCAAAGGAAACCATAAACAAAAAGCAAGACAACCCAAAGGATGGAAGAAAATATTTGCAAACAAAGTGACCATCAAGGTATTCATCTCTAAAATATACAAACAGCTCATGAAGCTCAATACCAACAAGAACAAAAAACCCAATCAAAAAATGGATGGAAGATCTAAACAGACATTTCTTCAGACATACATATGACCAAAAAGCACATGAAAAGAACCTCAGCATCACTAATTATTAAATAAGTGCAAATTAAGACCACAATGAGGTATTACCTCACACTGATCAGAATGCTGCTGCTAAGTCGCTTCAGTCATGTCTGACTCTGTGCGACCCCATAGACAGCAGCCCACCAGGCTCCCCTGTCCCTGGGATTCTCCAGGCAAGAATACTGGAGTGGGTTGCCATTTCCTTCTCCAATGCATGAAAGTGAAAAGTGAAAGTGAAGCCGTTCAGTCGTGACTGACTCTTCGAGACCCCATGGACTGCAACCTACCAAACTCCTCTGCCCATGGGATTTCCAGGCAAGAGTACTGGAGTCGACTGATCAGAATAGCCATCATCAAAAAATCTACAAATAATAAACGTTGGAGAGGGTAGGGAGAAACAGAACCCTCCTACACTGTTAGTGGAATGTAAATTGGTACAACCACTATAGAGAACAGTATGGAGGTTCCTTAAAAAACTAATAAATAGAACTACCATATGATCCAGCAATCCTACTCCTGGGCATATATCTGGAGAAAAACATGGTTATAAAGGATATATGTACCCCACTGTTCATTGCAGCAGTGTTTACAATAGCCAGGACATGGAAGCAATGTAAATATTCATCAACAGAGGAATGGATAAAAAAGATGTGGTACATATGTACAATGGAATATTACTCAGCCATAGAAAAGGAACAAAAGAATGCCATTTGCAGCAACACAGATGAACCTAGAGACTGCCATACTGAGTCAAGTAAGTCAGACAGAGAAGGAGAAATATTATATGATACCATATATATGTGAAATCCTAACAAATGGTACAAATGAACTTATTTACAAAATAGAAATAGAGTTACAGATGTAGAAAATCATCTCATGGTTACCAGGGATTGCAAAGATGCCCTGGAGAAGGGAAGGGCTACCCATTCCAGTATTCTGGCCTGGAGAATTCCATGGAGTGTCTATGGGATGCAGAGTCGGACATGAGTGACTTTCACTTTCTAAGGGGAGAGGGATAAATAGGGAAATTGGGATTGAAATATATATACCAATATTTATAAAATAAATAACTAATAAGCTATTATATAGCACGGGAAACTCTACTCAGTACTCTGTAATGACCTATATGGGGAAAGAATCTGTAAAGATTGAATATATATATAACCAATATACTTTGCATACAGCAGAAAGTAACACAACATTGTAAATCAACTATACTCCAATAAAAAAATCAAATAAAAAAAATAGTTTTCAAGAAAAAAGTCTAAGGATTAGATGGTAATAATGTTCAATGTTAGCACATTCTCTTGGATTATCAATTCTACAGAAATACACGTGAAAACAAACACACATTCACAAGGGTATTCTTTGCAGTATAATCCATGGCAGTAAAGAGATGAGAAACAATCAAAATGCCCATTAATGAAGCACTAGCTAAATAAATTATGGTGTATCCAAATGATGAAGTACTGTGTAACCTTGGAAAATAATTATTTGAGTGATCCAAACTCCAAATAAATTAAGTGAAGTGTGTCTGTATGTGTGTGTGTGTGTGTGTGTGTGTATGTGTATGTGTGCGCCTAAAAGTATCTTTGGAAGGAGTGGTCATCAAGAGAGAACAGTTTATATACTTGTATACACACTGCTTGCATTTTTTTTTACTATATTCATTTTTATTTTTTTAAAATGGTAGTTAGGTTTTAACAAGGATATGTGATTGTCTACAAACTGTGCAAAGAGAAAAACATATCTGTAATTGTTTACCAGATTTCTTAGTTATCCTGAATCTGCTAAAAATTTCCATCCCCTTCCCTTCTACTCTTAAACACTATTGCCCCATATGTAACACCATTGCCCCATCCCACACTTATGACAGGCATTCTAATTGATCCCAGGACTCATGACTACTGCACCCAGACACAGAAAGAGAATTCTCAGCACACACAGCCCAGCAGCAACTATGTCAGTTTGGTAGGGAAGGAGAAAACTTTTACCTCCCTGGCCTCCAGGGAGCATTTCACAGAAGTGAAGTCTTCTGATGTGGTAGTCTCTTCCAGATGCCTTGTAAGTAGAGCAATGAGGTCCGGGCATGGCCTGCCATTCAAAGTCTAGCCCAGCCCTGCTCACTCACACCCCTATTTGTCTGCTCTGTTGGGGGTGGTGCCAGTCCTTTTCTGGAACTTCGGGAGAACTACTTACCACTCAGGTCATGGACCACAGTGTGGATTCATCAGTACCTTCAGCGGATCTGGGTCCTTCTCCAGCTTTGATGTCCCTCAAGTCCCCAGGAATCCTGTTGAAATGCACTCAGATCCAAGATCCAGAAGAGCGCCTGAGATTCTGCATCGCTCACAATCTCCCTCATGATTCCTTGCTGCCGGTCCTGAGTCTACATTTTAACTAGCAAGCCCTTCGAGCATGGGCTCTGAAACTTCAGGTGCAATCAGTATCACTGGGCAGCTTCACTGAAACACAAATTGCTGAACCATGCCCCCCACCCCCGCCCCAGAGTTTCTCACTCCATAGATCTGGGGTGGGGCTAAGAATTTGCATTCTTAACAAGTTCCCAGGTGATGCTGCTGCTTCTGTTCCAAGATAGAAGAGTTCTGTCTCCAACTTGAAGAGGGATCCTCCGGGAAACCTGCATAGGGAAAAAAAGCTGAGTGTGGCAGTATTGGGCACATCTGATTTGAAACCCTCAGTGGTCACACTAGGATTTTTATGTCAGGAACACTCTTAACCATTCTGAGCCTCAGTGCCGCTGCCTGTGAAATGGGTCTATCACCGCCTTACTCCTAAAGCTGTCACCAGGACTCAGGGAAAAAATACAAGAACTTAGCACAGTACTTGGCACAATTTAGTTCCCTCCTGTCCTTGCAAAGGTCTAGAGGGACATGGGCTAAATCTCCCATAGGAGCACAGTGCCCCCAGGCAGACCTAAGATTTACAGCCTGTTCGTATTTGACATTTGCAGGTGCCCTGAGTGCTAACGTGGCAACAGCAGCCAAATTTTTCCTTTAAGTCTTCCCATTGCTGCATACTAGCCCTGCGTCTCTGAAGTGGTCTCCAGCTTCCTCCTGGCTGCTCTCTGGAATGCCTCTCTGCTTTTACAGGCGCTCCTCTGAGGGAAGTGTAACCACAGGGAGCAGGGATCCAAACCAGGGTTTCCTTGGCCCTTCATGAAGGCTTCCAGGCCCAGGATCCTGCCCACACCCACAACCCAGGTCACCAGATCCACAAGTTGTTGCAAATTACTAGCTATAGTGGTGAGGTGGTAGGGAAAGGAAGTAAGAAGATACTGTCTGGCACGAGGCAGCTGGGGTTTTCAGTAAAGCTTCCTCTCTGCATGTCTTCCCAAAGCAGCGCAAAATACAGAGGAACAGGGCAGCTGATGGCACTGAAGCCTCTCTCAGATGCTTGGCACTGTGGGCTTGGCGCCATCCATCAGGGCTCACTGGAATAACCCCCAGACACCCCCGGAATTCATGTATCCCCACAGTCAGGAGAGGGCTGATATTGGGGGGATTTAGATAAGGAGATTTCCAGGTAGCTAGGTCTTAACCCTTTAAGAACCAAAGCTTGAACCCCCAACCCTTCCCTATCCCAAATTCACTCTGTTAGAAATCTTCCCAAGGCTTCGGCGCTCCCTTCAGTACTTTTCTGATCATAATGACCCAGGGTCAGTACTGGAACATCAATTAGTGTATCTAATTGAACCACTTGAACAATCTTCTTTATCTTGGATCCCTTGAATCTCAATGCCCTTTTTACCTCATGCTTTTCTGAAGTTGGTTTTTCCCTCGGCCCTCAGATTTGACAGGTTGGGTTTTAAAACAAATATTTGGTGTAGCCTTTGCTCTGCTTCTTCCCTAACTCATCTGCTCTAACTTGGAAGCCAATTTCCTAACTGTCTTGGATTCCTCTGGATGTCTCATGAGCTTAACTCCTGCCATAGAGGGAGATGGATGCAACTAGGTTGCGTAAAAAAAATTTCCCCTCTATGATCAACAATCCCTATCTTCAAGTGCTTTTGGGTTCTTCCTCCAGCCTCTTAATGCCTTTCACCTTTTTCATTTCTACCAGCTTTGTGTCAGACTGTCACTGCTTCATAAGTACCTGATGTTAGCTAGCTGTTCCCTTTCTGCTGTGAGCTATAACATCAAATCACCAAGCCTCTTAGAACTGTGTAAAAACTAAGAATGGGTAAGCACTGAATGAAGGCTTGTCGTGTCAGTGGCCTTCCTACGAGGAAAGTGCATGCATTTTGTCTCTGTGGTCCCAGGCCTGACTCCCTGTATCTGATCATAATCTGCATAGCTGATGTGATACAAAGCCTTGCTTTCTACTTCTAAGCATTAGTTAAAGCATTGTCACAATACATTTTATTTATATGCCTCTAATCCCCACATAATGGAGAAATATAGCCTCATCACTGGAAGGGACACAGATCATCTATTCAAAACCAAAGCATGTGACAGATAAAGAAGCAGAAGCTGCAGGTGAGGATAAATGGTTTGCTGAAGGTCTCACTATTTAATGTAGATCCTGGATTCTGTTTTACATCTCCCAATTCCCAAATGAATGTCTTTTATACATCACCAGTGGTTTAGTCATTAATTCATGCATTACATATTTGCAGCAGAAGCCAAATATGTTCAGTCACAATGGATTCATAGGGATCTGTTCGGACTGTGATTATCTGTGGGGAGTAACTGAAACATCTCAAAAGAAGTCTGGGACTTTTGGTGGTAGGGTATCTGAAAGCCAACAGCCCATACAATCTGTATTATATAATCCTACCCAATGTTAGGTAAACCAAGAGTTATATTCTCCATGTTTCAGAGATGGTAAAACTGAATCCAATGAGGTTAAGTGATTGGTGCAAAGTTTAGGGCCTGGACAGAGACTGGAATCTGAGATTCTGACTCCTGGCCCCTCTGCTTGCCATACATCCTGTGCTCCTCTCCCCAGAGAATCAACAGCTCTTGGAGAGGAATTTTGAATCCTTGAGAAAGGGCAAGCTCATGGAAGTGCTGGACTGGAAATGACAGGATCTCTGGAAGAGCCTCTAGAGAAAACTAAGACGAAGCTCTCATTTTATTCACAATCTAGTTATCCCCTGGATGCTTACTCAGCCTCCAGAGACTTGCTCACCTCTAGAGAATGACTCACAATGTGTGACTCAGGACACCTAAGACTTCATAACACTTCTGTTGATGGATATTAAAAAGTTGATCTTTTGTGGTATATACACACAATGGAATATTACTCGGACATAAAAAAGAATGAAATTTTCCATTTACGGTAACATGGATGGACTTGGAGGGCATTATGCTAAGTGAAATAAATTAAACAGGGAAAGACAAGTACTGTGTGATATCATTTCTTCTGTCCATGAGGATTCTCCAGGCAAGAATTCTGGACTGGGTTGCCATGCCCCCCTCCAGGGGGTCTTCCCATCCCAGGGATCAAACCCAGCATCTCCCACATTGCAGTCAGATTCTTTACCAGCTGAGCCACAAAGGAAGCCCAAGAATACTAGAGTGGGTATCCTATCCCTTCTCCAGGGGATCTTCCTGACCCAGGAATCAAACCAGGGTCTCCAGTATTGCAGGCTGATTCTTTACCAGCTGAGCTACCAGGGAAGTCAAAAAATACAACACCCTGATAAATATAACAAAATAGAAGCAGGTATAGAGAACAAACTAGTGGTTACCAGTGGGGAGAAGGAAGTGGGATAGCACACAATAGGGGCAGGGGATTAAAAGGTACAAACTACTAGGTATATTTTACAACATGGGAAATGCAGGTAATATTCAATAATAACTACAAATGTAATATAATCTTTAAAAATAGTGAACCATGATACTGTTAACCTGTAACCTATTTAATACTATATAGCAACTATACTTTATTGGAGAAGGAAACGGCAACCCACTCCGGTGTTCTTGCCTGGAGAATCCCAGGGACAGGGGAGCCTGGTGGGCTGCTGTCTATGGGGTCGCATGGAGTCGGACACGACTGAATCGACTTAGCAGCAGCAGCAGCAGCAGCAACTATACTTTAATTAAGAAAAGGACATTTGATAAAAGTTCAGAAAAATTGATCTTCCCCCAACAACAAAGCCAAAAATATATAGAAGTCAAGCAGTCTTCAAGGGCAAGATCCTCAAAACCTGGATTATTACAATAGCCTCCCACTCATCCCTCTGCATCCTTTCTGTCTTCTCCAATTTGTCCTCCACTCTGTCACAAAAAAATAAGCTTTCTAAATCATGAGCTTAAAAATCTCCAATAACTCTTGCTTGTAGGAACTTCTATTCAGTGTTAGAAGACATGTGTGTGTGTGTGTGCATGTGTGTGCGTGTGTGCACACGCAGGCTTAGTTGCTCAGTCGAGTCTGACTCTGTGACCCCATGGACTGTAGCCTTCCAGGCTCCATGCCATGGAATTTTCCAGGCATGGACACTGGAGGAGTTTGCCATTTCTTATTCCAGGGGGTCGATCCCGTGTCTCCTGTGTCTCCAGCAATGAGCCCCCTGGGAAGGCCATCAGAAATCATGCGTGTGTGCATGCTCAGTCACTCAGTCATGTCTGATACTTTGAAACCCCATGGACTGTAGCCCGCCAGACTCCTCCGTCCATGGAATTTTCCAGGCAAGAATACTGGAGGGGGTTGCCATTTCCTAATCCAGGATTAGAAGACATACATACCCTTAAACTACAGGTCTTTCCAAACTCATCTCCCTGTAATATTCCTCTTTGGGTAGCTTATTCCAAACTCAGCTTCTTGAAATCCCATGTGCTCTCATTGCTTTGCTGGCTGGAGCCTCTCAACAACCATTTTCTCAGCTGCAATATCCTTTCCTTTGAGAGCCAGAGGCCCAAATCCTACTGTTCTGAGATCCAATACAAGTGCCCATGCTACCCAGAAGCAATTGCTGCCTCCTCCAAATTCCCTCATATTTCATCTGTATGTCTCTCAAGGCATTTATCACACTCTATTTTGTATCACTATTATTTATATATATGTCAGATCTCAACTTTCAAACCGTTTTTTTTTTAAAAAAAAACTAGGATCTTCTGCTTTATTTTTACATCCTTTGCAGGATTTAGTGGTACCCTGATCACAGCAGATTTACCATGGCAGCATAGGAACTGTGTGCAGTTTTCCATTTTTGAAGCTTGAATTCAAATCCTGACTCTGCTACCCCCTAGCTATATGACTGCAGCCAGGGTCCTTAACTATCCTAAGCCTCAGTTTCCTCACCTGAAGGAAGAAAGTAATAATATCTCCTTGGCAATGTTAGTGATAAGGTAAGTAAGAGGTCTGCCATAGATTTTTACACAAATAAATAAATGGACATTTTACTAAGTATTGCCGAAGGAAAAAAAATGAATAATTTGGGGGAACGTGTGAGACAAAGATCCAGCTGAGCTGAAACTGACTAGTGATCAAATTCAGAGAGCTCCAGGATGGTCCTCCTCCCTTTCTCCCTTTAGACCCAAACAACACAGCATCTTCATCTAGAAAACCTTTGTCTGCCTCACTGCCACTCCTTTCTGCTGCAGATCCTTCACTTCTTCCAGTTTAGGACAGTGCCTTCTAGTTCCCCCAGGATCCTCTCCCTTAACTCCAGGTTGTAGGTATTTAAATATGGTCCCCAGATGGTGCTGAGAAGGAGGGGACAGCCCCATCCTTCCCTCCCCACTCTGCCTATTTCGCCCACCAGGCCAATGAGAAACAGGTGATTGCAGACGGTCCTGGGGGAGGCTTTGATCTGCCAGCTACACAGAAGCCAGCTGAGCCAAGAAGGAGTAGTGTCAGATTTATTGCGGCCCTGAGAAGTACAGATATTAGGTTGGCTGTAGCTCACTGACCTCTTCAGGCTTTCCATTTTGGTCCAAGATTTATTACCTCCTTGGCTTTTTTAATTCCAGGGATCTGTGCCTTTAACATTTCTGCTCAAGCCCCCCAATTCACAAGGACTTCCTGTTTGCCGAGACCACAGATAAAGAAGACACAAACCACAGAACACCAACACTATGTAATTTTTTTGTTCCTGACTCCTTAATTTCTCAGCCATCCTAGGTGTTCTGTCAAGATGCAGTCTGAAAGTCTAGACCAAGAGATATCTATGATAGAAAATGTACATCAGTATTTCAAGTCCTCTGAATTTATTCTAGCCATTTGACAGTTGCTTGGAGATACAATCTCAATTTTTGCAATGGCCCCTTCAGCAAGATATTTATGGCAGATACAACTGTAATTATTTACCTGTAACAAAGTCCAGGTCTGTCTGCTTCAGGTGATTCAGGCAGCAGAGGGACAGGGAAAAAAGATTCATCTTGCTCTTGTCCAAAAGTTGACCTTTTCCCCTAGGGTCCCTTCCCCGCTCATTATAAAAATGCTGATGCACAGGCCATGGGCTGTTTCCCATGTCTCTTCCAGATACTCGTATTGAAATATGTGGATATATGTATATATGTGTGTATGTGAAGTGATGGCAAAGAGACAGACTTGGGGAGCCCCTGGAAGACAAGCAGGAGCTAAGCTTCATTTTCTCTATTTTCTGATTCAGACTTACATGGGAATAACCTTTCCATCAGTACTTAAAGGTTTAATGTTTTCCTGCCACATAGGCAAAATAATACATAGCAATTAATGTTGGGCCCAAAGTAGCCCCTGAAGAGATTGTGCAATTATTCTGAAGCTGCAGTTTCATAAGAAGCCTGGGTACCAGTCTGGTTGGCAGCATCTTTCTAGGTAGGTCATTTTTGATTCTAGTCTTTTCCAGTCACATTTCACTGTTACCTAAAAGTGGTTCCCAAGGTAATGGCCCAGTTTAAGGATAGACAGATTTTTCCAAATAACTTTTGGAAAATCATAATCCATCTTGAAATGGCAAAGATGTGGCAATTTTGACCACAACCATAAATAAGGATGATTCCAAAAAGGAGAGAAAGATTTTTCTGAGTTGTAACAACAATGTGGAAATAAATGTATATCGCCTAAGGGATTTATTTTAGAGCAGCAGCATCTATTTGAAAGATTATAAAAATCCCTGTATGTTTGTAAATATAATAAGTTTAAACCATGTTAATTTATATTCTTAATTTGTGTACTATTGTGGGGGTTGTTATTTGTGCTCTGGATGGAGGTGCCAAGAACCAAAGGCATTTGTGTGACATTCTGCACTCTGCGTGGTGGTGAGATTTTTGTATTTTGGCTCTTCTCCTGGCATTTGCATGGTTCAGAATCTTCTTGCCATCAGTGTTTGAAATGATCAAGCTGCTGCCCAGTTTAAACTTTCAGATAAAGCACTCCAGCTTGCTTGTCTCAGTATGATGGCAAGGAAATTCTAGTTTAACTTTTTTTTTTCATTTGAAAATACTATAGGCACCCGGTAGCACATTACAAAAGACATCAAAGTAGAAAGCCAGAAGGACCACCTAGAGTCCAGTGATTGATTTCTTCAAGGATTGTTTTTCCTAAGCCTGTCGTTTACTTATTTGCAAACAGGTGAATATACCAGTTTTTTATTTGACATTGTAAGACATAAACCTTCAGATCTTATGGAAAACTCTTCACACACATCACTTGTAACAGCTGTGCTGCATTTCCTTGAATGGGTGTGTGCCTGCATTGTTTTATTCTTGTCAATTTTTTATTGATGCTGTTGCTTCTCCAATGTGTTTCTATTTCTTCAGGACTTCTAACACAGGAGCATCCACTCCCATGATCTGTTCCATATAAAGCCTGGGTCCGGGAGCGGCTCCTCAGAGACCCTGGGGCTCTTGGTCCAGGCATCTGCCCTGCTGGGTCAGAGGGTGCCCCCCCCAACCACCTGGCAACAAAGGAATCCTCTGAGCCCTACCTGGGGAGTCAACTAGGCTAATCTTTCAGCAATGAGCTCAGATTCCTGCTCAGTCCGATCTCAAAGCAGGATCCGAGTGGTTTGCCCCTAGTGCCATGGTAGGTTTAGCCAGCCCACTGGCCCCTGCATCAGGGTCCTGGGGATTGTATCTGCCTTATGAGAGGAAACTGCAGAAGATCTCCATGGCCTATAATGGGGTTGGACTGGAGGTCGGGCCCCAGAGGCTTCTGTGCTCAGTCATTTCAGTCTTTACGACTTTGCAACCCCAAAGACCATAGCCCGCCAGGCCCCTCTGTCCATGGGATTCTCCAGGCAGAATACTGGAGTGGGTTGTCATTTCCTTCTCCCAGAGGCCCCTGAGGGCCTTTCTGAGGGCAACCTGCGTGCATGCTAAGCCGCTTCAGTCGTGTCTGACTCCTTGAAACCCTATGGACTATAGTCCCCCAGGTTCCTCTGTCCAAGGGATTTTCCAGGAAAGAATACTGGAGTGGGTTTCCATGCCCTCCTCCAGGGAATCTTCCCAACCCAGGGACTGAAGCTGCATAAAAGTCTCCTGCATTGGCAAGTGTGTTCTTTCCAACCAGTGCCACCTGGGAAGTCTTCTAAGGGCAACACTGACCTGCAAACCACAACTACCCAGCAGAATCGTGAGATTTGTGTCACTTGGAGCCCGTTGCCCTGAAACTGTTCTAACGATGTGCTTGTATTGACTAATGCTTGCATGCGTAGGGACATGGTTGTGCCTAAGTAAAAGACATTCATCTTACTTATTATTTTGGAGGAGCTACCCACTCCAGTGTTCTTGCCTGGAGAATCCCAGGGACAGGGAAACCTGGTGGGCTGCCGTCTATGGGGTCGCACAGAGTCGGACACGACTGATGCGACTTAGCAGCAGCAGCAGCAGCAGCACACAATGCCAGGCACCATGTAGATGAGAGAAACCAGCTTTCTCAAGATCACACAGCCAAGGAGCCACAGAACTGGGTTTAAATTCCCATCTGCTGACTTCAAAGCCAAGGTTTTCTCCTTGTACCATTCTGTCCACACCAGAAATATCTAGAATTACTTAGTCTTGTTTTCTGATGAGAAGACCAAGATGTTGAGAAGAAGATTGAAGTTCCCTGTGGTCACACAGCTTGTTGATGATGGAATTGGGTCTCCAAAATCTGTCTGAAGCTGACCACTTGGTAGCAATTGATAATTAAACAGAGCTCCAGGTGATATGAGTCTGGGATGCTGAGGAGGGAACAGAGGCCACCTCAGAGCTGTCCTTGGCTCTCTGAGGCATCTGAGGGTTTTCCTTGTGTTCTGAACATACCGAGTCCCTGCCTCCCCAGCCTGCAGGCGTGCCAGGCTGTTTGTACAAGAACAGCACGTTCCCATGAACTCTGGAAAGCAGGAAGCACTGCCAGTTCACCCCAAGCAGGCATTCCAAGCTGGCCTGGGGACCTGTCAGTCAATGATCAAGTGACACGGTCACTGGAGCTTCTCACAGCTTAGTTCTCCTGGGACACGTGGATCTAGTTTCTAAGTGAGAATCCGCAGTGACTCCTCAGGGAGGGTGGGCCCTGGGAGGAAAGAAGCTACCGTTAGGCTTCCGAGCCCCAGAAAATCCTTCCTCCAGCTGGGTAGGGCACCAGACAGTCCGACACCCTAGCCGAACCGATTTGGCACACCAGTGAACAGCTGACGTGGCTCTCGATTTTCCATGGCGCATCTTGAGAAGTTGTGCGCCTAAGCCTTCCTGGGTGGCAGAATGAGCACTTGGAGCCTATAGCTTTGCTATTCTTTTTAATAGCTCAGGAAGAAAATAAAAACAGGATGGCAACATCTTGCATTTATAGTCCATTTTTTTTTTCCTGAAGAGCTTTTGTATTCATTAACTGTCTCTGATGTTCTGCTTACAAAAGTATATTTCAGAAGGGATTTGGCTGATGTGCCTGCAAAGACCTGGTAGGGAAGTGAGTGCCTGTAAGTCGTGCCATCCACTGGCCAAGTGGGCAGAGTCTGCCTTTCCTGACCGCTGGCTTAGACCTCTTCCTGCTCTGTGTTCCACTTAAGCAAGGCTCTTCATTTAAAGCTGTCCTTGTTATCTGTATGGGTTTCTCTGGTGGCTCAAACAGGAACGAATCTGCCTGCAGTGCCAGAGACCTGGGTTTGATTCCTGGATCAGGAAGATCCCCTGGAGAAGGGAATAGCAGTGCTTTCCAGTATTCTTTCCTGGAGAATTCCATGGACAGAGGAACCTGGCAGGCTATAGTCCAAGGGATTGCAAAGAGTCAGACACAACTGAGTGACTAACACTTTCACTTTCATTTTTGTTATCTGTAACCCTTAACCTGATGAAAACCTTTCAGTAGCTCCCCATAACCTGCAAAACTGAGTCCTTACCAGGGCATGTGAGTGCTTTATGATCGGATGCCCACCTCCAGTTCCCTGAACACACCAAGGAGCTTATCTACTTACCTAGCTACCCCTATCTACCTGGTGTGCTTAGTCACTCAGTCGTGTCCAACTCTGTGTGATCCCATGGACTATAGCCTGCCAGGCTCCTCTGTCCATGGGGATTCTCTAGGCAGAAATACTAGAGTGGATTGCCTGGAGAACTCCTATTTATCCTTCAAAACCCTACATAGTCATTTACTCCTCTCTGCACATACTTAAATCATGCTTCCTCTGGATAGCCTCAGAACTTTGTACATCTGGAGTTCAAAGTCCTTACGCATAGTGGTCTCCCTCCCTTTCATTAGACTGTAAGACTGTTCTTAGGGTAGACAGTTGGAATTCAAAGCATGTCTCAGTGCCTGACACATCACAATACTGAATAACAGCTTGCATCCTTGGCCTGTAAAGAGAATTCCATTAAAACAGATCTAAGGAATGTGGGTCAAGGACTGGGGAAGGAAAAGACTATCAGATATCTCTTCTTAGGGTCCAAGAAGCTTACCGTGGCATTCTAGCAGGGATGACAAGCTAGGACAGAGGCTGGCTTCTGGCAACTTGGAGTCCTTTTCTGACATTTACTCCTGAGCTCTGAGACTACAAATGTTGTCTCATGGCCATGTGAGTGGGTACAGGCTAGGTCCTACTTTCTAAGACAGGTGCTGAGCCCAGTCCCCTGCAAGGTGTGTCCGAGTCCACACTCCAGGTACACATGTAACATAGAGGTGATAATATATGACTCACTTTCCTGTTGTTAACTTCCAGATGCCCTGTTTCATCCTGACTCTGGAATCACTGCCCATTTTCTAGAGCCTTTCAGTTCTGCCCTAGACTTATTCTATCCACTAACATCCACTTCTACCACATCCCAGCTTCCACTATGATTCCCATTCCTGTATTTCTTCCAAACTTCTCTCTCCAGGCCACCTAAATGCAGATATTCTGTGAACTTCTTTAAAGGCACAGCCCCCCGATAGAGCCTTTCCATTAGTAAAGCCCAGGCTAACTCATATTCTGCATGTCTTCAGCCCAGGGAAGCTTGTACTGGGCCTGGTCCAACCTAGCAAAGGGCTTGGACACTGTTTCATGACTCCCTGCATTGAAGAACTTCATTGCTACCACTTCAGGCCTTGGAGACTGAATCCCAGCTTTGTCTTTCTCAAACCCTTCTGGCTGCAGTCCATGGAGGTCTGGGGATTAGTAGAGCAAAACACCCCATTTAGGGTCTGGGTGCCTCAGATGTTTCCTGCTGCCCAGGGAAGATTTCCAGCCTGGGCAAAGGTCCACCAAGCCTGAGAAATTTGTCTGAATCTATCAAAGTCATAATGGGACATCAAATTCAAAACCTCTCTTCCCAGCAGGAAGGCTCCACTCTGCCAAGACATCAGCACGCCTGCCATCAGTAATAACTGCAATGAGAATGGAAGAACCGTGTAAGATAAAAAAGATTTTAAATTGTTCAGTCATCCAGAATTGCCTGTAGTCATGACATGGGTGTCAGTCAGAGGTAAGGAAGGAGAACCACCTCTCTGAAATTCACCTGTCATTCTCACCCTAGTTCTAGGATTGCTGTCTATCAGCCACCATGCTGTGCCAGGGCTATTCCTTTCTCAGTCTAGCTAAAATTAGTAACTTGTGTCCTTGGCCAGCTTGCAACATGGAGCCATTAATAGTAGGAGGGCATACGAGAAATGGAAGAATTATGTATATTTACCATTGTATTACTTTTGAGCTCCTGAGGGAAATAATCTCAGATTTATAAGATTAATTTGAGTCATTTTAAATGGCCTAAAACATTGTTTTTGAAAGACATCTCATTCTTTGGCAAAATGTTGTTCAGTTGCTAATTCATGTCTGATTCTTTGCGACCCCATGGATAGCAGCACACCAGGCTTCCCTGTCCTTCAGAATCTCCCAGACTTTGCTCAAAGTCATGTCCGTTGAGTTGGTGACACCATCCAACCATCTTATCCTCTGTTGTCCCCTTCTTCTCCTGCCTTCAATCTTTCCCAATATCAGGGTCTTTTCCAAAGAGTCAGCTCTTCACATCAAGTGGCCAAAATATTGGAGTTTCAGCTTCAGCATCAGGCTTTCCAATGAGTACTCAGGGTTGATTTCCTTTGGGATTGACTGGATTGATCTCCTTGCTGTCCAAAGGACTCTCAAGAGTCTTCTCCAGTAATACATTTCACAAGTATCAATTCTTTGGTGCTCAGCCTTCTTTATGGTCCAACTCTCACATCTGTATGTAATTACTGGAAAAACCATAGCTTTAACTATACGGACCTTTGTCGGCAAAGTGATGTCTTTGCTTTTTAATATGTTGTCTAGATTTGTCATAGCTTTTCTTCCAAGAAGCAAGGGTCTTTTAATTTCTTGGCTGCAGTCACCATCTGAGTGATTTTGGAGCCTAAGAAAATAAAGTCTGTCACGGTTTCCATTGTTTCCCCATCTATTTGCCATGAAATGATGGGGAAATACAGGCACCCAGAGTGTGCATATTAAACAAAGAGAAGATCAGCCCTGGAGAACCCATGAACTATCCCTAATATATTGTTGACCCTGCCCTGTGGACCACTCAGGGCACAGATGCTGGGAGTTAGGTTGAAGGAAAGGGGGAAGTGAACAAGGAGAGTGAAAGATGAAGGCCCATTTGAGAAACTCAGAGTCTCTTTGGGGAGAGAAACAGACACTTATAACAACCCCAACAATTACAAAGTATAAACAGGCATCATTTTGGAATTTAGCCATCAGATTCTCCAAGAAGTCTAGTGATATGAGGGGCTCCTGGTAGGGCTCCTGAGCCCTAAATGTTCAGTAAGATCCTGATGGGTAAGGAGGTAAGAGAGGGCCCTAGAACATGCTGTGAGATCAAGCCAACAGGCAGACGAGGGCTGCTAGAGAAGGTGGGAGGGCACTCAGGGTGGTTTCAGACCCAGTTACTCTGATCTTAGCTGACCCTGCCAACGTGCTTGCTGTAAGCACTATTCTTCTATGGCTAGGCTAATCCCTGAACTTTATTTCATCTTTTTTTTTTTTTTTAAGTTTGGTTGGGATAATCAATGAATCAGTAAAGGTAAAGTCNATGTTTGGTTGGGATAATCAATGAATCAGTAAAGGTAAAGTCTTGAAGGCTGAGTAGGAATTAGGTGGAAAGAGGAAAAAAGATGCCCCTGGCAGAGATATACTCAGGGTGAAGTCCTAGAGGCTGGGGACATCAGGCCTGTCTAGGAGACCACACAGTTGGTGTGGCAGGAATGTTCCAAATGGGAATAAAGAGGGTCAGGGCTGAGGGGTTGGGCAGGGACCCCATCCTGGAAGGTCTTACAGACTTTGTTGTATACTTTAACCAATTCCAGGAAATACAGAAATAGTTGCTTGTTTTTGTTTTTTCCTTTAGTTATAATCTGTCTTTCCCAATCTCAGCATGGAGTGGGCTTTCCAAGTTAACTTTGGAGTTATTTGGAGGATTAGGGAGGAGACAAGGATCCTCTCTCTGAGCGTGAGTCTCAAGCGGCCCCTAATGCTTTGACATAGGTATCTATATCCGCCTTTGCCTGACCCTCTGGATGTAGAGCTGATGTGCTCAGGCAGCAAACTACCAAGTTTAGGAGTGGGCTTCCCTTCTCTCTGTTCCCATGTGATGCAGTCTGGGGTCCAGCGGCCTGGGTTTGCAGCCCCTGGCTTTCTCCTTTCGGTCTTTCTCCAATGGGGGCAGGACCCAAAGCATCTCTTAAACAGAGTGGTTCTTGGCTGGGCTGAGCCTCAAAGTTTCCTCTGCAATTCCTCAGGCAGGGGCTGATGCCTGTTTGGGCTCCAGCTCAGGCTCATAGATTTGCTGTCGAGCTGGGCACTGATTTACAGTCTGCAAGCTGATGGATACTTAGGCTGCTGGCAGCTGGATGAGTGAGAAGTGACTCTCAGATAAGAGAACCCCTCTCCAATATTTACAGCTGAGCTCTGAGAGTCCAGACAGCCTTCTGAGGCCTCAGCCAGGTCTGGAGGGGAGGAACCAACAGCGGGTGGGTGGCCCAGGGCCCTGTGAGGAGAAGGGACATCCCAGACAAAGGAGGGAGGCATTTTAGGCTGGGAATCCAGGGCCCTGGGTTCTCTTCCTGGCTCCCATCTAATAAGTTGCATGACTCAGTGCAAATTATTTCCTCTCACCAAGCCCTTTCTGCCATAAAGTGGAGACAATAATTTTAGTCTTGTTCTCAGCTGTGAATTTGATCATAAGGATCAAATGAGATGATATTTGTGAAAGGACAATATCAGACTTTGAAATTCCATGAAAATGTGCTGATGATTAAAGCCCATGAAAAGATCAGAAAGAGGACCTACAATGCATTCACCTGATAAACTTTCACATGGCACTGGGGTTGCTTACAAGAATTTCAGGAATTTATATTTATTATATAATATATAATGCTACATATTTTATTATAATATATAATATTATGTATTTTATTATAATANTGTTATGAAGGTGCTCATGAATGCCTGGGGTTTAGAAAATATGAACACAGAGCAAGACCATTACATCACCATTCATTCAATTTTCTGCCTTATGATGGAGACATTGCTGCTCTGTCCCTCAGCCAGCTGGCCCTCCATCATTGCAGGGTCTATAGTGACAGGAGCAAACAGGTTTGGCAGAGTAAATCCTTGAGCCAAGTTCAGCAGCTGGTGTGCTAGGGTCCCACCAAGGCCCCCTAACTCCAGAGTGGGTGCTCTCTCCACAACACTCAGTGATCTATTTTATTCTTTTGGGTTTTTGTCCAAGGGGTGGGTTCATGAAGGACTCCTATAGCTTTCTCTTAGGTGACCTTCACTACAATCCTGGCAAGTGGCTGGGGGTGCTATTGTTCATGACTTTATAGATAAGGGAGATTCTGGAAAAGGAAAGAAAGGAGGGAGGGAAACAAATCCCATGGGCAGCAAGCGGCAATCCTAGACCCCTGAGGCTTATTGCAGAACTCACAGGTCTTTCCCAACTCATCAGTGCTGGTTCTTTGGAGCTTTATTCTGTTGCTGGTTTCCCTCCTGAGAGTGAAGTGAGGGTATTGAAATTAAAAGCATAAGTGACAGTTGTAAGCATTCTTTTTGGAAAAAAAAATTAAATCATTTGAAAGAAAGTCAAAATCTGGGCTAAGGACTGGAGGTGGGAGATAGTTTTTTAACAGGAGATTGCATTAAGGGAGGAGCTTTCCAGGTGGCTCAGTGGTAAAGAATCTGCTGCCAAAACAGGAAATGCAGGAGACATGGGTTTGATCCCTGGTTCAGGAAGATCCTCTGGAAGAGTAAATAGCAAGTCATTTCTCCAGTATTCTTACCTGGAAAATTCCATGGACAGAGGAGCATGGTTGGGTTGCAAAGAGTTGGACACAACTGACCATGCATACATGCATAAAAGGAACATCTCCCCATTCAGGCAGAACCCCAAAAAGAAAGCAGCAGGGTGCCCTGAAAGGCAAGGTACCTGCGCATTGAGGTGAGGGCCAGAATGGCGCAGCCCTGGGGCCAAACGTACCTCTCTCTGGATGGCTCCCTGCAGGACATAGCCATTCTGTGCATCCTGAACCTTGTTTGCATCTTTAGAATGGGTTTACTAATCTCACCCAAAGAAGGTGAGAAATACAATCATTTGTTTAACAAAGCCCATATCCCCAGTTTTATTATTCTTTGTTGCCATCAATACCTGACAAAGTCTAGTTCCCAACATCTCTTTCCAAAATGCAAACAACCTGAGAGAAGGAAATTTGCTGTGTTGCAGCTCCACACCTGCCTTCATGACAGACACACTGAGACACCCTGTTAACATGTGCTGCATGTAGGAATAAATGATGAATGAATGCTTGCACCATAAGCTTCATTAGGCTTGGATTGTATCTTGTGTTCTTGTATGCATTTCAGTACTGAGTACAGAGCCTCTAGATAATAAGCCCTCAACAAACGTTCACAAAACACATGAATGCCAGAATGGGAAAGCATTTTGTAAGCAAAATGGCAGCTACACACTCAACCCAATTTGCTGCAACTTCTGACTTCAGTTAATCAACTAGTTACTTTGAAAATAACAGGCACATGATCTCTTGATAACACTCACTTCTAAGGATGAAATCAGCTGATTGCTTTCAAATCGAGGTGCCTGTGGAGACACAGACTCCAAGCCAAAGGTGAAATTACAAAGGTGAGCCCAGTGCCCAAGGCCTGCCAAGAGAGGAACCAGCCAGGGCCCATTAGGCCTTGAGAATGATCTCTGTGCTAATAATCTAAGCTACTATTAGTGACTTAGGGCAGAGAATTTTTTTAAATGCTAGAATGCATATGATTTTTATCTTGACATTATCCCTGTAATCACTGGCCTTGATTAAAGACTTCTGCTCTAAAAGATGGATGGGCTCAAACACTTAAATATATGGTAATCTTTCACCTCTTGAACACTGTTTCTCCCAAGACATTCTTCCACGCGCTTCAATTTAAAGACTAGCAATTGTCTTTCTTCAACTATTTGAAAAGCACTAGAGTTGGGTTAGAGGGAGACGGTAAAAAATAATAATAAATCTAACAACCTCCATTCTTTGCACTAAGGACCTTAAGCAGTTAAGAGGCCTATTACAATTTTTTGCAATCAAGAGTTTGAAAATGTTTGAAAAAATGCTAAAACTTGTTAGTGCTTGTTTCTCCATAAATACACAGAGCAAGATAGTCATCAAAAAGGAAATGTTAGGATACCAACCCCTCTGCCCCTCTCACATCTGGCTAATGCCAAATGGGCTGGGATTTCCAGGGCACTCTTGTCCCCAAATTCCCCCTCCTATCCTGATCCACTTGTCACTTCACTCAGTTGACAATCCTCAATGAACTGAGATACCTTCAGGTCCCTGAGTTCTCATCTCAGGCTCATATTTAAAAGCACAGTCCCTGGGGTTGTGCATATCCAGAGAATGACCTGAGTTCTTTGTGAAGAATGAGGGCTGGATTTTTTTTTTCTAGTAGCAAATATTGAATTTCAATAACAATCACCTTATCGGCAACATCTGAAAAAGCAGCAGTAAACAACGAGTATCTTTGTGTAAATCTGTATGCTCTTCTTTCAAATTTGCCTGAAGCAAGATACACACTTCTTACTTCAGGAAGCTTGAATGTTCAAGGCCCGCCCCCAACTCAAGGCTAGATATTTTCAGGCTCATGGTTGGCATTTCTCCAAGTAGAAGCCACCTGCTAACCCTGCCCAGCATTCACTCTTCCCAAATCCCCCATCCAATCTCCTGCCTTGGTGCTCTTGCTCCTACTGCCCAGCTCCTAAGAACCTTCTACCTCTTCTATCTCTGTTTATCAGGACTCTACTTGTTCGCTGAAGCATTGTTTAAAGGAGACCATCTTTTTCAAGTGTTCCCTGGTAAGCCCGGTCACAAGTCATCAGGCCCTCTTCCTCCATTCCCTTGTCTGCTGGTACACTCAGCATGTGGGGCTTTTGTGGGAAGCACCTGGTCACGTGTCCATCTGTTCTCCCAGACTATGAGCTACAGGAGGCTAAGGCTGATGTTTTGTTCCTGAAATTCCAGCATCTGGCATAGGGCCTGACCCACAGCGGGGTCAGCTGACTGAACCCGAATCCTACTCTTGGTCCTCCTGCCTGGTAGGACCCTCGGGAGGAGGCATCTATTTTCTATTTCACCCTGACATCTCAAAATCTTTCCTTCCAAGTTAAGCCCTCTTGGTTTCTTCCACCTCTCCTGCCACATCGTTTCTAGTTGAGTAGGGGATACAGGCAGGCCTGGATTCAAATTCCAACCTCCTAGTCACTTTTTCAGTATAGATTTAACAAGACTTTAGCTGGTCTGTGTGGGAGCTTCCTTAACTATGAAATGACTCCCAACACTTCAGAGGGATGCTTAAAAGACCATGAAAATCAGCAGAGGTAAGGCACCTGGTAGGGTGCCAGGAGGCTCCTAGCACATATGTCTCCCCACTTGGGGACTCCTGGTCAACCAATGTCCCCCTGAAGGAGCCTAGGTGACCAGGCAATGGGTAGGACAGTTGTGCTTTCATCTCCCTTAATGGCCGCATTTCAGTGGTTAGTAAGTCCTATTAGCTCAGGGTGAACTTGAGATTTTCATCAAATGGTGCCTATAAAGGGTAGAGAAATAGAGTTCATTAAATAGTAGCACTAGATGATGGCTTTTGAGCCAAGGTACTGATGGTTCTAGTGAATAACAAATAGGAGGGGTCAATGTCTATGTTGCAGATATCCCAAACTGACCATGCAGAGGGGTTACAACCACTTATTCTGAAGAGCAGCAGATGTGGGCTCCAATCCAGACTCTGAAAGTGATGAGCTGTGTAGACCCAATCAAGTTAGTTAACCTCTCTGAGGTTTGATATGCCAGGAGCCTTTGACTCATCTGATTAATAGAATAATTAATATATGGAAAGTACTTAGTACAGTACTTGACAGATTGGGTGCCCAATAGATGGAGGATATCAAATAAGGCTGTTATGAGAGTTCAGTGAGATAAAGTCTGTAAGAGAAGTGTTTGGGAGATAGGACACGTCCAGTCATTGTAGCTTTTGATGTTTGAGGTCCTGGTAATGGTGCAAGACAGAGTGCCCAAGTCAAATGCCTGCGCCATTCTTGAGTTTTTTCTCTCTCCTTTCCCCTTTCTCCCTTGCTCCCCACCCCCAAATAGCTTCAGGTCCTATTGATTCTACCTCCCTACGATCTCTCTAGACTGCTTCCTTCCCTCAGTGCCACTTCCACCATCTTAGTCAAAGCCAGAGAACTTCTCACAGGGAGAATGAGCAGGGCCAGTTTAGCATCACCACCTGGCAGAGGTCAGCACAAACATCATTTCCTCCGCATGGCCTCCTGGACCCTGGCAAATGCTCCCACAGCTCCTTACTCTTCCCTTTCATAGCCATTATTACAACTTGTACTTTTCTGTTTATTTCTGGTGCTATGTTTGTCTGTCCACTAGACCAGAAGATTGAAGAGTCATAGACTCTGTTTTGCTCTTCATTATTCATCCTCAGTGATGAACAATGCCTGTTATATAGTAGGTGCTAAATAAAGATTGTTGGATGGATGGATGGATAAATGAGTGAATGAGCATTGTACCCTCACCACCCTGTAAACCAGAGTGATCATTTTAAAAACAAATTTAATTATATAATTATATTGTTAAAATCTTTCTGTGATTCCCCATGGTAACTAGGATGAATTCCAAATTCCTTAGCCCATCTCATGATGTATGCCATCTGTCCAGGACCACCTTTGTCCCTTACTCTCCCCTACGATTTCACAGTGCACTCAGCACACCAGACCTCTTACAGCCTCCAAAGGATCCTGATGCCTTTGCACATGGAGTTTCCTTCCCTTAATCACTCTGCATAACCCCTCAGACCAGCCCAACCTTATCTAACTCCTACTGGTCCTTCAAGATTCTCCTAAAACTCCACCTCCTCAGGGATCTTCTTGCCCATATAGACTGAGTTTGAGGACCAATCCTTTGAGCCCACAGAAAACCCTGTGGTTGCTTCTACCAGAGTCCTTTGTCTGCTCATAGGCCATATCCCCCATTAGCCCACATACTTATTGAGGACAGATGTCATATATTGATACTATTCATAATAGCATCCTTAATGTTCTCCACAGGCTTGTCTCAGAAAAGCCTTAGAGAACGTTTTTAGGGATGGGTGAGGAAGTGAATGAATAAAAGAAACCACCACGCTCCTGTCACACTTTAGCAAGGATGTTTATTTCAGAGCATCTCTTATTGGGTATCAGTACACAAATGAACAGGGCTTCCAGGTGGCTCAGTGGTAAAGAATCTTCCTGTCAATGCAGGAGATGCAGGAGACATGAGTTTGATCCCTAAGTCAGGAATATCCTCTGGAGGAGGAAATGGAAACCCACTCCAGTGTTCTTGCCTGAAAAATCCCATGGACAGAAGAGCCTGGTGGGCTACAGTCCATGAGGTTGCAAATAGTCGGACATGATAAAGTGACTGAACACTGCTGTGGGAAGTGCAACAGAACTGTTAGAGCAGCAAGTGTAGAGTGCCCAGGACCAGGCGAGACAGTGAAGTGGGGTTTCCTGGGCAACCAGGAAACTGTCAGGGCATCAAACATTCTGTGCTGCGGGCTGAGGCTACAGCAGAAAATGAGAGACAAGACTTCAGATGTCACAGAGCTTACCTTCTCCTGGGAGAGTTAGATACAAATGGTGCACAAATGGACCAAATAGACAAACTTCTAATAATCAATTGGAAGGAAGCAAACAAGGGAGTCTGAGTAATACGGTCAATGAACAGCCTCTCTGAATAGTGATATTTAGGAAAGAAAGATAAGAAGGAGCCCCACAAAAAGTGGGCAGAGGAGAATTAGAGCCTGGCTTGTTTGAGGATCCCAGAAGACATATTAACAGTGTTTTAGAGCACAGTGTGACAATATCAGGGCTATGAGTGTGTGTGTGTGTGTGTGTATACCCCCAAAGACACACACCTCCTTTGTTTAAATCCCAACCTATAAAACTTTTAATTTTTTATCTCATCTCAGACTTCTTACCCAATGGCAGATGTGAAGAACATTATAATGTTCCCATGCTAACTCCAATACTTCCTACCTGGTTTAGTCTTGAGTAGTACAGGCAGGACACAGAAAGTGAGCTGAGGGTTATGCAAAGGACCCAACCATGGCAGCTTTAACTATGACTAAAGCTATGACAATATTCCCTTCTGCCACATGAAAAATGCATTTTACATCTAACACATACATTCATAGAGGCATATATGTACACATACAAGCTCAGTTCAGTTCAGTCTCTCAGTCAAGTCTGACTTTTTGCGACCCCATGGACACCAGGCCTCCCTGTCCATCACTAACTACCGGAGTTTACACAAACACATGTCCATTGAGTCAGTGATGCCATCCAACCATCTCATCCTCTGTCATCCCCTTCTCCTCCCACCTTCAGTCTTTCCCAGCGTCAGGATCTTTTCAAATGAGTCAGCTTTTTGCATCAGGTGGCCAAAGTATTGGAGTTTCAGCCTCAGTATCAGTCCTTCCAATGAACACCCAGGACTGATCTTCTTTAGGATGGACTGGTTGGATCTCCTTGCAGTCCAAGTGACTCCCAAGAGTCTTCTCTAACACCACAATTCAAAAGCATCAGTTCTTTGGCGCTCAGCTTTCCTTATAGTCCAACTCTCACATCCATACATTACTGCTGGAAAAACCATAGCTTTGACTAGACAGATCTTTGTTGGCAAAGTAATGTCTCTGCTTTTTAATATGCTGTCTAGGTTGGTCATAACTTTCCTTCCAAAGAGTAAGCGTCTTTTAATTTTCGTGGCTGCAGTCACCATCTGCTGTGATTTTGGAGCCCAAAAAAATGAAGTCAGCCACTGTTTCCACTGTTTCCCTATCTATGTCTGCCATGAAGTAATGGGACTGGATGCCAGCTCACACACATGTAAATGAATACATGGGGGAAATATGACACATGGGGTCAAATGCATTGAATATATATATGCATGCATGTGTGCATGCTAAGTAGTTTCAGTCGTGTCCGAATCTTTGCAACCCTATGGACTGTAACCTGCCAGGCTCCTCTGTCCATGGGATTCTCCAGGCAAGAATACTGGAATGGGCTGCCATGTCTTCTTCCAGGGGATCTTCTCAACCCAGGGATTGAACCCATCTCTTATGTCTCCTGCCTTGGCAGGCAGGTTCCTTACCACTAACGTCACATGGGAAGTCCTATATACACGTATATAAATTTGTAATTCAAACAGATGGCTTAAGAATTTATTTATTTATGTATTTCTGTTTTGTTGTTCAGTCACTAAGTCATTTTTGACTCTTTCTGACCTCATACACAGCAGCACACCAGGCCTCCCTATCTTTCACTAGCCCCTGGAGTTTGCTCAAACTCACATCCATTGAGTCAATTATGCTATCCAATTATCTGATCCCCTGTTGCCCCATTTTCCTCCTGCCCTCAATATTTCCCTGCATCAGGGTATTTTCCAACGAGTCAGCTCTTCATATCAGGTGGCCAAAGTATTGGAGCTTCAGCTTCAGCATCAGTCCTTCCAATGAATATCCAGGGTTGATTTCCTTTAGGATTAACTGGATTGATCTCCTTGTAGTCCAAGGGACTCTCAACAGTCTTCTACAGAACCACAGTTTGAAAGCATCAATATTTATGTTTAGAGACTTATGTAATAATGACAACAGAAAGGAGTTTTTGTCTACAGCCTTCCTTAAAGCAAATTCACAGACAAAGGAGGTTTACCTTTGGGAGGGTTGCTTCCACCTTGATCCTTTTGAAACTAAACATCAGCCACTATCTTGGCACTGGAGAACATGTCCTTATCGACATTTACTCTAATGATATAAAAGAGCAGAGAATGACTTCTTTGTTTATCTTGCTTATATAAAGAGGCTAAGAGCTATGCTTTGCTAAATAATTGGAAAAATGTGGGATCCCCGCACCCCGCTGCCACTGCTTCATAAAATGTTTGCAACTGTTTGCTTATGTCTAATATTCTGAAACTCCCAGGTATCCTTAATTATAAGATACAGAGAATTCAGATGGAAAACACCCCACTCAACTTTCATCTACACAGTAAAGAATGTGCTTTTCTTTTTCCAAACCACCAACAGAATAATCTCATTCTGCATTTTGCTGATTGGTTTGCAAACATAATCTTCAGTGGCAAAAATCTTGAAGGGCTGCCTTAAGATTTGAGCATTCAATCAGTCTCAGAAATTTCTTTTGGCAAAAATACTTAGGCTTGGTCAAAACACGTGGGGCCATGGTTGGCTTCATGTCTCTGAGGCTGGGTATTCCTGTTGGTGTGGTTAAATATCATTGGTAGTTAGGGGACTGGATATATTAACTTATCTCAAAGATTTTGTCTCCAATTAGCATAATTTTAAATGAATCCCATGGTTATATGAATCTATACTTACAGAATATTTTAGTCTTTAATTTTGCCTGGAGCACCACTAAAGACAGAATATAGAACAAGTTTTTAATTCATTAATATATGCTGTGGACACCAGTTAGCAAGGAATGGGCATTCAACAAATGAGGCCTGTAGTCTCCCATACAGTGCCACTGGCAGACATTGCTAATCAATCATGACACCCCCCCAGTGAGCTCAGGTGGAACCTCAACATTCATCTCAGCCACTTCTAAGCAACCAGTGTTGTGCACAAGAAACAACCAGTTTACCACTTCAGATCTAGTCATTCTCTGCTGCTGCTGCTGCTGCTAAGTCACTTCAGTCGGGTCCGACTCTGTGTAAACCCATAGATGGCAGCCCACCAGGCTCCCCCATCCAGGCAAGAACACTGGAGTGGGTTGCCATTTCCTTCTCCAGCGCATGAAAGTGAAAACTGAAAGGGAAGTCACTCAGTCGTATCCGACTCTTAGCGACCCCATGGAGCCTACCAGTCTACTCCATCCATAGGATTTTCCAGGCAAGAGTACTGGAGTGGGGTGCCATTGCCTTCTCTGAGTCATTCTCTATTCCAAGCTTTTTGAAAAAGGATTTCTTCAGACCCCAGAAAAATGCAGTTCATGCCAGGGAGTAAGTGTATTTACAAGAGGAAAAAGGACTCATAGTAATCAACTTTATCAAAATATTAAGGGGGAGAGGAAAAGATTTTGAGTGCCCATATTCTTGAAATCAGTGAATAAATGACTATTTCTTGCACATCTTCTATGGCAGGCACTGTATCTAGCACTGGGGACAGAAGGGTCCAAGATAAGCAGTGCTTCTATCTTCAAAGGACTGTCATTCTAGAGTATGAGGAAGGTAATGAGCATATAGACAATAAATATGCATTATCATTTCAGACTCATAAATAATATAAATAAAATAAAGAGGGTTAAGCAGTAGAAGGCAGGGTTGTAGGCATGCTGTCGTTTTGAAAGTGAAAGTGTTAGTCGCTCAGTTGTAGCTGACTCTTTGCAACCCCATGGACTGTAGCCCACCAGGCTTCTCTGTCCATGGAATTCTTCAGGCAGGAATGCTGGAGTGGGTAGCCATTCCCTGCTCCAGGGGATCTTCCTGACCCAGGGATTGAACCCAGGTCTCCCACATTGCAGGCAGACTTATTACCATCTGAGCCCCTAGGGAGCCCCATGTTGTTACTTTAGCTAGAACATAAAGAAAGGTCTACTGAGGAGATGACCCCAAAAAGCCAGCCATGAAGGACTGAAAGAACTTTCCAAGAAGAAAAGAAAGCATGGCCAAAATTCCTCAGAACAAACTTGGAATGTTTGCAGAGACAACAGAGGTTCAGGGTAACTGATGCAGTGTGAATGCTAAACAGATAGGAAGTCAGAGAGTTGTGCAAAGGTGAGGTCAAATAGTGCCTGCGCTCCTACATGTACATTTTATTCTGGTTCGCAATGTAGCATTTTCAGCACAGAAATGATGTGATAGGCTCAGTGGTGGCTCAGAAGGTTAAGCATCTGTCTACAATGTAGGAGAGCTGGGTTTGATCCCTGGGTCAGGAAGATCCCCTGGAGAAGGAAATGGAATCCACTCCAATACTATTGCCTGGAAAATCCCATGGACAGAGGAGCCTGGTAGGCTACAGTCCATGGGGTCGCAAAGAGTTGGACACGACTGAGCGACTTCACTTCATTTCACTTCAATGTGAACTTTAGAAAAATCACTCTGGCTGCTGAGTGAACAATAGGCTTGGGACCGTAAGGAAATGATGCTGAAAGAAAATGAAGGTTATTGCCATGGTCAAGCCAAGAAAAGATGGTAGCTATTATGGACTGAGTTGTGTTTCTCCAAAATTCTTATGTTGAAGCTCCAACCCCCTAGTACTTCAGAATGTGACTATACTTGAAGACAGCATCTTTAAAAGGGTAATTAAGGTAAAATGGAGCCATTGAGGGTAGATGCTAATCCAATATGACTGGTGTCCTTAAAGGAAAAGGAGATGAAGACACAGGCACCTACAGAAGGAAGACCATGTGGAGACACAGGGAGAAAGCAGCATCTACAAGCTGGGGAAAGAAGCCTCAGAAGAAACCAAGCCTGCTGACACAAGGATCTTGGACTTGGAGCCTCTAGAACTCTGAAACATTTCTATTGTTTCTGTCATCCAGTCTGTGGGGCTTTGTTAGGCAGTCTTAGCAAATTTAGGATTAGCTTCAGTTAGGGTTAGAGTTGTGGTCCTAAAGACAGTGGTAAGTGAAATGCTCAAGTCCAGGATACATACTTTGGAAGAGAACTGACAATTCCTATCAATGGATTAGATGTGGAATGTGAAGGAAAGAGACTAATGAAAGCTATTCTTAAATCTAAAGCCTGAATATTCGGGTGGATGCTGGTGCCATCAGAGAAACAGGGGAGAAATCCAGAGTTCTGTCTGGGCTAGGTTAGGCTGAGATATGTTTTAGGTTGGAGAAATCTCAAAGAAGCCTCATGAGCCTCCTACACACTCCCAAGGGATACAAGCTCCTTTTCCTCTGCTGCTGGAGAGTCTCTGGAAGAAATTTTGGCAAAGCATCATTTTAACTTAAACATAACAGAAAACTCCCAGTTTTGTGGGCAGCTTTTTTTATTATTATTATTATTAAAATAATTGCTAGGAAGTTATTCCTTTGGTTTAGTAGAAATTGGCCTCTTTGTAAATTCCATCCATCAGATTTCATCCAACCATTGGACAAAACAGAACACATCTATTTTCTCACTTAATGGTTTTTAGCAGTTATATGCTTGTAATTAAAATCAAGCCTCCTACAGAAAATAAGTAGAAGAGATGAATAAAGTGTTTTTAAGAACTACTGGAGTAATGGAGAACTTCCAGGTCAAAACCCAGGAGAAAATCTAAATCTAGAGAAAAGCAATCATGTTGCTTTCCCCCCCGTGAGCAGACATTGACCTTGGATGAAGGATAGGGGGACTAAACTCCCCTAGTTTTTAGCCTCATGTGGCTAAAGAGACTAGAGCTGGATTCCAGAGCCAGTCAAGGGGGAGTGATGGGAAGCTAGTAATCCCCCATTTTAGGTGTAATCCCAAAGGAATATATCCAAGAAATAAAGGTGAATCAGAAATAAACCAGCCCTGACAAGGGCAGATTCATGTCATCTGAATGGCCAGTAAAATCTTAAACTATAAAGCTGGGTTAAGGTGATCCTTAATTACTAGTTTCCCTAGCTTCAGTCAGAACTAACGAAAATCTTTTTTGGTGAAATATAACATCACTTTTGTTCTCACCATTTTTCCCACAAACAATTTTGTACTACAGTTATGAGAACACAATCAAAAGGAAAGTAGGTATACAAAGATGTAAAACAAAATGACTGATAATAAATAGAAAGAACAGAAGATAGAGTCAGATCCATGAGGTGTCCAGTTATCAAACTTATCAGATAAAGACTTTAAATAACAATCCCTTCTATATTCAAGAAGATAGAAGACAGGGTTAGATATTTCACCAGAAAGCTAAAAACCTAAAAAAATAAGAAAAAATAAAATGAAAGTTCTTTAACTGCAAAGCCATGTGATAAAAATCCAAATGATAAGTGTAATAGCAAAAGAGTCAGTCAACTGGAGTCCCATAAGAAGAAAAGGGTGGAAAAGGTAGAACCAATATTGAGACAAAAAATGGCTGAGAATTTTCTAAAACTGATGAAAAACATCAGTTGATAGATCTAAGAAGCTCCAAAATTTTACAGACTGATATCATCTCTGTAGGTTTCTCTTTTCCATGTACAATAACACTATTACCTTCCATATATGGCACTATATCCAGATCCTTCATCTCCAAACACAAGGCATCTGCACTCTTCCACAAATATAATATCTTCAGTAAAATCTGCTGCTTCAGATGCAATTTCACCACTATCAAGTACTAGATGATCAACTTTCCCTGAACGGTAACTATAAACACATATTAAGACAATCTAACTCACAAGTCGGAGAAGGCAATGGCACCCGACTCCAGTACTCTTGCCTGGAAAATCCCATGGACAGAGAAGCCTGGTAGGCTGCAGTCCATGGGGTCGGTAAGAGTCAGACACAACTGAGCGACCACTTTCTCTTTTCACCTTCATACATTGGAGAAGGAAATGGCAACCCACTCCAGTGTTCTTGCCTGGAGAATCCCAGGGATGGGGGAGCCTGATGGGCTGCCGTCTGTGGGGTCGCACAGAGTAGGACACGACTGAAGCGACTTAGCAGCAACAACTCACAAGTACTTTGCTTTCATATCCTCATCTCTTCTCTATTATTCTTCAGGCTTTAACGTTTTGTCTATTATATACAGGAACAGTGAAAAAATATTCTATCCAGTGCTTTTCTGAAATCAGAATCCTCTAAATTTGCTGAAGATGTCATTTATGTAAACCTGAATGGAAAGGAATCAAGATTAGTTCTATATGACATGTTCCCAGTGAACCTATGCTGATGACTAGAAGTCACTGTGTGATTTCCAAAATGCTGGCAAACTGCCTGTTTAGTAAGAGCATATTCTGACATTAACCAAGGGTCAACACAATTCTACTAGTTCCTGAAGCAATTCTTGCCCCATTAACAAAAATAAGTATATAATTTTACTACCCCAAATATTCTTGAAACTTTTCAAGGTTTCTTGACTATGAGATAAGTCACATTTGCAAGTTCTTTTCAGAATCTGGGATAGACTTCATCTGGGTCTAGACACCGAAAATCACCTACAAGTTCTAGAAGCTCTCTTAGTAATTCCATCACGTACACTGGCTCATATCGCATTTCCTATCCATGTTTAATCTGTATTTTCCAAGCAACCACAATGACTAAGAGACAGATCTAATAGGTGGGTCATCCTAACATCTCCTTTGGAACACAGTGAAAACTGCTACCTCTGCCTCTACCCCCTTCCCTGCCCCAGCCCCTTGTGTCCTGGCTAATTCACAGTCATCATTCCATAGGCATCACACGTGACCCACCATCTATCTTAGCAACTTCTTCAACTCCTCAGTCTGTGCTAGAGGCTTCTCTCTGGAATCCTACAGCACCCATTTCTTGCCTGCAACATGGCATTTACAATTCGCGCTGTACTCACCCTTCTCCTGTTTGTATTGTCAGCAGAACTGCATGCAGTTTGAGGACAGGGACCAGTTCTTATGCACTGTGTTGTATGCTTAGCATGTAGCATATGACACATGTCACATATGTCTAGAAATTGGTTTTTGAATTAACAGTGAAGTGTTAGAAGTTGGGTGCCAGTTGAAGTTGAGTAAGACAGAAAAACAATGTTGAGTGCAGAGATAGATGTTTACAGTTCCAGAAAGAGGACAGAAATATCTGAGGTTTACTTTCATTGACTGTAGACTCTGAAAAGTCTGTATCAGTGTAGAATCAAGCTGATTTAAAAGGTCCAGGAAATAAGCACAGGTGTGCCTGATGACTTAGTCACAGATGTTAACCTCATTATTATTTTGAATATTAAATAGTGTTTATTTAGTGTAATACTGTTTACTGATTGTGTAATTATCATGTTTATACTTAATATTGAAATCATAGTTGATTTGATTATTAATACATAAAAACAATTTAAATAATTGTGTTCAGTCATTAACCTTGAAAATGATTTAAATATCCAACA
>SJYQ01002278.1:662523-688191 GCA_006410935.1 Redunca redunca
CTGAAGGAGATCAGCCCTGGGATTTCTTTGGAAGGAATGATGCTAAAGCTGAAACTCCAGTACTTTGGCCACCTCATGCGAAGAGCTGACTCATTGGAAAAGACTTTGATGCTGGGAGGGATTGAGGGTAGGAGGAGAAGGGGACAACAGAGCATGAGATGGCTGGATGGAATCATGGACTCGATGGACGTGAGTATGAGTGAACTCCGTGAGTTGGTGATGGACAGGCAGGCCTGGCGTGCTGCGATTCATGGGGTTGCAAAGAGTCGGACACGACTGAGTGACTGAACTGCACAAGTGCGCACTTCTCAAGGGAAAAAAGATCATACAATGAATCAGATTCTCCCGCCTCAGGAGTTCCTGACAAGGAGTGGGCTGGACAAGGAGTGGAGAAGACTTATATCTCCTTGCTGTGACCATAGACTGTGTTTCATTGGGTTTAGCTTATTCAAACTTTTTTTTGAAGTCTATGACAAGTTTGTCAAAAGCATCAAACCTCAATGTATAAAATAGATAAAAGTGAGGCTTCTCTAAATAAAGTGGGGGCTTAGATTCTCCACAATGATACATTACCCTTATTCCCCTCAGGTTCCTGAGATACCCTTGTGATTGAAAACTATTTGCTATGGGGGCAATTTTCCCCCATACTTTGCCTTTTCCACAATGTCATATGAACGGAATTTATACAGCATACAACCTTTGGAATGAGGCTTCTTCCACTTAGGATGATGCTTTTGAAATTCATCCACACCAGACCATATTCCAGTGGATCTTTCCTCTTTACTACTGAGTAGTATTCCATCATGTGGATGCTATGGTTTCTTCATCCATTCATCTGTTAGTGGACATGTGAATTGCCTTCTCATAAGTTTTAAATACCAAAAGAAGTTTCTGGGGTAATTTGAGAACTTCCCTTCCTGGGATTAAAATTGGCTTGCATTTTCTATGAGGGTGGCAGAGGCAGAAGAATATTCCAGTGACCTGGATTTTGGAGAGGCTAGGGGAAGTGCTTCCTGTCCTTTATTGTGCCCATGAAGTGAACATCATGAAGTGTTCCCTTGGTATTACCTGCCTCTTGAGAAACCTGTATACAGGTCAAGAAGCAACAGTTAGAAATGGACATGGAACAACAAAATGGTTCCAAATTGTGAAAGGAGTACGTCAAGGCTGTATATTGTCACCCTGCTTTATTTAACTTACATGCAGAGTACATCATGTGAAGTGTTGGGCTAAATGAAGAACAACCTGGAATCAAGGTTGCTGGAAGAAATATCAATAACCTCAGATATGCAGATGACACCACCCTTATGGCAGAAAGTGAAGAGGAACTAAAGAGTCTCTTGATGAAGGTGAAAGAAGAGAGCGGGAAAGCTGGCTTAAAACTCCACATTCAGAAAATTAAGATCATGGCATCTGGACCCATCACTTCACAGAAAACAGATGGGGAAACAATGGAAACCTTGACAATCTTTATTTTCTTGGGCTCCAAAATCACAGTGCTGGTACACTTCAGCTAAACATATCACCTAGAGATTGCCATCATTGATTAGTGGTTTAATGGAAGTGTGTATGTGTGCTCAGCTGCAAAGTCAGGTCTGACTCCTTGCAACCCCATGGACTGTAGCCTGCCAGGCTCCTCTGTCCAAGTGATTCTCCAGGCAAGAATACTGAAGTGGGTTGCCATTGACATCCCCAAGGGATCTTCCTGACCCAGGGATTGAACCTGGGTCTCCCATATTGCAGGCAGACTTTTTATCATTTGAGCCACCAGGGAAAGAAGGCTGGGCAAGCTAAATTCATGCAAAACAATTGGAGAAGACTCTTTAGAGTCCCTTGGACTGCAAGGAGATCAAACCAGTCAATCCCAAAGGAAATCAGTCCTGGATACTCATTGGAAGTACTAATGCTGAAGCTGAAGTTCCAATACTTTGGCCACCTGAGGCGAAGAGCTAATTCATTAGAAAAGACCCTGATGCTGGGAAAGATTGAAGGCAGGAGGAGAGGGGCATGACAAGGGACAAAATGGTTGGATGGCATCACTAACATACTGGAGTGGGTTGCCATTTCCTTCTCCCAGTGAGTTTGAGCTACCTCTGAGAGATGGTGAAGGACAGGGAAGCCTGACGTGCTGCAGTCCATGAGGTCACAAAAAGTTGGACGTGACTGAGCAACTGAACAACAACAAAGAGCTTAGCTGAAATCAACACAGGTTTTCAACAGTCATTCCTACCAGCATGTCATTTGGCAGATGCGGGAGTTATGCACAGCCAATAGGGGATGTAAAAATCCAGTCCTACCCCTCCCTCCAGGTGCCCACCCACTTTGAGGTTGGTTGGCACCACGGCACACACGAGGATGCAGATGAATTCCCAGACAGTTGTGTAACAGCCTCAGTGTAACAGATAGGCAGGTGTCACAAAGCATGGGCGCCCTGAATCAAACCAGCTTTATCACATTTCACAGTATTTCAGGCCTCCCCTTCCCAGCTCTGATTCCATGCAGGGCCCTGAAATCGATATGTGCCCCAGCAAGCTCAGGAGGGCCCCCATCCAACCCGGTAGGATGTGCCTTAGCTCTGCTGCCTGAAACAGGCCCCCCCAGCTGCTGAGGACCCTGGGAGATGATAGCAGTTGCAGGGCATTGTGTTCACTTCTGGCGCCAGTGGTTTCACGGGCATCTTTTCTTGCTTGGCAGCCCCCAGGAAGCAGAGATAACATAGACTGTGCACTCTGCTTATGGGATTATGAAATATGTTCCGTCATTTGTAATAAGACAAGGAAAAGTGTTTGCCCCAAAACATACTTCCGTGAGTTGGCACTGTAAAGGAGAAGTTTTCAGTGGAGAAGATGAATCTGGAGTTGGGAATTTACCTTACCCTAGAATCCTTGACTTTCTCCCCCATTGTTGGTCTTGCCTGAGGTGGACCACCGTAATTCTCTGCAGAGAACTGGGCTGGGAGCTCAAGAGAAGCATGGAGCTAGCAAGTTTCTAATAAATGCTACAAAGGATGGCTCCCTCCATAGCTCTTGGTGTCCCCCAGACAATTCTCAATTGCATCACCCAGGAGAACATGCACAGTTTCCTAGATTCTTGGGGTCTCTACCTAGAGACAGAAGCTAAGTTTACTCTCCTAATTGGCTGGATACTGCAATCTTCACTGTTCAATTTCTTGTGTGAGAAACTGCCTCTTTCTTAATTGAGTCTAACAAAGAAAATTGCATTAATTGGGGGGAGACCCAGCCTCTGACTCATGGTCATGGCTTGACTGAAAAATTCCTTGAAGAAAACCAAGGTTCAAATGATGCAGCCTGCTCAGTGACAGCTGGGGTGGGGTGGAGTAGGACAGGGAGGTCAACATAGCAGAGAGGTGAAGGGCAGAGCCTCTGCAATCAGATGGCCTAGCCTACCACTGTGCTACTGCAGGACCATGGCAAGTCATTCAATCTCCTTGAGCCTCAGTTTCCACATCTGTAAAATGAAGTGATAATAATGCCTATCTCCTTGGGTTAAAATTGAGTAACAAAATTTTAAATAAAGCGAATACTTGGTGCTTGGCACATAATAAGCCCTCAGGAAATAAAACATATTGTTCTTGTTGATATATTCCAACAATGCTCTGTTAGGGAGAACTTTCTGGCTAGCTACAACTAAACTACAACTACAGCTAAACTTTCTGGTTAGTTCCAGTGGGAACTGGTCAGTCAGCCTTAGCTGCCCAGCACTGCCTCTTTTTCAGGCTGGGTTTTGAAGCTGTGAGTCCAGATTCTGCAAAGGGGCCTAGCAGAATAACAGGGTATCGTTTACCTGAGGTTGGTAGTGCTTGCCCCATAGACGGTTACTTGCAGAATATGGGCAGAGGTGGATAGTCAAGCGGGCCACACCATCTCACTTGGGCATTAATCCCATGAAGCTGATTGTCCAGGTATGAAATCAATCAACAGAACTCAGTACCCTCCTCAAGACCTTCCAGACTTATGTAAATGTATGGCCACCTATATCTGCCTGCCCCCGCCCCCATAATGCCTGGGCCCTTCCAACCTGCTCCTCCCTCCACTGCAGTGCTCTTCCGCTGGCCTCGCTTAGATCACTCCAACTCATCACTCAGGTGCAGCTTGAATGGCACTGCCTGTGAGCCATCCTCCTGGGATTCCTCCATTATTCTTTTGTCACCCCAAATTTTTACTGTGATAGTGCCTTTCACAATTTTTAATTGTACACTTCTTTGAAAGTTGGTGTATTTGCTGTCTGTCTCTCACTCTGTCTTGCATCTTCTTGTTTCCTTATTGTATACTCAGCACCTGGCAGAGCAGTCACTTGATTTGTTGAGTGATTGATAGAATGAATAAATGAATGGATGAATGAATGAATTCCAGTGGGCTGTATCAGGTTGAACCATTTAAAACTGCTGTTATTCAATGATCTCTAACCTACAAAAATGACAATTTCAAGTTTGGGCCTAATATTTACCACATATGAAAAATTTACCTTCACTTATGTATGATGAATTTATGTTATAAAGGGCATAAGAAGTCATCTGTTAGTGCAGGCTCACTTCACTATTTGGGAGCCCTTACCAGTATCTCCAGAAATGTAACACACCTGAAGTACATATAATCATCCTTGATTCATATGTGATGAAACCAAGCAGCGTAATTCAATGGACCGCCCAAGGTCAATGCTGCTCATGGTTTAGATTATACACATGTGTGTTTATATATACTGGTAATTTTTAAAGCCCACATTCTGTAGCAAAAAAAAAAAAAAANAAAAAAAAAAAAAAGCTTTGCAAATTGAGGGTACATATATGATTGAATTTAAAACAACACAGTTAATAAAATGCTTTCATTGTTTTTGAACTTAATGGCAAGTGGGGCTTTTATTGATTTCATTCTTTATACTCACCATTAACACAATACAATTGCTTTTTAATTTAACTCAAGTGCTTTTAGCTCACAATTTTTAAATTCAATAAAAATCATTTTTAAGTTCACTTTATTGCTTTGCTCACTCTGAATTAAGCATTTCGGTGAACTTGAACAAAACCCCTTTGCAAATAGATGTGTTTCTGTAAATATGCTTCAGCATATACTCATTACCAGCTTCTAGCCTTTCAATCTGATCACAAGTCAAGGAGCATAATCACTAGTCAATTTTCTCATTAGTCAGAAAGTTGTGGCTGATATCAAGGCCTGGTAAGGATAGAAACTATGTGATTATTAAATTCTGACAGGTGTCCTTCTAATTATTGTAACAGTAACTGCTTTAAGTTGTGTAATTTTATTCAATGGTGTTGAAAATTTTAATTGACATATAAAACTTTGGCACATGTAAAGATGAGCTAGTTATTGTTAACTTTGGCATCATTTTGGATGTTAATCAAAGCAGTAGGCTGGTTTCCTTACTCGCTTTCATACACTCCCAAACAATGTTGACAATCCATAATCGGTTCTGACAAACGCTGCTCATGTCTGCTCTAGGAAACTTCTTTAGGCATTCCACCACCACTATTTCCCCTGAAAAACCTAGATTTGAAGTTAGAGTACAAGTTCTACAAGCGGCATTGTAACCACATAAAACCTTTATTAGCAACTTTACAATCTTAAGTCTTTTTAATGCTAAAAACTTTTCTCAATATTGACATTCCTATAAACATTGCCCCCCCCAAAAAAGATCATCACTCCTGCAGTCTGCTAAATGCAAACATATTTTCCATGTGCACTTCATATTCTCTCCTCTTAATGCCTCTGAGTCAACGACTTTACCTCCACTATAGAAAAATAAAAGGCAAAATTTAACAAAGAAGAACATTTCCTATTTTCTCAGACCCTCGCATACAAGCCTGCTGCTGCTGCTAAGTCACTTCAGTCGTGTCCAACTCTGTGCAACCCCATAGACGGCAGTCCACCAGGCTCCCCCGTCCCCGGAACTCTCCAGGCAAGAACACTGGAGTGGGTTGCCATTTCCTTCTCCAATGCATGAAAGTGAAAAGTGAAAGTGAAGTCGCTCAGTCATGTCCGACTCTTCACTACCCCATGGACTGCAGCCTACCAGGCTCCTCTACCAATGGGATTTTCCAGGCAAGAGTACTGGAGTGGGGTGCCATTGCCTTCTCTGCGCATACAAGCCAGGGAACATTAATTTTCTGAAATTAATCAGTTATTCATGTGTTTGCCTTCTCTCTCCATGGTGAGTAGGTGGGAGGGACATCTTAAGGGACTTTGTATGGACAAAATGATTTTGGAACGGTGCTCTCTAAGATCGAGGATTAAACTAATGATCTTGTTTAAACTCCAGTCATAGGTATTCAGCCTCCTTGAAACCCAGTTTCAGTGTGTCCCAGGCCCACAACTCCACTGGTGCTGGGTGAGCCATGCCTCCTGAGGGCAGAGAGAAACATGGAGAATGGTAAGGCAGGCAGTTCCTCCTCCATCCCTTCTCTAAAAGAAGTAAAAAAGGGAAATAAAAATGTGAAAGAGTTTATTAATGAAAGCAATAGGCCAAAAGAAGCAGAAGATGAGCATAAGTGGACATGGGCACACATGTGCTCAGGGCAAGATTGGAGAAGGAGAACTAATCATAAAAACGTGCATGAAAACCAGTGTGTCCAGGCACCACAGAGGCTGCTTGGATGTGACAGAGGCAGTGTTTGTAGCAAAAGAAGGACAGAGCCATGAAATAGCACACAGATGCCCCCAAAATGGGCCTGAGGGTGACTGGCCAGTGATGTGGGTAGCCACTGACAGCTCAGACCACAGGCATCCACAGCAACATCAAACCTTCTTTTAAAAAACACCCAGTTAGTTGTTCAGTCTGTAAAATGGAAAGTAGCTAACACTTTTTTCCAGACCACACTCTTATAGTGGCTATCCACACCCAGACACAGAACAGCCCCTCACTTACAAGCAATGAGCAGGCGGCCTCCAGCAGACTTCCAGAAATGGTTCACAAATGCTGAGCTGTTTCCTTGGGCTCTTGAAGATTAGAAGTTTATGAGTCGATTTGTGGCTGTAGGCCCCCCTCCCTAGGCCCTTAACCTCAGTACTTAAAGCCAAGTCTTCATAACTCAAGAGTAAGAGCAAGAACAATTTCTCATTTACCCTGCACCTGGGACTCTGGACAGCTCTATGTACACAGCTCACTATCTGTCATATTCCCCAAAGCTCTGTGGTAAGAACCTGAGCTATAGACAGAACCTAGTTCTATCATTTCCTGTCACTATGATACTGAGCAAGTTACTTAAACTTCTTTATGCCTTCATTTCTTCATGTGCTAAGTATAAATAATACTAAAAGTCTATTCCATGAGTTGTTACAAGAATTAAATGAGATCTGCACTGAAGTTGTTTGTAATAGCATCCAGTACATTGTAAGCACTCAATAAAGATCAAATTGCCAACATCTGCTGGATCATCAAAAAAGCAAGAGAGTTCCAGAAAAATATCTACTTCTGCTTTATTGACTATGTCAAAGCCTTTGACTGTGTGGATCACAATAAACTGTGGAAAATTCTTCAGGAGATGGGAATGCCAGACCACCTGTCCTGCCTCTTGAGAAACCTGTATGCAGGTCAGGAAGCAACAGTTAGAACTGGACATGGAACAACAAACTGGTTCCAAATAGGAAAAGGAGTACGTCAAGGTGGAACAACAGATTGGTTCCAAATAGGAAAAGGAGTACATCAAGGCTGTATACTGTCACCCTGCTTATTTAACTTCTATGCAGAGTGCATCATAAGAAACGCTGGGCTGGAAGAAGCACAGGCTGGAATCAAGATTGCTGGGAGAAATATCAATAACCTCAGATATACAGATGACACCACCCTTATGGCAGAAAAGAGGAAGAGGAACCAAAAAGCCTCTTGATGAAAGTGAAAGAGGAGAGTGAAAAAGCTGGCTTAAAGCTCAACATTCAGAAAACGAAGATCATGGCATCTGGTCCCATCACTCCATGGGAAATAGATGGGGAAACAGTGGAAACAGTGGCAGACTTTATTTTTGAGGGGCTCCAAAAACACTGCAGATGGTGATTGCAGCCATGAAATTAAGACTCTTACTACTTGGAAGGAAAGTTATAACCAACCTAGATAGTATATTGAAAAGCAGAGATATTACTTTGCCAACAAAGATCCATCTATTCAAGGCTATGGTTTTTCCAGTGGTAATGTATGGATGTGAGAGCTGAGTGCCAAAGAATTGATGCTTTTGAACTGTGGTGTTGGAGAAGACTCTTGAGAGTCTCTTGGACTGCAAGGAGATCCAACCAGTCCATCCTAAAGGAGATCAGTCCTGGGAGTTTATTGGAAGGACTGATGTTGAAGCTGAAACTCCAATACTTTGGCCACCTGATGTGAAGAGTTGACTCATTAGAAAAGACTCTGATGATGGGAGGGATTGGGGGCAGGAGGAGAAGGGGACGACAGAGGATGAGATGGCTGGATGGCATCACCAACTCTATGGACATGAGTCTGAGTGAACTCCAGGAGTTGGTGATGGACAGGGAGGCCTGGTGTGCTGTGATTCATGGGGTTGCAAAGAGTCGGACACGACTGAGAGACTGAACTGAACTGAACTGAATATTATTATGGTTAGAGCTATTCCCAGGGGCAGAACTGCCTAGAACCCAGCCTACTGCATACCCAGTTATGACAAAAGGTAGAACAAATATTTTTCTCATTTTTTTTTATTCTGTATAACTAGCCATTATTTAATATAAAGACATAAAGATAATACGTGCCATCTAAATGATAGATTTTATTGATAATAAATAGCAAATAATGCAATATATTATGAGAAAGTTAAATGCCTAGACTTATTTCATCCTTGTTTTTGTTAGTGATGTGACGTGCACAGTCTCACACAGATTTCCTAAATTCTAAGAGACTCCATTTCTTTTTCCATAAAATAAGGATGACAATCCTGGCAACAGAATACTTTTATGGATTGTTTTTAAGGTTTTTAAGGTAAAATAAGATGATGGGCATGAAAGTACATTGGCACAGATCTACCCCGTGTGCAAATGTCAAGCTGTACTCATTTAAGCAAATGTCCTAAAGGACCTTCTCTCTAAACTACCTGTGACAGAGTGAGCCTTGCTCTATCCAGGTTTTTGCTAAAATGTGTTCCTAAGTGAGCTGAGGGCAAAGTGGTTTTTCACAGAAAGTGTGGCGCTACAAGGACCCTCAGGATCCCAGCCTGCATCTGCTCCTGCAGAGACCAAGGCCTGAATTTCCTTCCTTCTCCAAAGAGACAAAAGCCTTCCGACAAGCAGTCAGGGATTTCTCACTCTTTGATACACACAGACCTACCTCTAAATCCCATGACATGAAGTTTGTCACATCCAGCCCCTTCTCTTGCATAAATGCTGCAGCCAATTTGAGATGTGAACGCAATGTTCAAATCTGCCTCTAACAGTTGAACAAAATATCCATCAAGAAATAAACTGCTTCAGATATATTAACCAACCTTCATTGCCCTAAACAGTAGAAACCAGTAACAAAAACTATTTCGAACACCAATTGCTATTTTACCTCACTTGGAAAGCAACGAGGTGTGTTTCCTCACCACCCACAATATTGCCTTAGGAATCACTGAGAAAGCTTGCTGAGCTCCTCAATAGCTTCCATCCAGCCCCGCATTGTTCTTCAGCTACCTTCAACATTTGCCTTACACCAGACACCACATAAAACAAAAATGGCAGTATATTCACAACCTCAGTTCCAACTGTGCATCTCTCTCCCATTTTCCATTCTTGTTATTGATCCTTAAAGCTACTGTCCTCACCATTAATTCACTATCTTCAGCCTTTGTCCTTCAAAGTTGACCCTAGACACTTTCTTCTTGAGTCCTACATGATAACCCCCATCCCCTGCCCTGCCCTTCAAAGCCATACAATGTCTGATTCCTTTCTATAAGCTGCCTCAGTCCACCTGAGACAGCATTCCAGGTTCAACCCAGATCCAAGCCCCATTCACTGTCACCACTTTCTTCCAGGTGATATCTCAGCAGTGTTCACTTGAGTCACTTCACATTTCCCTCCACGTGTGTTAAGTTACTTTAGTCATGTCTAACTCTTTCTGACACCATGGACTGCAGCCCACCAGGCTCCTCTGTCCATGGGAATTCTCTAAGCAAGAATATTGGAGTAGATTGCCATACCTTCCTCCAGGAGATCTTCCCAACCCAGAGATCAAACCCAAATGTGTTAAGTCCATCTGTTAAGAACTGGCAGGTGTGTTCGTTACCACTAGTACCACCTGGGAAACCCTCACATTTTCCTGCCCACTCTTTAATTACTGAAATGTCTTGAATAGAGAACATATTTCCCATTTGGAGAAGCTTGGTCTCAATTACTTTCCAAGAAGGCTGGAAAATGAAGCCAGTGGTGTGCCCAGAAAGAAGGTCAGGCTGCATGGACATGCAGCATATTTGGTGTCTTTAGTCACTAAAAGTGACTTCCTACTACATCCCAGTTCAAGGTTCTTTCACAATGGAAATGAACTTGCTTTTTCTCTTCTTGGTAAAGTGGTAATAGTAAATGTGGACTTTCCAGAAGATTAGGTTCTACAGGAGATGTGTAGGTAGAGCAGTCTAATACATTAGTCTTGGGGATGTAGTGAGAGAAGAAATATGTTTTACAGATCAAATCTCTTCATTAGCAGGGACACTAGGCTTGGGTACTACCCACTTGGTTTGGATCTTGGGGCTGGAGCAGGGAGAACATATCTTTGACAACATGAGGTGCTGAGAACAGAGAGTGATTGAACCAGATCCCATCAGTGAGGACAGGGAGGAAGAGTATGAAAGGCAAGAAACAAAGTCAGCCTCAGAGATGAAACTTTGGGACCTGGAATTGAGAAATTAAGATCTAGTGAAATCTAGTTTGTTAAGCCAATGGGAGAGTAGTTAGGATGGAATGGGACTGATGGGGAAGTCCATAGCAACTGCCTAAAACAGCAGTAGAAGTGTTAGCCCTGCTTTCATAGATTAATGAGGGTCTGATGGAAGGGACCACCTGGCCTATTACAGGCTTTTAAAATTTATTCATGCATTTAGACACCACCATCCTCCAGAGGGTTTTCAAGGATGTTCAGTCTTGTCTGGAAAACACCATCACAGAACACCATGGAATTGATTTTATCTTCCCATTTCCAAGTCACCAGTCACATCCCATCTCATTAATTCTGATGAATTCAGGAGGAAGATCAGTCTGGATTAGAGACTGGTTTAAATTAAAGAAAAAATTTAAAGAAACATCTTTTTTTTTTTTTTACTTGAAGTCACAAGCTAAGTGCATATTGGGTAGGATGTGAAAATAGCAATTTAAACCTGGTGATGGACAGGGAGGCCTGGCGTGCTGCAATTCATGGGGTCACAGAGTCGGACATGACTGAGCGACTGAACTGAACTGAACTGAAGAGTGAGTGAAGGGAAAGGGGTTGTAATACTTGACACTTAAGTTGTTTTTTTTTTCCTTCATTTTCTGAGATCCTAGATTCTAACTGCACATAAAAGCACACAAAGATTTATGTCTACAAATACCTAGATTAATCAAGCTAGTTTTGTATGGCTCATGACTAAAAGTAAGAAAATGATTTTGACTCTACCCAGGAAGTATTCTCTGTTGGAGCTCTCCAAATAGAGTGGATCACCTTGTAAGGTAGCAAGCTTCCCACTCTAGAGTGTCCAGGATAGGAAGAGAAGCAATTGAAGGGGTGTGGAGGGGGTTAAATGAGAATAGTTATGCATAATGACCCTAGACTCTATGATTCTGGAAAATAACATAAATAGTTACTACACTGGGTTTCCTCAGTGACTCAGTGGTAAAGAATCTGACTGCCAGTGCAAGAGATATAGGTTCAGTCCTTTCTCCAGGAAGATCCTTTGGAGAAGGGAATAGCAACCCACTCCAGTATTCTTGCCTGGAAATCCCTATGGACAGAGGAGCCTGGCATGCTGCAGTTCGGGGGTTGTAAAGAGTTGGACATGACTTAGTGACTGACCAACAAGTACCACACTACTTGAAGAACTAGAAAGCAGGAGGCTTATAATCTTTGTAAACTTGATTACACTATGACTATGTTTAGCAAATTCTTCTTTATGTAGATAGAGCACATCATTGGTTGAAATTACCATTATTTAGGCATTAATGGCATTTTAATATATGAGGATTTTATCGCATCATCAAATAATCTAATTGTAATTCAATTTGCAGCCAACACTTAATGCCACAAAAAAAAGAAAGTAGGGGAGGCAAATTTCTACTTTGTGGTACACATGACCTGTATCTAAATTGTAGACTGATTTGCATCTGTTCAAGGAAAGGTGTTATTCAGGGAAGATTAGCATATTTTATAAAGGACCAAAATGAACCTAGTAATTACAGAAATGTTGATTGAATTGTCTGTGGCATGGACATGGCCTCCGTGCTAGCAAGGCCCCTACCATGCTCACTTTCAGTCCAGAGAGCAAACCTGATTACCTGGTTGGTTATTTTTCAGCATCCTTTGCGACTAATGCTGACTGCAATGGGATCAATATTTACTCAACAGCAAATGAATGTTATATTAGGAAATAGAAAGAATAACCCAGAACAAACATGCAACTCAATTCAAAGAGCTGTGAAATCCCCTCCTTGAGGTTATTATCTTTCTCTGCAAGCAAAGGCAGAAATACCTCGCTCCTGCCTGGGTTGCAGGTACTCCTGGGACCCTGAAAACACAGTGCACGGCGGCAGTGGCAGGACTGCAGGTGGGTGTAAAGCCTGCACAATGGTCGTGGATTAGTGTCTCCTCAGCACCTTGAGACAATAGACACAGAAACAAGCCCTGTGCCTCGACTGCCATTTGTGGGTCTGCATATCCACCACATGTAGGGCCAGCTTCCTCCAGCTCAGCCCTGACTCTCCATTTCATTTGTCTTGTGAGCTCCATGTGCCAAGATAGAAGCTGCCAGGTACAGTGTGTTTATTTCATTTGGGGCCAGATTAGTGCCCCCAAGAGAGAGGCTGGTTTGTTGCTGTGAAGCCCATGAAAGTTAGGGTGAGAAACAACCCCTGTAGGTGGCCAGCCAGTGTGCCTCATCTTTCCCTTTGCATTGAGAGCTGCCTGGGCTGGGAGCACCTTTGCTCCCTGCAGTCCTTGCCTTTCCCTGCACTTGACCCAGGTAACACACTTCTCCACCTGGCTCTCTCCTACACCTCCCTGAAGACTCAGTAAACCCCCCCTGCACCCCCAGTGCTCCCACCTCTGACTGTGTCCCCATTATAATCAGGCTTCCTCCTGGTACAGTTTGGATCTTGTGGGCAGGATCTGCCTCATCTCTCTTCCCACTAGACTGGAACTCTTTAAGGGTGATGACAGCATTTGCTCATCTCTGCTTCCAGTGCCTCTCCCATAGTGAAGTGAAAAAGTGTTAGTTGCTCAGTTGTGTCTGACTCTTTGTGACCCCATGGACTGTAGTCCCCTCCAGGCTCCTCTGTCGATGGACTTCTCCAATCAAGAATACTAGAGTGGATAACCACTCCCTTCTCCAGAGGATCTTCCTGACCATAGTAGGTATTCATCAAATATGTGCTGAAAAGACAAACTGGATGCTTGGAGCCAACCAGCACTTGGCCATTTCAGATGTAAATATGTCTCTGAGAAAAAGAAGCGTCAATTTATGCCTTCCTAGAATCCCCTTGGGGTGACTAAACTTTCCAAAAGAAGGGTCTGATGAAATGTCTACCCTTGAGGTTCCTTCTGGAAGACTGTTGTTTCTAAGACACATCCCCACCACCACGATCACTGCCACCATGTTAACAGCTCTAACGCACATGCAGGACCCTACCCGGACTCCTGCATCTGTCCTGTAGCCAGGTCTCGGGCAGATTCTACTTCCCTGCCATGGACCCTGTGCTTCCTACCCAGTCAGTTCTGGCACAGGCTCTAGACATGTTCCTCCCCCTCCACCCAAAGAACTGGATGAATAAGACCTTTGAGCAGTGATCTAGTCAACTGTCCACCATGTTTCCAATCTTTTGAAGTGCCTTCTCGTTAATAGCCAGTAAAGGACCTAGCCCCCAGTTAACCTTACATGGTTCTCCCACTTCTTTACCCTAGAGAGTCCTGCTCAGTTGTCAAGGCTAAAGATGCTTTCCCAAAGGTTTGGCTGTTAACAAGGGAGACTGCAGTCCCCTTTCTAAAGTTTGTTTCCCATGAGTTAAAGCCAATTGAGATAATTAGCTTTAACTACATTTTATATTCAGAGACAATGAGGCACCATAAAATGATGATTTGTATACTTATTTAACATATATGCAGAGTACATCATGAGAAACTCTGGACTGGAAGAAACACAAGCTGGAACCAAGATTGCTGGAAGAAATATCAATAACCTCAGATATGCAGATGACACCACCCTTATGGCAGAAAGTGAAGAGGAACTAAAAAGCCTCTTGATGAAAGTGAAAGAGGAGAGCGAAAAAGTTGGCTTAAAGCTCAACATTCAGAAAATGAGGATCATGGCATCCGGTCCTATCACTCCATGGGAAATAGATGGAGAAACAGGGGAAACAGTGTCAGACTTTATTTCTTTGGTTTCCAAAATCACTGCAGATGGTGATTGCAGCCATGAAATTAAAAGACGCTTACTCCTTGGAAGGAAAGTTATGACCAACCTAGATAGCATATTCAAAAGCAGAGACATAACTCTGCCGACTAAGATCTGTCAGTCAAGGCTATGGTTTCTCCAGTAGTCATGTATGGATGTGAGAGTTGGACTGTGAAGAGGGCTGAGCACCAAAGAATCGATGCTTTTGAACTGTGGTGTTGGAGAAGGCTCTTGAGAGTCCCTTGGACTGCAAGGAGATCCAACCAGTCCATTCTGAAGGAGATCAGCCCTGGGATCTCTTTGGAAGGACTGATGCTAAAGCTGAAACTCCAGTACTTTGGCCACCTGATGTGAAGAGTTGACTCACTGGAAAAGACTCTGATGCTGGGAGGGATTGGGGGCAGGAGGAGAAGGGGAAGACAGAGGATGAGATGGCTGGATGGCATCACTGACTCTATGGACGCGAGTCTGAGTGAACTCCGGGAGTTGGTGATGGACAGGGAGGCCTGGCGTGCTGCGATTCATGGGGTCACAAAGAGTCGGACACGACTGAGTGACTGAACTGAACTGAGGCTGTCTGAGGAGGCCTTACGAATAGCTGTGAAAAGAAGAGACGTGAAAAGCAAAGGAGAAAAGGATAGATATTCCCATTTGAATGCAGAATTCCAAAGAAGAGCAAGGAGAGATGAGAAAGCCTCCCTCAGTGATCAATGCAAAGAAAAAGAGGAAAACTACAGAATGGGAAAGACTAGAGATCTCTTCAAGAAAATTAGAAATACCAAGGGAACATTTCATGCAAAGATGGGCTCAATAAAGGACAGAAATGGTATGGACCTAACAGAAGCAGAAGATATTAAGAAGAGGTGGCAAGAATACACAGAAGAACTGTACAAAAAAGATCTTCATGGTCCACATAACCACAATGATGTGGTCACTCATCTAGAGCCAGACATCCTGGAATGTGAAGTCAAGTGGGCCTTAGAAAGCATCACTATGAACAAAACTAGTGGAGGTGATGGAATTCCAGTGGAGCTATTTCAAATCCTGAAAGATGATGCTGTGAAAGTGCTGCACTCAATATGCCAGCAAATTTGGAAAACTCAGCAGTGGCCACAGGACTGGAACAGGTCAGTTTTCATTTCAATCCCAAAGAAAGGCAATGCCAAAGAATGCTCAAACTATCGCACAATTGCACTCAACTCACATGCTAGTAAAGTAATGCTCAAAATTCTCCAAGCCAGGCTTCAGCAATATGTGAACTGTGAACTTACAGATGTTCAAGCTACTTATAGAAAAGGCAGAGGAACCAGAGATCAAATTGCCAACATCTGCTGGATCATGGAAAAAGCAAGAGAGTTCCAGAAAAACATCTATTTCTGCTTTTTTGACTATGCCAAAGCCTTTGACTGTGTGGATCACAATAAACAGTGGAAAATTCTGAAAGAGATGGGAATACCAGACCACCTGACCTGCCTCTTGAGAAATCTGTATGCAGGTCAGGAAGCAACGGTTAGAACTGGACATGGAACAATAGACTGGTTCCAAATAGGAAAAGGAGTACATCAAGGCTGTATATTGTCACCCTGCTTATTTAACTTCTATGCAGAGTACATCATGAGAAACTCTGGGCTGGAAGAAGCACAGGCTGGAATCAAGATTGCCGGAAGAAATATCAATAACCTCAGATATGCAGATGATACCACCCTTATGGCAGAAAGTGCAGAGGAACTAAAAAAGCCTCCTGATGAAAGTGAAAGAGGAGAGTGAAAAAGTTGGCTTAAAGCTCAACATTCAGAAAACGAAGATCATGGCATCCGGTCCCATCACTTCATGGGAAATAGATGGGGAAACAGTGGAAACAGTGTCAGACTTTTTTGGGGGGGCTCCAAAATCACTGCAGATGGTGATTGCAGCCATGAAATTAAAAGATGCTTACTCCTTGGAAGGAAAGTTATGACCAACCTAGATAGCATATTCAAAAGCAGAGACATTACCTTGCCGACTAAGGTCCGTCTAGTCAAGACTATGGTTTTCCCTGTGGTCATGTATGGATGTGAGAGTGGACTGTGAAGAAAGCTGAGCACTGAAGAATTGATGCTTTTGAACCGTGGTGTTGGAGAAGACTCTTGAGAGTCCCTTCGACTGTAAGGATATCCAACCAGCCCATCCTAAAGGAGATCAGTCCTGTGTGTTTATTGGAAGGACTGATGCTGAAGCTGAATCTCCAATACTTCGGCCACCTCATGCGTAGAGTTGACTCATTGGAAAAGACCCTGATGCTAGGAGGGAATGGGGGCAAGAGTAGAAGGGGCCGTCAGAGGATGAGATGGCTGGATGGTATCACTGACTCAATGGACGCGAGTCTGAGTAATCTCCGGGAGTTGATGATGGACAGGGAGGCCTGGAGTGCTGCGATTCACGGGGTCACAAAGAGTCGGACACTACTGACTGAACAGAAGTGAACTGAACTGTGGTAACTTTAGCTACCTGTCCTGCCTTGCACCTAGATATGAGATCCTAGAATAGGGGGACCTTTTCAGTAGGCAGTGTTGCTACCCCTAGAGACAAGAACCGAGGCTATTGACTTATCTGGCAAGCTATGATGGACATCACTGTTAATAAGTCTCTCTAACTAGATTCTCTCCCCACAAGCAAATGGCCTCTCCTAGTCAGATTCACTGAAGTATTGAGATTTGGTACCACACTTACTAAGAAAAGTCACAACAAACATTTTTTTATATTGAAAGCAAGTCCAAATGCAGAAGTAAATAAAAAATAAGGTATCACTCCTTCAAATATTAAGTAAACAGAATAAGTAAGATAAATACCCATTGCCCTTCTAACAGCTCTTTATTTGGCCCCAGAGTATCTAGAAATAGCCATATATGTGTGTGTGTACATGACATTATCAAGAATGTTGATTGCACAATTTATCAGGATACATTATTGTCATTTATTTGTCCATCTCTCTGTCCCAGTGGACTGCAAGCTCACAGGGAAAGTCTGCATCCCAATGCCTGGAGTAATCATTGCTAAATATTTTTTGAATGAGTGGATGAACAAATTAATAAGTGAAAGAAGAAACAAATGAGTGAATGAATGTGTAGATATGTCCCCCAAATACCTCCATGTATGTCATGTATATAAATTATATACCAAATAAATCTCAAAATGGAATTATATCAATGTTAATGAGTGGTTTGATTTTTTTTTTTCAAAATTTCTCTTTCCTATAGCAAGATGGCTTCAGAGATAAGGACCCAGGACTGCCAGGTGATTGATTGCCTGCAGGACCAATCAGAGCTCCCACTTACTCCAAAATTGATGGCTCCAGCCCCACCATGGTGGTGCAGTTTTTCATTATATGAAATGGAAAAGTGATTTAATAATTCTTTCTGTCTTATATTGCTTTAAAGAATTTCAGACAGTTAAAAATTGCATGGATTTTTCCACCATCTGTGTGAGAGTGGGGAAAAAAATGCTGGTTTTGTTTTTCCTGTTTTTAATATGAGCCAGATGAAACAAAAAGATTGTTTCCCTGCAAACTATAGGTCAAGTTCCTATAGAGGCTCAGGGATGCTCTGTAGGTTATCATATTATCTTTCTTTCTTGACAGGATACCATTAGGTGGTGTATTATTTCAACATTTATTATCTTTCATGTCCTTTTATCTTCACACTAGGATTTCTTTTAAAATTCCAATCTATGCATTTGGTTTCATTATACAGCACTGCCATTTACCAAACCAATTTTTGAATGGCTTTCAATATTATTTAGTTTCACATTTGTCATATCAGCCTGAGATGGTGCCCTAGTTATGTCTGTTTTAGCTTGTTAAAAAGAAACCTATCCAGGGAATGAAGTGTTGGGAGATCACACCTTTAAAGGTAAGCATTATGCGTTCTGGAGAACTGGAAATTGCTCAATGAGGAAAGGAAACTATTACGGAAAATAAAACAAAAATGTTGAAACCGCTTGTAACAACTGGTGTTCATTTATAGAATATCATCAATTATGTTAACATCTGGAAATATTCGGTAGACTGCTGCAGTTTTCCCCTACAGCCCATGTGAAGATCTATCCTGATTCATAAATGGATTGCCCTACCCAAGTGTGAAGTGGCCCAGAGCTTCCCTTGTTTTCAGAGTCAGTAGCATAAAGAGTTTCTAGCTGAATGCAAAATATTAATAAAAAGAAGCTTTCGGTTTATTCCACCTAGTTGAGAACAAGACATCCTATAAACATAGGCATGACTGCCAGAGGCCCCTGAAGCACCGTGACACTGTCTTATGATGTTCTGAGGAATTTTCAGGATCTATTTGGATGTCTCTATTTCCACCACAGTTTTACTAAGCTCAAGATATTTGCATTGCAGGAAATGTGAAGAATTTTGGAGAAATACTTACAAGTCTCTGTTGCAATGTTGTGTTAAGAGTCACATGAAGCATAACAGATTGGCTGGCCTAAGAAGCATCATTCCAACAGAACCAGACACCAAACAGGGCAGCAGAAACCCCTGACATCATCTTAAACATGCGTTTCACAAGACAGTGCTCCTCTTGCTTTATGCTGATCAAAGGAAAACCTTTTCAGTTCAGTTACCAGATGATGGGATGGGTTTGATTCACTTTTTAGTAAAATAGGAAAATTCAGGTTATGCATTCATGAGGGCTGCCATTATAAATTACCACATATTGGGTGGCTTAAACAACAGAAATTAATTCCCATGGTTCCAGAGACTGGAAATCCAACACCCAGCTGGGCCATGTTTCCTCTGAAGCCCTAAGATGTATCCTTCCTTGATTCTTCCAGCTCTTGGTGTTCTGTGTGCTAAATCACTTCAGTCATGTCTGACTCTTTGCAACCCCATGGACTATAGCCTTCCAGGCTTCCCAGTCCATGGGATTCTCCAGGCAAGGATATGGATTGGATTGGAGTGCATTGTCATTCTTTCTCCAACCAGGGATTGAACCCATGTCTCTTATGTCTCTTGCATTGGCAGACAGTTTCTTTATCACTAGCACCACCTGGAAAGTCAGTGATTGCTGGCAGTCCTGGGTGTTCCTTGGCTGGTAACTACATCACTCCAATCTCTGCTTCCTTTGTCGCAGGGTCTTCCCTGTCCATATCTTAGTCTCTGATATGTCTCTTCATTAAAGGGCATCAGTCATTGAATTTAAGGTTCACTCTGATCTAGTATGACCTCTTCCTTGACCTCTTCCTAACTACAAAAATCCCTAAAGATCTTATTTCCAAATAAGTTCATATCCTGAGAATCTAGGAGGGCAAGAATTTTGGGGGAGAAGGCGATGGCACCCCACTCCAGTACTCTTGCCTGGAAAATCTCATGGACGGAGGAGCCTAGTGGGGTGCAGTCCATGGGGTGGCACAGAATCGGACACGACTGAGCGACTTCACTTTCACTTTTCACTTTCATGCATTGGAGAAGGAAATGGCAACCCACTCCAGTGTTCTTGCCTGGAGAATCCCAGGGACAGGGGAGCCTGGTGGGCTGCCGTCTATGGGGTTGCACAGAGTCAGACATGACTGAAGTGACTTAGCAGCAGCAGCATTCACTCCAGTACAGGGATTAATTATAGTCTTGGAGAGCTTTGCAAATTTTCTCAGTCCCAGTTGTGCTTTGAACACGAAACACACAACAACCTCTCTAACACGCCCCTTCCCAGTTCTTCTTAAATTTCATAATACTCTGCAGACGACAAAGACAGAATTCAAAAATTCTGAACCACACATTTTCATTGGATCCAGTGCTCTCTTTGCCTCTAGAATAGATTAAGATTTTCTAGTTTGGAAATTTAACCTCTACATGGCTTTGGCTGGTAATGACAGCCAAGTTGGTCTCAGATCTTAACACTAGATGGGATGAGTTGAAGAGGAATTCATTAACAGTGCAAGATTTTCATGTACTTTGATTGAATATCAGTCTAGATAGGAAGTATTTGACAAAAGTAGAACTGAAAGCTAAACCATGGTTTGATTGTCTAGACAATTTTGGATAATTATACCAGTTTAAGTTAAGCCATAAAAGAGACTCAAACAATAGTGATGTCAACAAGGCAGGGTTATTTCTCACTTTCTGCAACTGAAAAGTCTCCTTCTTCAAGAAACCTGGGTCTCCTGCACTGAAGGCAGATTCTTTACCGACTAAGCTATGAGGGAAGCCCCTGAGAAGTCTAGAGGTAGGCAGATATTTATGCAGCAGGAAATCTTTAGGGACCTGGGCTTCTTTCACCTGTAAACCCTATCAAGATAAGCCCTCGTCGCCATGGTCCAATATGCAGCATCCATTTTCCAACATAAAAAGGTAATGAAAGGAGTATTTTTAAGATAACTCAGGATCATATGGCTCAGGCACACTAGATCTGTTGTTCATGCCTCCAAAAGGATCCAGCCATCTCTTGCCTATATTCTGAGGTTAGATGCCAAATACATGAAAGATGTGTGCCTTGATGGTCTGCTGAAGAAGCAGCAGGCACCTGTCTTTGTTTGATATGTCCTTATTTGATTATTTTTAATAGACTTTTTGAGATGTAATTTGCATACCAGGAAAAGAATATATAGATTTTTGAGCGTATAGTTTGAGGAGTTTTGACAAATATAGATATCTTTGCAACCACCACATCAGTCAAGATATAGAAACCTCATGCCTTTTTCAGTCAATCCCTCTTCCTGACCCCAAACATGAATTTGATTTCTCTCATTATAGAATACATTTTTCCTGTTGTAGAACCTCATACAAATGGAATCAGGCATTGCATGTTCTTTTCTGCTTGGCTCCTTTAGCACATTAAAATTCTTTTGAGATTTATCCATATTGTTGTATATATCGGGACTTGCTCCCTTTTTACCAGGAGAGCAGAATTCCATTGTATGGATACACCATAATCTGTTCATTCATAATTTAATTTGTTGATTTCTGACTGCCCTGGGTCTTCGTTGCTGTGCATGGACTTTCTCTGTGCTGAGCCAGGGCTACTCTTCTCTGTGGTGTATGGTCTTTTCACCGCAGTGGCTTCACTTATTGGTGAACACAGGCTCTAGGCTCTCGGGTTCCAGTGGTTGTGGCTCACAGGCTCTAGAGCCTGGGCTTGGTAGTTGTGATGCATGGGTTTAGCTGCCCCATGGCATGTGGAATCTTCCTGGGCCAGGGATCAAACCTGTTTCCTTTGCAGCAGTAGGCAGATTCTTAGCCACTGAACCACCAGGGAAGCCCCATCCATTATATTATTGATGGACATTTTGTTTCAGTTTGGGGATTATTAGGACAAAGCTGCTGTGATCAGTCTTGTGTAAGTCTTAGTGCAGGCACACGTTTTAATTTCTCTTGGGTATACACATAGGAGTGGAATTGCTGGGTCATGTAGTAAATGTATGTTTAAATTTATAAGAAACAAAAATTGCTTTCCAAAGCAGCTGTACCCTTTCACTCTGGCACCAGCAACATATGAGATTTCTAATCGTTCCTTATCTCTACCAAAATTTGCTTACTATCAGTCTTTTTAATTTTAGCAATTCTAGTGAGTATATCAGTTCAGGTCAGTCGAAGGCAGTGGCACCCCACTCCAATACTCTTGCCTGGAAAATCCCATGGACAGAGGAGCCTGCAAGGTTGCAGACCATGGGGTTGCTGAGGGTCGGACACGACTGAGCAACTTCACTTTCACTTTTCACTTTCATGCATTGGAGAAGGAAATGGCAACCCACTCCAGTGTTCTTGCCTGGAGAATCCCAGGGACGGGGGAGACTGGTGGGCNGGATCATATGGCTCAGGCACACTAGATCTGTTGTTCATGCCTCCAAAAGGATCCAGCCATCTCTTGCCTATATTCTGAGGTTAGATGCCAAATACATGAAAGATGTGTGCCTTGACGGTCTGCTGAAGAAGCAGCAGGCACCTGTCTTTGTTTGATATGTCCTTATTTGATTATTTTTAATAGACTTTTTGAGATGTAATTTGCATACCAGGAAAAGAATATATAGATTTTTGAGCGTATAGTTTGAGGAGTTTTGACAAATATAGATATCTTTGCAACCACCACATCAGTCAAGATATAGAAACCTCATGCCTTTTTCAGTCAATCCCTCTTCCTGACCCCAAACATGAATTTGATTTCTCTCATTATAGAATACATTTTTCCTGTTGTAGAACCTCATACAAATGGAATCAGGCATTGCATGTTCTTTTCTGCTTGGCTCCTTTAGCACATTAAAATTCTTTTGAGATTTATCCATATTGTTGTATATATCGGGACTTGCTCCCTTTTTACCAGGAGAGCAGAATTCCATTGTATGGATACACCATAATCTGTTCATTCATAATTTAATTTGTTGATTTCTGACTGCCCTGGGTCTTCGTTGCTGTGCATGGACTTTCTCTGTGCTGAGCCAGGGCTACTCTTCTCTGTGGTGTATGGTCTTTTCACCGCAGTGGCTTCACTTATTGGTGAACACAGGCTCTAGGCTCTCGGGCTCCAGTGGTTGTGGCTCACAGGCTCTAGAGCCTGGGCTTGGTAGTTGTGATGCATGGGTTTAGCTGCCCCATGGCATGTGGAATCTTCCTGGGCCAGGGATCAAACCTGTTTCCTTTGCAGCAGTAGGCAGATTCTTAGCCACTGAACCACCAGGGAAGCCCCATCCATTATATTATTGATGAACATTTTGTTTCAGTTTGGGGATTATTAGGACAAAGCTGCTGTGATCAGTCTTGTGTAAGTCTTAGTGCAGGCACACGTTTTAATTTCTCTTGGGTATACACATAGGAGTGGAATTGCTGGGTCATGTAGTAAATGTATGTTTAAATTTATAAGAAACAAAAATTGCTTTCCAAAGCAGCTGTACCCTTTCACTCTGGCACCAGCAACATGTGAGATTACTAATCGTTCCTTATCTCTACCAAAATTTGCTTACTATCAGTCTTTTTAATTTTAGCAATTCTAGTGAGTATATCAGTTCAGGTCAGTCGAAGGCAGTGGCACCCCACTCCAGTACTCTTGCCTGGAAAATCCCATGGACAGAGGAGCCTGCAAGGTTGCAGACCATGGGGTTGCTGAGGGTCGGACACGACTGAGCAACTTCACTTTCACTTTTCACTTTCATGCATTGGAGAAGGAAATGGCAACCCACTCCAGTGTTCTTGCCTGGAGAATCCCAGGGACGGGGGAGACTGGTGGGCGGGCTGCCGTCTGTGGTCGCACAGAGTCAGACATGACTGAAGTGACTTAGCAGCAGCAGTTCAGTCGCTCAGTCATGTCCGACTCTTTGCGACCCCATGAATCACAGTACGTCAGGCCTCCCTGTCCATCACCAACTCCCGGAGTTCACCCAAACTCTTGTCCATTGAGTCAGTGATGCCATCTAGCCATTTCATCTTCTGTCGTCCCCTTCTCCTCCTGCCCCCAATCCCTCCCAGCATCCGGGTCTTTTCCAATGAGTCAACTCTTCACATGAGGTGGCCAAAGTATTGGAGTTTCAGCTTTAGCATCAGTCCTTCCGAAGAACACCCAGTACTGATCTCCTTTAGAATGAACTGGTTGGATCTCCTTGTAGTCCAACGGACTCTCAAGAGTCTTCTCCAACACCACAGACCAAAAGCATCAGTTCTTCGGTGCTCAGCCTTCTTCACAGTCCAACTGTCACATCCATACATGACCACTGGAAAAATCATAGCCTTGACTAGACAGACCTTTGTTGGCAAAGTAATGTCTCTGCTTTTGAATATGCTGTCTAGGTTGGTCATAACTTTCCTTCCAAGGAGTAAGCGTCTTTTAATTTCGTGGCTGCAATTACCATCTGCAGTGATTTTGGAGCCCAAAATAATGAAGTCTGACACTATTTCCACTGTTTGTGATTTTAATTCAAGTTTCCCTGATGACTAAGTCTTGTTTATATGTATATTGATCATTTTATGTCCTCTTGTGTTAAATGTTCAAATAGTGTGCTCATCTTTACAAGTTTGTTTCGTGGTCTTAATACTGAGTTATAAAATTCTTTGTATATTTTGTACACAAGTTCTCTGATATATTTATGCATTGTATATATTTTCTTCTAATGTTGTAAAGATGCTTTTCCCGTGTTTTCTTCTAGAAGCTTCATAGTTATAGGTTTTACAATTAGGTCTATGATTCAAGTTTATCTGGTATAGCATGAAATAGAGGTTGAAATTGGTTTTTTGTGTTTCTCCTTATGAATGTCCAGTTCTTATAGCATGGCTTATTAAAAGGAGTATACTTTCTCTGTTGAATTAACTTGGTATCTTTGTTGAAAATCAATTGGTTAAATATATGTGTGACTAGTTGTGAACTCTCTATTCTGTCCCATTGAATGTCTATCCTTATACAAGTACCACACTGTCTTCATTATTGTATCTATTTCTTGAGTCTTTAAATGAGAGTGTTAGTCCTCTTCTTCCTTATTAAAGTTGTTTCTGCTCTTCTGTATTTCTTGCATTTCTGAATAATTTTTAAAATCAGTTTGCCAATTTTCAAAATAGAGACCACTGGTGATATTCTGTAGAAATTGGCAAAGTGATTCTAAAATTTTTGTGGAAATGACAAGAATCTAGAGTAACCAAAACAACTTGAAAGAGAACAACATTATCTGATTTTAAGACTTATAAAACTTATAAAACTTTACTAACCAAGACTATGGATATAGTACACATCAAAACCACTTAAACAGATCAATGGAACAGAATAACGAGTTTAGAAATAGACACACATATTTCGACAATTGCTTTTTAGTTTTTATCTTTTGGGCATACCCCATGGCATGTAGGATCGTATTCCCCAGTGAGGGATAGAACCCATGCCCCCTGCATTGGATCTGTGGAATCTTAACCACTAGATCACCACCAATAATTAGTTTTTAACAAAGTAGCAAAAATAATTCAGGACAAATGGTGCCAAAACAACTGGACATTCATATGAAAATATATATATATCAGTTCAGTTCAGTCTCTCAGTCGTGTCCGACTCTTTGCGACCCCGTGAATCACAGCATGCCAGGCCTCCCTTTCCATCACCAACTCCCGGAGTTCACTTAGACTCACGTCCATCAAGTCA
>SJYQ01002278.1:688288-707314 GCA_006410935.1 Redunca redunca
CCAAAGTACTGGAGTTTCAGTTTTAGCATCATTCCTTCCAAAGAAATCCCAGGGCTGATCTCCTTCAGAATGGACTGGTTGAATCTCCTTGCAGTCCAAGGGACTCTCAAGAGTCTTCTCCAACACCACAATTCAAAAGCATCAATTCTTCAGTGCTCAGTCTTCTTCACAGTCCAACTCTCACATCCATACATGACCACAGGAAAAACCATAGCCTTGACTAGATGGACCTTAGTCGGCAAAGTAGTGTCTCTGCTTTTGAATATACTATTAGGTTGGTCATAACTTTCCTTCCAAGGAGTAAGCGTCTTTTAATTTCATGGCTGCAATCACCATCTGCAGTGATTTTAATTTCCAGTATTAAGAGATATTTTGCCAAAGATATGTGGATGGTAAAAGTTTGCTTAATATGTTATAGACTGAATGTTTGTGTCCCCCTCAAATTCATATGTTGAAGCCCTATCCCCCAGTGTGATAGTATTTGAAGAAGGGACCTTTGGTAGGTAATCAGTATTAGATTAAATGTAAAGGTGGGCCCCTCATGATGGGATTAGTGGCCTTATAAGAAGAGGAAGGATTCTCCCTAACTCTTGTTCTGTCTCTTCTCTCTTTCACCCTTTCAGTGCACTCAGCTATGAGAATAGAGCAAGAAGGTAGCCAACTACACAAGCCAAGAAACGAACCTCAACAAAATCTAATTGTTCTGATGAGTTTCAAAGTCCACTTTAATCTTGGACTTCCAAAACTCCAGAAGGGTGAGAAAATAAATATCTGTTGTTTAAGCCACAAAATCTATGTTATCTTATATGGCAGTCCTAGTAAATTAAGACAATATTAATAGTCATTAAGGAATGAAATTTAAAACTACAGTGAGATATTACTACACACCTATAAGAATTCAAAAATTAAAAAGACTGTGCATACCAAGTGTTGATAAGGATGTGAACAAACTAGAACTTTATAAATTGATACTGCTGGTGGGAGTATAAAACCATATGACTGTTCTAGACAACTGTTTGGCAATTTCTTAAAACTCTGCTTATACGTCTACTAGGATACTATAGACCGCCAGGTTCCTCTGTCCATGGAATTCTCTAGGCAAGAATACTGGAGTGGATTATCATTTCCTTCTCCAAGCGATCTTCCCAACTCAGGGATTGAACCTGCTTCTCTCACATTGTGGGAAGATTCTTTACCATCTGAGCCACAAGGGAAGCCCCCTAAAACTCTACCTGTACATCTACTATATAAGTCAGCCCTTCTGCTTATAGGTACTTGCTAAAGAGAGATGGGAGCATATAAGCAAGCAAATATTAGTACATAAATCTCTTAGCAGCTTGATTGGAAATAGCTCCAAATTGGAAACAATCCAAATGTCCATCAACAGGTAAATGGTTAAAAATACAGTGGTATATTCAACCAATAAAATACTGATTAGCAGTAAAAACGAGTAAATATTAATCTAATACAAGTGTGCCAAGCCAAGAAACACACAGAGCATGTGGGAGGAAGCTGTCTTATAATTTGAACAAAAGCTTGACAATGAATGATACCCTAGATTATTCCTTTCCCTGTGTATATGCTAGTGAATTTTCACCATAAAGATTCTTGAAAAGTTGAACCACTTCCAAGATAGCACTTCCTTTTTATTTCTTATAACAAGCTGTTTAGTTAAAAAAAAAAAAAAACTCCAGATAAACATGTGATAAGAAATAAGATTTTGACATTATGGTTTCAGGCAAAGACACATTCATCAATGTACTTGATACTACAGTTTCTAGTAAGAACATCTTCAGAGACAAATTTTAAATTCCTGTTTGACTAAATGCAAGCATTTTAGTTTGTGTATACCAAGCAAGAGAGATAAAGAAGTGGCATCGTCTCTGACTTCTGTGTTCCTTATGTAGATGTGTTATCTCCATGTGTTTTAGTATAGTTAACCTTTATTTTTGTTAAAGGTGTTTGTTAAGCAAAGGGCAGGTACACAATAGGGGCTCATTCAAATCAGGGACACACTTCAAATATACTCTCCAAACTGAAATTCCAACTTTACTCTCACTCTCCCAGCTCTTTAAGAGGATCCAAGTACATAGTCCTCAACCCCTGGGAACCTGTCGATTTTCCCCAGGAGAACCTTCATCCAGGGCCTTCTTACTCACCACGTCTTGATTGCACTGGGTTCCCTCTCTTTCACTACACCCAGCTGGAAGTGGATATGGATGGCTGAGTTTCATTCTCTCCCTGGGGAAAAAGGAAGCAGCAAGCAGACAACCAAAAAAGTTCTGTGGCAGACGTAGAAGGAGAAAACCGTGAACTCCTTCTGGTTATTCTTTTGTTTATATATGTAGCTATTAAAAATTATAACTATACTGTATTTCTATAATAACTCTTGCTTCCCTGCCATATTGAGTCTCCTTCCAACCTCATGTGATACTTCCAGTCTATCCAACCCCCCTCATTTCTCCTCCCACATGCCTCTGGCCATGTGAGGTCTTCCCAGCCACTCCCCCTACTCCACTCTATTCCTACCTCTCTCCTTAAGACCTCTCCATTCCTTCTTTCACCCTCTTTGTCTCTTTCAATATTAAAGGCTTCAAGACCCACAACATGCCTCTCTTCTCTTCAGTACTTTTGTACTTAGACACATTTACTGTAAACGTAGCCCCAGATTATTCCACAAGAGTTTTGGTTTTTTCCCCCAGTTAGACCCAGTGAAGGTCAAGGTCTTTCCCATCTTAGTGTGTAGCTCATAGTGAGGGCTCTGCTGTTTTGTGAGGAGAAGCTAGGAGCACCCTGCAAGAGTCTTACATTACCTGTAGTTCTACGAACTAACTGTGTAACTTGCTTAACTTTCTGAAACCCAGTATATCCCCCTATATAGAAAGAAGCAAGATGGAGAGAAAAGAACAAAAAGTTGATCTCTGCTAGATTGCCCTGGCCGAGGGCATCACATAAAACCAATTTTAAATCATAGATCCTCTTCTAATTCTTCCTTTCCAGAATTTTCTTTAAATGGTCCAATCTAAAAACTGGCCCACAAAAGTCCATCAGATTCTATGGGCCACTTGTAGTTGAATCCCCATACCCACTGTTGTCATCACCAAAGAAACACGTATGCACACATGCATACACACACACACACACCCCACATACTTAGACTGGTACCTAGAACATAATCAAAGGTCAGCTTTTACATACATGTAATCAGCAAAGTCATAGAAAGATATGGAGCAAAAGATTCAGACAAAGAGCAATGGAAAATATTAGGCCACTGTGTAAGTGCTCCAGAGGTGCAGAAATCAGCATATTTGAGATAGCCTAGAGAGGAATGTCACTAGGGGCAATGACCTGAATCAAGTTGAAAAGATGTGGTGCCAAGCAGGAAATTCCCCAGTTGGCCTGTTATACTAGGCTTGACAGCCCCAAGGAGCCAGTGGAAGCTCATGTCATTAGGAAGCTCTTGCAGTTAGTACACTGCTAATGGGAATAATCCCACTTTGTTGGGATTAGAGAATGTCTTATAGACTTGACAGCTCAACCCCTTCATTTTTCAGGTAAGAACACTGAAAAGGAGCCCAGAAAAGGCAAATCACCTTTGTAGGATCACAGTGTTAAACCCGAACGTGACTCCACACACTAAACTCCATTTCCTTACCTTTACTCCCTGGCAAACCCAGGTAAATCTCTCCAGACTTTCTCCGCCATGACCTCCAGATCACTGGGTACAATTTGCAGTCCCCCACCTTACTTGCTGTCTAGGAAACAGCTGGTACCTTTAATGGCTCCTCTTCTCTTGAAAAACCCCTCCTCTGGCTGCAGTGATTCAGCCTCTCCAGCGGCTTCTTGGCAATTGTCTTGAAGACATCCTCAAGTCTCAGTTCCAGCCCTGCACTGGGGGCCATGTGATGTCTGCACACAGGTTTAGGAGCAAGCCGCTCTTCCTGCCTTTCTCTTTGGTCCCCCTTTAAGAAGAAGGCATCGTGGTATCTGATTTATCTGATTCATCCACTCAGTAAATTTTGGGTTCAAGTTTGGGGACATGCCAAGTGAACAGATGGCCCTGGGACATTCTGTGAACAGTGTACCCTAGGCACAGCAGACCCAGAAGACTTCATGGTGGGCAGAAAGAGGGGTGTGCTAATGACACAGCAGACACACTTCCTGCCCTAAAAGTTTAGCATTCTCAAGGAAGAACTGAACTGAGGCCTATGGACTGAACGACCTGGAAATAAGAAAGGTAACTTTTAGCACAGCATTGTTGCTACATTTAGCAGATGGCAGCTGGATGTCTTTGGCAAGTTACTGAATCCCTCCCTAAGGCTCAGTCCCCCAACTTGTAAAATGGAAAATAAGAACTCCTATTTGGAGAAAGACAAATAGCATATGATATCACTTATTTGTGAGACCTAAAAATATGATACAAATGAACTTATTAACAAAACAGAAACAGATTCATAGACATAGAAAACAACCTTATGATTACCAGAAGGGGGAAGGGTCGGTGAGGGATAAATTAAGGGTTTGGAAGTAATAGACATACACTACTATAAATAAAATGCATAAATAAGAGTGACCTACTGTATAGCACAGGGAACTATATTTGATATCTTTAATAACCTATAATGGAAAAGAAACTAAAAAGAAATATGTATATGTATATATATATATATATTTCATATATAAATATGTATACACACACACACATACACACATATGGGCTTCCCAGATGGCACAGTGGTAAAGAATCTGCCTGCCAATGCAGGAGATGTAAGAGACACAGTTTCGATCCCTGCATTGGAAAGACCCCCTTCAGTAGGAAAAGGCAACCCACTCCAGTATTCTTGCCTGGGAAATCCCATGGACAGAAGAGCCTGGTGAGCTACAGTCCATGGGATCACAAAGAATCGGATATGACAGATTCACTGAGCAAACACACATGCGCACACACACACACACACACACACATATATACATGGATATATAACCAGAACACTTTATATATATAAAATACATATGAATATAAAACCAAATCACTTTGCTGTATACCTGAAACTAATATAACATTGTAACATTGTAAATCAACTATACTTCAATAAAAATGAATTTTTAAATAAAAAAATTCTCCTTGGCTTCCATCAGAGGGTCACTGTAACAATAAAATAAAGAGATGCATGTGGAGCAGTTAAGTAAACTATATTCCACTGCTCAAGAATGCAGGAGGCCAGCATAGCTGGCCCTGACATTCAGAAAAGGCAGGAACACCAAAGTAGAAGTGGAAATCACCGAGGCCTCCGCCTGAGTGAACCTGGCAAGGGGTTATTTGTCTGTCCAGAAAACTCAAGTGTCCCTGACAGCACAAATTGCCTGGGCTCTGGACAGGTGCAGCACCAGGACTCCTGATTCCAGGAGGACACCGAGGGCAGGACGGCCTCTCCACAGAGCAGGCTGGACAGGACTGCTGCTGTCTGAAAGCAGCTGGGCTCCCATGGGAGTTAGGGCTTGCTGTTCACCTCAGGAGGGACTCGTTGAAAGCTATCACCTCTAATTGCAGTTTTCTGTAACTGTCTCCTTCCTTTACTCAGTGCTCTGAATCCCATGCCTCTCCACTCGATAACAATACAAATCCCTTCTGACTCACTTCAGATCCTTAGCCTAAATTCACCAAAAAGATGGTTGTTATTGTTGCTGTCCAGTTGCAAAGTCATTTCTGACTCTTGACGACCCCCTGGATGGAAGCAAGCCAGGCTTTCCTGTCCTTCACTATATCCCGGAGTTTTCTCAAATTCATGTCTGTTGAGTTAGTGATGCTATCTAACCATCTCATCCTCTTCCACTCTCTCTTCTTTTTGCCTTCAATCTTTCCTAGCATCAGGGTCTTTTCCAATGAGTCTGCTCTTCACATCAGGTAGCCAAATTATTGGAGCTTCAGCTTCAGCATCAAACCTTCCAGTGAATATTCAGGGTTGATTTCCTTTAGGATTGACTGGTTTGATCTCCTTGCAGTCCAAGGGACCCTCAAGAGTCTTCTCCAACACCACAGTTCACGTAGCCTTCATTATGGTCCAACTCTCATATTCATACATGACTACTGGAAAAACCATAGCTTTGACTACATGGACCTTTGTCAGCAAAGTGATGTCTTGAATTATACCTAATTTATATAACCAAAGTGTTTGTTGTCTCCAGGACTCCCTAAACTGTCCAAATTCAAGAAACCCTTCTTATTTTTAATTCCCATTCACCCACCCAATCAAGCAGATTCTGATGCACCAAGGGTCCAGGGTGTCAGTCCAGTCAGTCAGTTCAGTCACTGAGTTGTGTCCAACTCTTTGGGGCCCCACAGACTGCAACATGCCAAACATCCCTGCCTATCACTAGCTCAAACTCATGTCCATGGAGTCAGTGATGCCATCCAACCACCTTATCCTCTGTTGTCCCCTTCTCCTCTTGCCTTCAGTCTTTCCCAGCATTAGGGTCTTTTCCAATGAGTCAGTTCTTCGCATCAGGTGGCCAAAGCATTGGAGTTTCAGCTTCAGCATCAGTCCTTCTAATGAATATTCAGGACGGGTATCCTGTAGGATGTATTGGCTGGACCTCCTTGCAGTTCAAGGGACTCTTAAGAGTCTTCTCCAACACCACAGTTCAAAAGCATCAATTCTTCGGGGCTCAGTTTTCTTTAGTCCAACACTCACATCCACACATGACTACTGGAAAACCATAGCTTTGACTAGACGGACCTTTCTTGGCAAAGTAATCTGCTTTTTCATATGCTGTCTAGGTTGGTCACAACTTTTCTTCCAAGGAGTAAGCATCTTTTAATTTCATGGCTGCAGTCACCATCTGCAGTGATTTTGGAGCCCCCCCCAAAATAAAGTCTGTCACTGTTTCCAGTGTTTCCCCATCTATTTCCCATGAAGTGATGGGACTGGATGCCATGATCTTAGTTTTCTGAATGTTGAGCTTTAAGCCAACTTTTTCACTCTCCTCTTTCACTTTCATCAAGAAGCTCTTTAGTTCTTCTTTACTTTCTGCCATAAGGGTGGTGTCATCTGCATATCTGAGGTTATTGATATTTCTTCAGGCAATCTTGATTGCAGCTTGCGCTTCATCAAGTCCAGCGTTTTTCATGATGTGCTCGGCATATAAGTTAAATAAGCACGGTGACAATATACAGCCTTGATGGACTCCTTTCCCAATTTGGAACCAGTCTGTTGTTCCATGTCTGGTTCTGATTGTTGTTTCTTGACCTGCATACAGATTTCTCAGAAGGCAGTTCAGGTGGTCTGGTATTCCCATCTCCTGAATAATTTTCCACAGTTTGTTTTTATCCAGAGTCAAAGGCTTTGTCTTAGTCAACAAAGCAGAAGTAAATTGTTTTCTGGAACTCTTTTGCTTTTTTGATGATTCAGCGGATGTTGGCAATTTGATCTCTGGTTCCTCTGTCTTTTCTAAATCCAGCTTGAACATATGGAAGTTCATGGTTCATGTACTGTTGAAGCCTGGCTTGGAGAATTTTGAGCATTACTTTGCTAGCGTGTGAGTTGAGTGCAATTGCGATTGTGCAGAAGTTTGAGCATTCTTTGGCATTGCCTTTCTTTGGGATTGGAATGAAAACTGACCTTTTCCAGTCCTGTGGCCACTGCTGAGTTTTCCAAATTTGCTGGCATATTGAGTGCAGCACTTTCACAGCATAATCTTTCAGGATCTGAAATAACTCAACTGGCATTCCATCACTGCCACTAGCTTTGTTGGTGGCGATGCTTCCTAAGGCTCACTTGGCTTCACATTCCAGGATGTCTGGCTCTAGCTGAGTGACCACATCATTGTGGTTATGTGGACCATGAAGATCTTTTTTGTATATGTCTTCTGTGTATTGTTGCCACCTCTTCTTAATATCTTCTGCTTTTGTTAGGTCCATACCACTTCTGTCCTTTATTGTGCCCAGCTTTGCATGAAATGTTCCCCTGGTATCTCTAATTTTCTTGAAGAGATCTCTAGTCTTCCCCTTTCTATTGTTTTCCTCTATTTCTTTGCATTGATCACTGAGGAAGGCTTTCTTATCTCTCCTTGCTATTCTTTGGAACTCTGCATTCAAATGGGTATATCTTTCCTTTTCTCCTTTGCCTTTCACTTCTCTTCTTTTCACAGCTATTTGTAAGGCCTCCTCAGACAACCATTTTGCCTTTTTGCATTTCTTTTTCTTGGGGATGGTCTTGATCACTGCCTCCTGTACAGTGTCATGAACCTCTGTCCATGGTTCTTCAGGCACTCTGTCTATCAGATCTAATCCCTTGAATCTATTTTTCACTTCCACTGTATAATTGTAAGGGATTTGATTTAGGTCATACTGAACGGTCTAGTGATTTTCCCTACTTTCTTCAATTTAAGTCTGAATTTGGCAATAAGGATTTCATGATCTGAGCCACAGTCAGCTCCCAGTCTTGTTTTTGCTGACTGTGTAGAGCTTCTTCCTCTCTGGCTGCAAAGAATATAGTCAATCTAATTTCAGTGTTGACTATCTGGTGATGTCCATATGTAGAGTCTTGTCTGTGTTGTTGGAAGAGGTTGTTCGCTATGACCAGTGCATTCTCTTAGCAAAACTCTATTAGCCTTTGCCCTGCTTCATTCTGTACTCCAAGGCCAAATTTTCCTGTTACTCCAGGTGTTTCTTGACTTCCTACTTTTGCATTCCAGTCCCCTATAATGAAAAGGACATCTTTTTGAGGTGTTAGTTCTAGAGGGTCTTGTAGATCTTCATACAGCCGTTCAAGTTCAGCTTCTTCAGCATTACTGGTTGGGGCATAGACTTGGATTACTGTGATATTGAATGGTTTGCCTTAGTAACAAAGAGAAATCATTCTGTCATTTTTGAGATTGCATCCAAGTGCTATATTTCAGACTCTTTTCTTAACTATGATGGCTACTCCATTTCCTCTAAGGGATTCTTTCCCACAGTATTAGATATAATGTTCATCTGAGTTAAATTCACCCATTCCAATCCATTTTATTTCACAAATTCCTAAAATGTTGATGTTCACTGTTGCCCTCTTCTGTTTGACCACTTTCAATTTGCCTTGATTCATGGACCTAACATTCCAGGGTCCTATGCAATATTGCTGTTTATAGCATCGGACTTTGCTTCCAACACCAGTCACATCCACAACTGGGTGTTGTTTTTGCTTTGGCTCCATCTCTTCATTCTTTCTGGAGTTATTTCTCCACTGATCTCCATTAGCATGATGGGCACCTACCAGCCTGAGGAGTTCATCTTTCAGTGTCCTATCTTTTTCCTTTTTCATATTTTTCATTGGGTTCTCATGGCAAGAATACTGAAGTGGTTTGCCATTCCCTTCTCCAATGGACCACATTCTGTCAGACCTCTCCACCACCCAGTCTAGCAGATTCTGATGTACCAAGGGTCCAGGGTGACAGTTTGTCAAAGTTAGAAAAGGTGATGGTTCTGGAGCCAGATTCCTGATTCTGATCTCAACTCTGTCACTTCCTGGCTATGTGAACCTTGGCAAATTGCTTAACCTCTCAGGGTTTAAAATTTTCATCTGTAAGATGTTATGAGACTTCACTTAATACGTGTAAAGATCTCCAAGCACTTCTTGACCATAGTAAATGCTTGTTAAGTATTATCAGTTTTGTTACTATCAGAAGAGAGGTAATGCCTAACAGTGAATACTCTCTGGGCTACAAAGTCCTGGACCCTTTTTGCTGGGAGACAAGATGCAGCCTAGAGCCTCCTGGCCCAGAAATCTGAGTTGCCAAGCTCCAGGCATATCTTCTTTACTCTCATATGAAAACCTCTATTAATACAAAGTCCACAGCACCACCGTTTGAGAGATGCTTACTCAGTTAAGGGCATAGGGCAATGGCTCTCAACATTGTGCTATATACTAGATTCACGGCAGTGGTGGGGGGGGTGGTAATGGAGGGCTTTTAAAAAAATCCTCATTCCTAGGCCCCACCCCCAGGATTCTTCTATCATTTATTCTAGGATTTGATGTGAGCATTTAGAAGCTTTGAGTGCTTCCCAAGTGATTCCAATATGCAGCCAAGGTTGAAATCACTGACACAAGATAAAGTTACAAGCTCGGTGATGGGAGATAGGTTTTCCCAGGGCAGAGCAAGTGTATTATCATTTCCACTGTCAATCTTCCAGGATAGAGATGGGCCTTCAGCCAGGAAATGTCAACAACTTGGAGACTGGTATTAAACTTGAAGAGTGGGAATTCTCATCTCTTTCTGAGCTTTGTGGTCTTAGATTTGGTGGTAAGCCTCTGCCATTGGAAATTAGACTGGAAACCAGGCATGCTGGCAGTGGCCATGAAAGAGTGGCTTGGTTGAGTGGTTCAGGCTCTCTCACTAAGGTTGCAATTGACTCAGGATTACAATCATCTAAAGGCTTGATGAGGGCTAGGGAGTCCTTTCAAAAGTGGCTCACATAATAGCCATAGGCAAGTTCCAGCTCCTTGTTGGATGTTGGCAAGAGGCCACAGTTCTTCTGCATATGGATGGACCTCTCTACAGGGCTATTTGCAACTTTGTTTCCCCAAGTGCAAGTGAAAGGGAGAGACAAGGACAGAAAGACACAGAGGGAGGGAGGGGGGAAGAGAAAGCTTGAATGCCTTTTATGACCTAATCTCAGAAGTCATACATCATCACTTCTGCTATATTTGGTTTGTTTTTGTTGTTTAGTTGCTCAGCTGTGTCTGACTCTTTGCAACCTTGTGGACTGTAGCCCTCCAGGCTCCTCTGTCCATGGGATTTCCCAGGCAAGAATACTAGACTGGGTTGCCATTTCCTTCTCCAGGGGATCTTCCTGACCCAGGAATCAAACCCACATCCTCTGCATTGGCAGGCACATTCTGTACCCCTGAGACACCTGGGAAGCCTGCTACGTTTGGTTACCTAGAAGCAAGTCACTAAATTCAGCTCACGCTCAAGGGGAGGAAAATCTGTCTCTATCTTGTCAGGGTAGGATGGTCAAAGAATGTTTGGACACATTTTATAACTACCATACTCTTCATCCTCAGGTTTCAGGTGAAGTAACTTCCCTTCCAGGAAAATGTCTCTGACCCTGAAACATGAAATTGGGATTCAAGGTCACCCTCTGGCCTTTCTATCACACCCTTTGCCTACCTCCATCACCACACTTTGCTGAATTGTCAGTTTCTACTCCCATCTTCAAAATAAATAAATATGGAAATTTCTAAAGGACAGAAATGGAGTATTTATTGTCATATTCCCACTGTCCGTCATAGAGCTTGGTTCTGAGAAGGTTCTCAAAGTGCTCATCAAAGTATGGACCCAGTTCTGTGAGCAGCTGAGAGTTCTGGGTGAGAGGAGCCTCCCTTCACTGGGCTCTTAGCAGGAAGAGTCTTGCTCAAGCTTCTTTACAGCAGAGCAGTGGGCTTCTAAGACAACTGAGAAGCTCACAGTCCTCTTAAGGGCTCGGCCTGGAATGACACAGTGTCACTCTCCCCACACTGTGCAAGTCACAGGACCAATCCAGATTTAAGTGTAGAGGAAATGGACTCTCCTCTTAATGAGAACAATGGCCTGTGCTTATCAGAGTAAGGAGGGATTGTTGATAACCATTTCTACCACAACAATCAAAGAAATTTGGAAAATATGAAATTAAGCAAAGTGAGAGAGATTTGGCTTTATTTTAGCTTTACCTGCAGGAATTCTCAAAACCTTTAAAATACTCATGAGCATAATGAGTCTCCAAGAAGGCGATTTTGTATACAATGTGTTCCAAATTCACTGAACCACTGAACTTCTCTCTGTTCCTTTTTCATTTTTTACCTTTCATAATTAGTGTTACTCAAAACACAAGATCTTTAAAGATGCTTCTATCCTTAAAATCTTTTGATTTACAAACAGAAAGTCCTTTTCCCTTATGAATGAAGGGGAGGAAATGGCCAAGTCAGAGAACTCCCAGCTTCCAGTTTCTTAAGTGATTTAACACATAAACAAAGGTGAAAATCACCAAGTTACGGTCTTTCCCACAAACAGGATAAGACCAAAGAGAAATTCAGAATGCATGTGGGACAACCAAAAAGGAAAATTGGACTGTTAAAATAAATGATGCTACCATTTCTTTCAATTCTGCTGCTACTGCTAAGTCACGGCAGTCGTGTCTGACTCTGTGCATCCCCATAGATGGCAGCCCACCAGGTTCCCCCGTTCCTGGGATTCTCCAGGCAAGAACACTGGAGTGGGTTGCCATTTCCTTCTCCAGTGCATGAAAGTGAAAAGTGAAAGTGAAGTCGCTCAGTCGTGTCTGACTCTTCGCAACTCCATGGTCTGTAGCCCACCAGGCTCCTCCGTCCATGGGATTTCCCAGGCAAGAGTACCAGAGTCTGCCTCATGAGCCCTATCCTAAAAGCTAGAGAGATATATGGAATAGAAAACAAGTTATTCTGTTTTGTTTCTCTTTAATGAAGTTGTGCCTTTTGTTTGTTTGTTGCTGTTTTTTTAATCATGGGCAGGGATTATTAGGGCTTCCCTAACAGCTAAGTTGGTAAAGAATCCGCCTGCAATGCAGGAGACCCTGGTTCGATTCTTGGGTTGGAAAGATCCACTGGAGAACAGAGAGGCTACCCACTCCAGTATTCTTGGGGTTTCTTTGTGGCCTACAATGCAGGAGACCTGGGTTCAATCCCTCGGTTGGGAAGATCCCCTGGAGGAGGGAAAGGCTACCCACACCAGTATTCCAGCCTGGAGAATTCCATCGACTGTATAGTCCATGGGGAAGCAGAGAATCGGACATGACTGAACAACATTCACTTCACTTCAGGTAGGTGGAGGAACGAGAAGAGCAGAAAATAGACCCAGAGGTTATGTACGGTTTCTTATTATCTGTGCTCTGTAGGTTCTGTATGACCATCCTACTTTTGTTTTAGGATCTTCATAAAACACAAAGAAATAGAAAAAAACAAAACAAAACAAAACTTGCTTGTAATCACATCACCCAAAGAAACTGTTTTTAATAGCATATTTTCTTACAGAATATTACTGTATATACACCTGTACAGTATTGTATATAGCACCAGCATCTTTGGGTTTTCTTCTACCTTTTAACAGTTGTGAATAAGTGCAGCCACAAGCATTTATCTACAAGGATTTTGAGTACCTGTTCTCCGTTCTTTTGGGTAAATATCCAGGAGTGCAATTACTGTGACATTTGGAAATCCTGGGTTTGACTTTTTAAGAACCATCAAAACTGTCTTCATCCACCCTCAGTTTTGTATACTTGTAATCATACTGTGTATATTTTTGTTTGTGACATAAAAATAGTTCCCTCAAATTACAGACTCTTCAGTTCAGTTCAGTTCAGTGAATCTGAGTGAACTCCGGGAGTTGGTGATGGACAAAAAGACCTGGTGTGCTGCAATTCATGGGGTCGCAAAGAGTCGGACACGACTGAGTGACTGAACTGAACTGAACTTTGCAACATGCAGTATGCCAGGCCTCCCTGTCTATCACCAACTCCCAGAGTCTACTGAAACTCATGTCCATCGAGTCGGTGATGTCATCCAGCCATCTCATCTTCTGTCGTCCCGTACTCCTCCTGCCCCCAGTCCCTCCCAGCATCAGAGTCTTTTCCAATGGGTCAACTTTTCGCATCAGGTAGCCAAAGTTTTGGAGTTTCAGCTTTAGCATCAGTCCTTCCAATGAAAACCCAGGACTGATCTCCTTTAGATTGGACTGGTTGGACCTCCTTGCAGTCCAAGGGACTCTTAACAGTCTTCTCCAACACCACAGTTCAAAAGCATCAATTCTTTGGCGCTCAGCTTTCTTCACAGTCCAACTCTCACATTCATACATGACCACTGGAAAAAACATAGCCTTGACTAGATGGACCTTTGTTGGCAAAGTAATGTCTCTGCTTTTGAATATGCTATCTAGGTTGGTCATAACTTTTCTTCCAAGGAGTAAGCATCTTTTAATTTCATAGCTGCAGTCATCATCTGCAGTGATTTTGGAGCCCCCCAAAATAAAGTCTGACGCTGTTTCCCCATCTACTTCCCATGAAGTGATGGGACCAGATGCCATGATCTTCGTTTTCTGAATGGTGAGCTTTAAGCCAACTTCTTCACTCTCCTCTTTCACTTTCATCAAGAGGCTTTTTAGTTCCTCTTCACTTTCTGCCATAAGGGTGGTATCATCTGCATATCTGAGGTTATTGATATTTCTCCTGGCAATCTTGATTCCAGCTTGTGTTTCTTCCAGTCCAGCATTTCTCATGATGTACTCTGCATAGAAGTTAAATAAGCAGGGTGACAATATACAGCCTAATGTACTCCTTTTCCTATTTGGAAACAGTCTGTTGTTTCATGTCCATTTCTAACTGTTGCTTCCTGACCTGCATACAGGTTTCTCAAGAAGCAGGTCAGGTGGTCTGGTATTCCCATCTCTTTCAGAATTTTCCACAGTTTATTGTGATCCACACAGTCAAAGACTTTGGCATAGTCAATAAAGCAGAAATAGATGTTTTTTCTGGAACTCTCTTGCTTTTTTGATGATCCAACAGATGTTGGCAATTTAGTCAACATTAAAAAATNCCTGGAAAATCCCATGGACAGAAGAGCCTTGTGGGCTACAGTCCATGGGATTGCAAAGAGTCGAACACAATTTAGGCACTGAGCACCTACTTGCTAAAATAACAGATTATTTTATTCTTTCCAGCATGAAAAGAGGAAAATGGTAGCTCATTCTTGTGCTGATTTTCACCTCATTGACTAGTAGTAAGAATGACAGCTTTTTCATGGGTATATTTAGTCTCTTCAATTGTGTTCATTAATTATGTAAGCATGTTCTTTATCCAAAAGTTTTTCAATATTTTTGTTTCATGTCTTAACTTTTAAAGTTTTTCTTATACATAAAATATTCGTCCTTTTCTTCAATATTTTTGTAAATGATTTTCTCAAGTTGTCATTTGCTTTTATTTTTTTGTGTAATCAAATTCATCTTTTTCTCTTTTTCTTCTACTTAAAAGAAAGTGTCTCCCAATCCCTAAATCAATAAATTCTGTTTATATCTATTCCCATTTTTTCATCTTCTAGTTCTGTGCTGCTGTTTTCTGTCCAATAAGAATTTAGTCTGTTATATGGTGGTAAGTTTAGAGGTGATTTCTTCTCCCAACTAACAGCATGTTTCTTCGCTAATGCATCCCTGTTCACACAGCAAGATTTTTCAAAGTTGATTAGTTTGAAGTTTTAATCTGTAGTTTGAAGTTTTAGTATTGGGCAGAGAAATTCTTTATCCTTATTTAAATCTATTTTTGCCACATCATTCTTTCAGATGAACTTTAGAAATATTCTGTCATGTTAGAAGGGATTTATATTAAAATTAGGAGTTATTTTGGAAGTAATGAATATCTTTGCCTGTGTGCATGCTAAGTCACTTCAGTTCTGTCTGACTCTGTGTGACCCTGTGGACAGTAGCCTGCCAGACTCCTCTGTCCATGGGATTCTCCAGGCAGAAACTGGACTGGGTCACTATACCCTCTTCCAGGGGATCTTCTGGACCCAGGGACCAAACCTGCTTCTCATGTCTCCTGCATTGACAGGCAGGTTCTTTACCACTAGTGCCACCTAGGAAGCCCCAATGAACATCTTTCAGAGTGCTTCAGTGAGTGAAATTCGCTCAGTCGTGTCTGACTCTTTGCAGTCCATGGAATTCTCTAGGCCATAATCCTGGAATGCATAGCCTTTAAAAACTTCTCCAGGGGATCTTCCCAACCCAGGGATTGAACCCAGGTCTCCCACATTGCAGGCGGATTCTTTACCAGCTTAGCCACAAGGGAAACCCAAGAATACTGGAGTGGGTAGCCTATCCCTTCTCCAGTGGATCTTCCCAACCCAGGAATCAAATGGGGTCTCCTGCATTTCAGGTGGATTTTTTACTAACTGAGCTATCAGGGAAGCCCAGTGTTCAATTTCCTACTGAGAAGCACGGAGCTTATTTAAAACCCTTACATCTCTCCATGAAACTGTGCATTTTTCCTATAGATCCCAGGCATCTCATTGTAGTTCAGTTGCTAAGTCATGTCTGACTCTGTGACCCCATGGACGGCAGCATGCCAGGGTCCTCTGTCCACTATTGCCTGGAGTTTGCTGAAATTCATGTCCATTGAATCAGTGATGCTGTTTAACTGTCTCATTCTCTCCCACCCCCTTCTTGTGCCTTCAGTCTTTCCCAGCATCTTTTCCAGTGAGTCAGCTCTTTGATACAGGTGGCCAAAGTATCGGAGTGTTATGTGTGCTAAGTTGTTTCAGTTATGTCTGACTCTTTGTGACCCCTGGATTGTAGCCTTCCAAGCTCCTCCGTCCATGGGATTTTCCAGAGCATGAGCTTCAGCAATAGTCCTTCCAATGAATATTCATGGTTGATTTCCTTTAGGACTAGTTTGATCTCCTGCTGTCCAAGGGACTCTCTAGAGTCTTCTCCAGCACCACAGTTTGAAAGCATTAATTCTTCCACGCTCAGCCTTCTTTATGGTCCAACTCTCACATCCGTACATGACTACTGGAAAAACCAAAGCTTTGACAATATGGAACTTTGCTGGCAAAGTAATGTCTCTTCTTCTTAATACTTTTTCTATGTTTGTCATAGCTTTCCTTCCAAGGAGCAAACATCTTTTAATTTCATGGCTGCAGTCACAGTCTGCAGTGATTTTGGAGCCCAGGAAAATAAAATCTGCACTTTTTCCCTTCCTATTTGCCATGAAGTGATGGGACCAGATACCATGATCTGAGTTTCAAGCCAGCATTTTTTATTTCATCTTTGACCCTCATCAAGAGGTTCTTCAGTTCCTCTTCACTTTTTGCCATTAGAGTGGTATCATCTGCATACCTGAGGTTATTGATATTTCTCCTGACAGTCTTGATTCCAGCTTGTGCTTCATCCAGCCTCAAATTGGGCATAATGTACTCTGCACATAAGTTAAAGAAGCAGGGTGACAAAAAACAGACTTATTGTACTCCTTTTCCAATTTTGAACCAGCCAAGGTGTTCCATATCTGGTTCTGTTTCTTCTTGATCTGTGTACAGGTTTCTCAGAAGACAGATAAGATGGTCTAGTACTACCATCTTTTTAAGAATTTTCCAGTTTGTTGTGATTTTCTTAACTATTCTGTTTTCCACTGCTATGAGAATTTTAAAAAAAACACCATTATATACTTTAATTGGATAATGCTGGCATTTGGGAAACATAGTGATTGTTGCTTATTTATCTTTTATCAAGCAATTTTGTTGAGCTTTCTTAACAATTCTGAAATATTTTCTAACAACTATCTAGGAATTTCTAGGCATATAATCACATCATTTGAAATATCGATAAATGTGCTTCCTCCTTTCAATAGTAATTCTAGTACCTTCTGTTGTGTTCTATTGTTCTCATAGGAAGAGCAGGCATTCTTTTGTTCCTGATGTTAATGGAAATACTTCTTGTATTTTACTATTAACTATGATGTGAAATGTTGACATAAGTAGTTCATTATTATTAAGAAGAATCCTACTATTCCTTGCTTCATAAATTTTTTAAAAACAAAAGTGGTGTTTAATTATGTCTTATGTTCTTTTAAAAACTAATAAGATTAGGATGAGATGGGCTTCCCTGATCTCCCTGGTGACTCAGTGGTAAAAAATCTGCTTGCAATGCAGGACATGCAAGTTGGATCCCTGGGTCAGGAAGATCCCCTAGAAAAGGAAATGGCAATCCACTCCAGGCTTTTTGCCTGGGAAATGCCATGGTCAGAGGAGACTGGCATGCTACAGTCCAGGGGGTCACAAAAGAGTCAGACACAATTTTGTGACTAAGCAACATTTAACTACATATTTCATTTCTAATAAAATACATTGTGGGCGAAAGATGAATTAAGAGTTAGGGTTAGGGTTAGGATTAACAGATAAACACCACTGTATGTAAAATAGATAAACAACAAGGATTTGTTGTACAGCACAGAGAACCAAGTTTAAAATCTGATCATAGCCTATCATGGAAAAGAATCTGAAAAAGAATATACATGTGGGTTTCCCTGGTGGCTCAGCAGTGAAGAATTCACCTGCTGATGTAGGAGATATGGATTTGATCGTGGGTCAGAAATATCCCCTGGAGAAGGAAATAGCAACCCACTTCAGTAGTCTTGCTGGAAAATCCCTTGAACAGAGGAGCCTGGCAGGCTACACATATATTATACGTATATAACTGAATCACTTTGCTGAACACCTGAAACTAACACAATATTGTAGTAAATTATAGTTCAATTTTAAAAACCTTGTAATCTCAGAGATGTTAAAACATGAGAAAGAAAACGTGCATCTTAGAATGAAGATGGATTTGCTAATATTAAAATATAAGGCTGGGCCTCACTCTTTAATAGAGAAATGTGCTTATATATTATTGTTGAATTTCGTTTGCTCAAATTTAATTATGAATTTTTAAATGTATTCATGTATGATATTATTTCATAGCTTTAAAATGTACTTATATATTGGGTTTTATATTGGGGTATTTTTAGTTTCATGCATGCATGCATGCTAAATCGTTTCAGTCATGTCCAACTCTTTGTGACTCTATGGACTGTAAACCGCCAGGCTCCTCTGTCCATGGGATTTCCCAGGCAAGAATACTGGAGAGGGTGGCTGTTACCTCCTCCAGGGGATCTTCCCAACCCTGGGATGGAACCTGCATCTCTTATGTCTCCTGCATCGGCAGGTGGGCTCTTTACAGTAGCGCCACTTGGGAAGCCCCTTTAGTTTCATAACCAGTTGTAATTTCTAATTGATTAGCTTTCCTCTGTTTATTTTTCTCAAAAATTATTTACACAACATGCAAATTATGGCCCTTGAAAGACTGAAATATCACATCACTAAAAGATTTCTATCTCAAAGACTTGTTTTACACAGTAGTATTTTAGTAAATTCTTTATTTGTATGGTTATTAAACTTTCCTGATTTTCATTTCTCCTGGAGTCACAGTGAACGCTTCACATTTTTTTCAAAAATA
>SJYQ01002279.1:0-12357 GCA_006410935.1 Redunca redunca
GGCTTCCCTGATGGCTCAGACAGTAAAGACTCTGCTTGCAATGTGGGAGTACCAGGTTCGAATCCTGGATCTGGAAGATACCCTGGAGAAGGGAATGGCAACCCAATCCAGTATTCTTGCCTGGAGAATTCCATGGACAGATGCTACAGTCCATGGGGTCACAAAGAGTCAGACATGACTGAGCGATGAACACTTTCAACACTTTCATGGATAAAACTTGATAAATTATGCATTCTTAAAATGAAAGTAGCTGATGAAGTTAGTGGATTTTTATACATTAAGTTGGGACTTAAGTGAAGCAAGAAATGTGCAAATGTTTTATGAATTTGGAAAACACAGAGTGACCATAGAACTCTATATAATTTATAATTTCTTTATATATAAATTTATACACATATGCATTACTGAGTCACTTCAATCATATCTGACTCTTTGCAACCCTGTGAGTCATAGCCTGCCAGGCTCCTCTGTCCATGGGATTCTCCAGGCAAGAATATTGGAGTAGGTTGCCATCCCCTCCTCCATAATATACATATATTACTACTCTCTATGTATGCACTATGTATATGTATATATGATATAATCACACACACACACATACATATGTACATACCAAAGTCTATAAAGACTTATCTCTTACACTGATCCTCTCACATACTGATAGAAGTTTAGATGAAAGGTATCCATGGCAAAATTAGTTTAGGATACAGACATTAGGTATATTGCTTTATTGCGGAAATGGTCAAAGTCTTTTATATGCTCATACACATTGTGATGGAGAAGGAAATGGCAACCCACTCCAGTATTCTTGCCTGGAGAATCCCAAGGACAGAGGAGACTCACAGGCTACAGTCCATGGGGTTGTAAGAGTTGGATATGACTCAATGACTCAACCACCACCACCACCATCACCGCCACCACACACTGTGAATTAATGCACCCTATAAGAGAAAGATATAATATGCCAACCTGTCCAAATTTATTGACCAATCATTTATCTTCTTACAAAATATTTTTAATACTAGGATTTCAAGGAATTTTATGAGCTGCTGTTATAACACACATAAAACTAAATATTGCAGTGTACTTATTCCAGTGCAACAAATGTAACAATTATGAAACATTTTTAAACAATACTATTTGATATGATGTATGTGTATATACAAATTGGTAGGTCTGTAGATAAACATGAAAGGAAAAACAAACTTCATTACTTTCTCTTGCCCCTAATCTTGCTCCCACTTGTATTTCCTTTGATTCCTTATATATGGTTCTTTTGGGGAAAACTTGCTATATTTCAGATCAGAGGTTTTCCAAGGTTATTGTACATAAGAATCACCTCAGAGAAAGGTAAAATGAAGATTTTGACTTAGAAAGCCTGTGATAGGGCACAAGTTTTTGCATTTCTAGTAGTGCCGAAGATATGCTAATGATCCTGCTGTGAACCACACCTTTAATAGCAAGAAGCCTGGGCAGCATCTTCTTCCAATATGTGTAGTTTGAAGATGTTTCAGAGAAGTTAAAATCCTGTCCCTACTAAATTTTGATCTGATATAGCTGTTCCACTGGTAATAAATCTAAAATATTTCATAATCTGATGAAAGTGCAATTATTGCTTTTTTCCTTTGAATATTTGTATTTAATAAGATAGTAAACATATTTCAAGAAGAGATCATCTAATTGGAAACTTTGTTTTGATACTAATTATATCACATTTATGCTTGGGTAAAATAAAAATTCTGAGATATATTAAAGGGAAAGAATCATATAGGAATAATGAGGGGATTTGGTGAGATGGTATATACACTGAATTGTATCCCCTCCAGTTTATACACCGACATCTTAAACTGTAGTACCTTGGAATTTGATTGTATTTGGCAATAAGTCCTTTTAAAGAAGTAGTTATGGTTAAATGAGGTAATTAATCAATATAATTGGTATCTTTAGAATAAAAAGGATATTTGGACATATATAGGCAAGTTCAGAGGGAAGACCACAGGAAGTGGCCATCCTCAAGCCAAGAAAAGAAGCCTCAGAAGAAATCAAAACCTGCTGACCTTTGGTCTTGGACCTCCATTTACAGAACTGTGAGAAAATAAGTCTCTATTGTTTAAGATATTCAGTCTGAAATTTGTTATGGCAGCCCTAAGAAACTAATACAAGTGGGGTTTATTGAAAATTTGTGAGTATGTTTTATTGTGTCAAAGTGTCTGCAAGATTTTACCTAGTAGATGTAATCTATTTCTCATATGGAATGTGGCAGATTTGAAGCCTTGAATATGAAATTAAAAAAATAGGATTATTTTGAAAAACTAAGTAGTGTTTGAAAATGTATATGTGTGTGCAAAATATCACACTTTACATTTTCACCATTGGGTTAGCACAGAGCTTAAACATTTCCTATTTGATTTCTTTACCTTTAAACAGATGATAATGATAACCAGTTAACATATTTTTTGTTGGAGATCAGACCAACTATGAAATGCATAACAGTGTCTAGAAGAAAAGTAAGAAATATATAGAATTATTAAAACTTCCCCCATACCCAAACTGTTCTGCTTTTATTTCTAATTAAACTAGGACTTTGCCAGTGACTCACCAGTAAAGAATTCACCTGCAATGCAGGAGACTCAAGAGATGTGGTTTCAATTCTTGGATCAGGAAGATCACCTAGAATAAGTGGCAACCTGCTCCAGTAGTCTTGCCTGGAAAATTTCATGGACAGAGGAACCTGGTGGGCTACAGTCCATGGAGTCACAAAGAGTCGGACATGACTGAGCAATATAAATGCACAAACTCTAACTAGTAAAAGATACCCATTTCTTTTTAGAAGGCTCTCTTGGCAGAAGACCCATAGTCATTAAGCCAGTTTCTCTGACATTGCCTCCTATAAAGATGCTATGTATGCTTCCATTCTCCCATCATTTTGCCAATACTACATTAGTAACTATGAGAGTTAAAAATCATGCCTAAGATGTGAGACTACATATAAAATAAGTAAAATTAAAATGTAGATTTTAAAAATAGCTGGTTTGCTCTTATCAGTCTCCTTCCATATGATAAATGTGAAATATAATTGGTAGTAATAGGGCAACTCTAGATCAGCTTAATTTTTTCATGTGTTTTGATAAACCCGATGGGAAAATAGCCACATTGTCATAAAAGAAAAGTGAGTAATATTTCTTATTCTAGTATATTACNAGTTGTGAGTCTACATTTCAATTCTAAGGCTTTCCCCCTTTTTACTGTAATATATCTTGAAAGATTTAAATCACATAGTCAAAAAATAATTGCCATTTTAAATTGAACTCAGAGCAGAACAAACCAATTACTGTAGTTGCATCAGTGTAAAGCATTTTACTCTTCTAGCAGCTATGGAAATGTGCATACTTCCTCTATCACAATTATTATCACATTACTACTGAATTTGTATTCAACTCCAGAAGCAGACTAAAAATCTTACAGGGGAATGAATATCCTTAAAGTCCATATTGGATTTTAATGGTCTTATTTGACACAATTTAAAATATGAGAAATCTAAAGTTAAACTAACATATTTATCCTCAAGATCTCTGATTGCATGAAATTTCAGTTGCCCATAACCTCACCAATGCATGGTAGCATCAATTATAGCAGATGTGTAGTGATATATTCACCTGGTTTTAATATACATTTCTCAGATGGCTAATGATTTTTAGCAACTTTATATGTGTTTATTGGCCACTTGTGTGTCTTCTTTTATGAAGTGTTTGTTCAAATCTTTTGCCCATTTTTATTGGATCATTTACCTTATTATTATTGGATTTTAAACTTCCTTTGCATATTATGGAGACAATTGCTACACTGGCACTGTAAGCTATAAGAGGCTACAAAAGAAATCAGCTGACTTTTTATAGCCTCTATAGTAGAAGGATGAGTTTCCCTGGTAGCTCAGAGGTTAAAGCGTCTGCCTGCGATGCAGGAGAACTGGGTTCAATCCCTGGGTCAGGAAGATCCCCTGGAGAAGGAAATGGTAACCCACTCCAGTATTCTTGCCTGGAGAATCCCATGGACGGAGAAGCCTGGTAGGCTACAGTCCATGGGGTCGCAAAGAGTAGGACATGACTGAGCGACTTCACTCACTTCACTGTAGTAGAAGGAAGGCAAGTTTTAGAAATCTGGTTATAGCAGTCGCATTAGCCTGTAAGCACTGCTTTCCATGGTTATCAATCCATATTTACAACACTTTGCTGAAAAAATTATTGTGATGAGACTTGCAACAATATATGTGATTATGAGGGTATGTGTATACAAACATGAATATATAGTATCCAGTTTATATGAATACTGTGCATCCCTTGAGACAGTAAGACACAAAATTAATCATCCAGGTTACATTCCTTCTTAAACTGATGGTACATTGCTACATTCACCCCCACTTATGTTCTGTATACAGAAAATTAAATAAGTGTACATAATTAATATTTTCTTCATTAAGGACACCTAACACATGGGCAGATTTGATTGCATGAGTTGTCTCTCTGACTTTCTTGCTTACAGAAACATAATAATGAGACTCTGCTTTATCTTTAACTCTCTGTGTGTGTGCTTGGCCACTCAGTCATGCTCAACTCTTTGCAACCCCATGTAGCCCTCCAGGCTCCTCTGTCCACGGGATTCTCCAGGTAAGAATATTGGAATGAGTTGCCATACCCTTCTCCAGGGGATCTTCCTAAACCAGGGATCGAACCCAGGTATCCTGCATTGCAGGTGGATTTTTTACTATCTGAGCCACCAGAGAAGCCCAACTCTCTGTATACGTGGTCTGCATATGTTCTATGTATACACTTTGTTAGACATTTTGATACAACTACTTGAAATTAAAATTTCTTGAGATTAGAGAACATGTCCCAAAATGTGTTTGCATTTTTTTCAATGTCTCTTCTAGGCACAATTAGTATTACTAAGTCAGTCTCTCAAGATGGTTAATTTGGATGGTAAGTAAATGTGAAGCAGCAGTTCAGTTCAGTTCAGTCGCTCAGTCATGTCTGACCCTTTGGGACCCCATGGACTGCAGCATGCCAGGCCTCCCTGTCCATTACCAACTCCCGGAGTTTACTCAAACTTATCTCCATTGCGTCAGTGATGGCATCCAACCATCTCATTCTCTGTCGTCCCCTTCTCCTCCTGTCTTCAATCTTTCCCAGCTGCTGCTGCTGCTGCTAAGTTGCTTCAGTCGTGTCCGACTCTGTGCAACCCCACAGCCCACCAGGCTCCCCTGTCCCTGGGATTCTCCAGGCAAGAACAGTGGAGTGGGTTGCCATTTCCTTCTCCAATGTATGAAAATGAAAGTGAAGTCACTTAGTCATGTCCGACTCTTAGTGATCCCATGGACTGCAGCCCGCCAGGCTCCTCCATCCATGGGAATTTCCAGGCAAGAGTACTGGAGTGGGGTGCCATTGCCTTCTCCATTCCCAGCATCAGGGTCTTTTCAAATAAGTCAGCTCTTCACATCAGGTGGCCAAAGTATTGGAGTTTCAGCCTCAACATCAATCCCTCCAACATCAGTCCCACTGCTCTGTGAAGCAGCAGCAGTGCCAACTAACACGACTTCTACATGCTTGAGTACTGATGACTCACAGAGATTTATCTATGTAATCAGTAATGTTAGATACTGAACTTCCTATTTGGTATTCAAGAATCCAGTCTCATGTTAACTACTGTCTTCTCTCCCTTTAAATAATTTCCTGATTCTTTGGTCATGCTGTGTCTGACTCTTTGTGACCCCATGGACTGCAGCCCTCCATGCTCCTCTGTCCATGGGATTCTCCAGGCAAGAATACTGGAGAGGGGTGCCAAGCACTCCTCTAGGGGATCTTCCTGACTCAGAGATTGAACCCACGTCTCTTATATCTCCTGCATTGGCAGGTGGGTTCTTTACCACTAGTGACACCTGGGAAGCCTTCATTTATGAGATATTACTAGCCCTTTGCTCTCTTTTTGGTTCATGTTAAAGCAAAATCAATTATCAAACTTCTAAATATCTCCCTGGCTTCCAGTCCACTAAGCCACTGACCATTATAGATTCAGTCATTTTAGGATTCTTTCTAGATAACTGTGACTGGAATAACTCACTGTTCTAATTCAACTCATGCCATGGCTCAGGTTGGCTGTGCTAGCCTGTGTATGAAATAAAATAATTTGTCAATTCAGATTAACAATGCAAATATAGTAATTAATAAATATAAAAGAGAGGCCTAGACATATCTCAATTAAATAATTCATGCTGATGTGTCTAGACCCATGGTGTGGTTTGCTCCATTTGCTTCGAGCAAATAAGAAAATACAGCACTAGGAAAGAAGCAGAAACAAAGTGGCTCTCACCACCACTTCTCCATTGAGCAAGGACTATAATTCATTTTAGTTTTGATTTCTTTGGAGATGCCATTAGTGTTTTGTTTTAAATCCTTCTCGGTTATAAATAGTAATGTTTGACCTGAAAAAGAAGTATATGAAAAGTGATACCTACCTTTCTACATTTGTCTATATTGATACTATATCTAATTGGTTGTAAGACACTGGGTTATACTACCTCTATTTTTTCTCTTAAATAAGTGCCATGTTATCCCACTCTATTTATTTATGATTTGTCATCTTTCATTAGAGTATACTGACTATTTTCACTTTATTATGTATAATAATGCCTTCCACATCCTAAGATATTTTCTGTTGCACTGACCCATGGAAAAAAATGTATATATGTATATGTAAATATATATATATAATATATATATATATATATACTGGATTTATTTTCTCATAACAAAAATGATAGAATAATTATAAACCTTTGTCATATAATAATTCAGTTCAGTTCAGTCACTCAGTCATGTCTGACTCATTGCCACCCCATGGACTGCAGTATGCCAGGCCTTCCTGTCCATCACCAACTCCCGGAGTTTACCGAAACTCATGTCCATTGAGTCGGTGATGCCATCCAACCATCTCATCCTCTGTCATCCTCTTCTCCTCCTGCCTTCAGTCTTTCCCAGCATCAGGGTCTTTTCAAATGATTCAGTTCTTCACATAAGGTGGCCAAAGTATTGGAGTTTCAGCTTCAACATCAGTCCTTCCAATGAAAATCCATGACTTTAGGATGGACTGGTTGGATCTCCTTGCAGCACAAGGGACTTTCAAGAGTCTTCTCCAATACCACAGTTCAAAAGCATCAATTTTTGGCACTCAGCTTTCTTAATAGTCCAACGCTGACATCCATACATGACTACTGGAAAAACCATAGCCTTGACTAGACAGACCTTTGTTGACAAAGTAATGTCTCTGCTTTTTAATATGCTGTCTAAGTTGGTCATAACTTTTCTTCCAAGGAGCAAGGACCTTTTAATTTCATGGCTATAGTCACCATCTGCAGTGATTCTGGAACTCTCCCCAAAATAAACTCTCTCACTCTTTCCCCATCTATTTGCCATGAAGTGATGGGACCAGATGCCATGATCTTAGCTTTCTGAATGTTGAGCTTGAAGCCAACTTTTTCACTCTCCTCTTTCACTGTCATCAAGAGGCTCTTAAGTTCTTCTCAGCTTTCTGCCATAAGGGTAGTGTCATCCGCATATCTGAGATTATTGATATTTCTCCCGCTAATCTTGATTCCAGTTTGTGCTTCATCTAGCCCAGTATTTCACATAATATACTCTGCATATAAGTTAAATAAGGAGGGTGACAATATACAGCCTTGACATACTCCTTTCCCTATTTGGAACCAGTCTGTTGTTCTATGTCAAGTCCTAACCTGCTTACAGATTTGCTTCCTGACCTGCATACAGATTTCTCAAGAGATAGGTCAGGTGGTTTGGTACTCCTGTCTCTTTAAGAATTTTCCACAGTTTGTGGTGATCCACACAAAGTTTTTGTCATAGTCAATAAAGCAGAAATAGATATTTTTCTGGAACTTTCTTGCTTTTTTGATAATCCAACAGATGTTGGCAATTTGATCTCTGGTTCCTCTGCCCATTTAAGTTTCTGTAATAATAATCTGTTACATTATAAGACATGCAGATCTATAGGGTAATTAACCGCAAAGGTCATTTAGTACACATTATCTATCCTTTTGAGTGTCCAACTCCTGTTAATTCTTTTTTGTTATAGCTGTATGAGTGTATTTGTTTGTTTCTGTAATGAAACAGAAAGGTAGAAATGGCCACCAGTCCCAAACTATAGGGATACAGAGACTTGCTTGGTCAGAACTTTTCTCACACACACACACACAATATTAGAATCTGAATGGGAAGATGATTCATGTATTTAAAAAATTAAATGGCATTCAAAGTAACAACAATGAATATTAAACTGAATCTTTACTAGCTACCTCAAACACAAAAGTGAATAAGGCATAATCTCTAAATTAGAATTCACATTCTAGGAAAAGATTAAGTCCCATATAAACATAGGCTATGTGAATACACTTTTGTGGCAATGCAAAAATAACTCTGTTACTTGGAAGACGTGAAATGATTTGTCTTCACAAAGCAAATAATGACATAAGACCTAGGTCTTAATAGATGTCTGGGCATTTGTGAAATGAAGAAAAGCACAAATAGTATTCCATATAGAATGATGAATGAACACAAACACAGATATTTGAAAAACCTGCAATGCCACATTTGGCAGAGGAGTGTGAAAAGTAAGTAGAGATAACTAGAGATGGATTTTGTTCTCCTTGCAAAATACAATTGTGCCTTATCATCCATGGAGGATGGGTTCCAGGACTCCTCTGTAAACTATCTGTGGATGCTCACGTTCTTTGTGTAAAATGGCATAGTATTTGCATATAACCTTTGCATATCTTCCCATATATTTTAGCTCATCTCAGACTATTTGTAATGCTTGATACAATGCAAATGCTATGTAAATAGTTCCCAGAGTGGGGCAAATTCAAGGTTTATTTCTTGTAAATTTCTGGAATTTGGGGGGAATATTTGTGATCCATAGTTGGTTGAATCAACATGTGTGAGGCCTGCAGATATGGATGGTGACCACAGTTTGAACCTTATTCTTTGGGCTTCTGTGTGGGAGTGATATGTTGAGGTCTACCTTTATGCTAGGTGACTCTAGCATTGGTATGAGAGGTCAGCAGGGTAAAGCAATCTTGTAATAGTCCAGGCCAGAAAAGGGATTGGAATGTGCTGTACAAAAGGGATGTAAAGGAATTAACCTCCAATTAAAATAAATAAATTTATATTTAAAAAAAACTATAGGTTAAATGTTTAACATTTAACATTATTATTTAACATGTAATAGAAGAATTTCAATACCTACATATTGAAATGCCTATTTATTGAATAAGTACTATTTCAATAAATTTGGAGAACACAGAGGAATTTTTAAGAAAGGAGAAAGGCTGTGGATAAAAAAAAAAAAAAAAGATGGCACTAGCAAGTTAACTCATTTGGCTCAAGCAGAGTGTAGGGTACAAAGAAATAGAAACCTGAGGAGATGGTTTTAGGACCAGAGTTGGTGGCTCAAACAGTAAAGAATCTGCCTGCAATGCAGGAGACCTAGGTTCAATCCTTGGGTTGGAAGATCCCCTGGAGGAGGGAATGGGAGCCCATTCCAGTATTCTTGCCTGGAGAATTCCATGGATAGAGGAGTCTGGTGCGCTAGTCTATGGGGTTGCAAAGAGTCAGACACAACTGAAGTGACTAACACTTTCACTTTCCAGACAAACAAAAGTATCAGATATGGAAGCAGAAAAATTATATGCTCAAAGTATCATTCTGGGACGATGTGTCTGATGTAAATAATAATATTCAGGGATGCTGACCTTGTGCAAAATGATGGGAGTAGAGAAGGAAGGGTAAAATTTGATGGGAAACCAACAGTTCATTCACAAAGAAATTCACCAACCACTCCATTTAGAGTTAGGGCTATTTCAAAAGTTGCTCACACATATGAGCACTGGGAACTATAAAACCAATATTGTGCTGGTAAATGACTAACAGTGGTTTCTCCAGGGGAAAGCAGGGGAAAAAAATATAAAAACATAGATATATTGCATTTGCTAAGTACGTAGTGTAAATACTCAGACAATGGCCAACTACAGTGTAAATACACTATAGCCAACTTTGTACAATCAATGGGCTCACAAAACTCTTTCTGTTTACCTTTCTCTTTTTTTTCTTTCTCTCTCTCTCCATTCCTTTCTTTCATCATTCCTTGTTTTTTCGTTGAAATGCAGGCTTCCTAGGTAGTCCTAGTGGTAAAGAAGCTGCCTGAAATGCAGGAGCTTCCTGGATCCAGAAGATCCCCTGGAGAAGGAAATGGCAACCCACTCCAGTATTCTGGCCTGAGAAATCCCATGGACAGAAGAGCCTGGTAGGCTACAGTCCTTTGGGTCGCAAGAGTCTGACACAACTTAGTGACTAAACCACCACAGGCTTCCCAGGTGGTGCTAGTGGTGAAGCACCTGCCTACCAACTCGGGAGACACAAGAGAGGAGGGTTCAATCCCTGGGTCTGGAAGATCCCCTGGAGGAGGATCTGGCAACCCACTCTAGTATTCTTGCCTGGAGAATCCCCATGGACAGAGGACCCTGGCAGGCTATAGTCCATAGGGTTGCAAAGAGTCAGACACGACTGAAGCGACTTAGCACATGCACACATAGTTGATTTACCATGTTGTGTTAGTTACAGATGGACAACAAGGTTCAAAAATTCTTGAACATTAACAATTTACTCTCAGTTCTGATAGCAGGCTGTTGCAGCACTTAATTGCTAAAACTTAATAAAGTTACATTGGAGAATAAAATGGTAACCCACTCCAGTATTCTTGCCTGGAGAATCCCATGGACGGAGAAGCCTGGTAGGCTACAGTCCATGGGGTCGCAAATAACTTACATTAATAAGAGTACCAAGAAACATGCAGGTTATCCTAATCTCCTTAAATTTTCCAATTTAAAAGGAACAGAGAAGAAATCTGGATAATGGTTTCATAATCTGAAGATAAATTTCAGATATTGGTGAGACCTAGAAGTGTTCCTTGTTACCAGTTCAATGTGTGTTTTCTGGAGTTCCTAAACTTTTGAAAATAACTATTGTGGCATTAAAAAAGCTATGCTTCTTTTCATTTTCTTGTCATTTTCAGTTCAGTCAGTCGTGTCTGACTTTTTGCGATCCCATGAACCGCAGCACTCCAGGCCTCCCTGACCATCACCAACTCCTGGAGTCCACCCAAACCCATGTCCATTGAATCAGTGATGCCATCCAACCATCTCATCCTCTGTCATCCCCTTCTTCTCCTGCCCTCAATCTTTCCCAGCATCAGGGTCTTTTCAAATGAGTCAGGTCTTCACATCAGGTGGCCAAAGTGTTGGAGTTTCAGTTTCAGCATCAGTCTTTCCAATGAACACCAGTGAACACCGATATCCTCTAGGATGGACTGGTTGGATCTCCTTGCAGTCCAAGGGACTCTCAAGAGTCTTCTCCAACACCACAGTTCAAAAGCATCAATTCTTTGGTGCTCAGCTTTCTTAATAGTCCAACTCTCACATCCATACATGACCACTGGAAAAACCATAGCCTTGACTAGACAGACCTTTGTTGACAAAGTAATGTCTCTGCTTTTGAATATGCTGTCTAGGTTGGTCATAATTTTCCTTCCAAGGAGTATAAGCCCCTCAATAAACTAATCTTTTCCATACAAATTAAGTAGTTCAATTTTCATTGTTGACACACTTTTCCCTCTATATGAATGAATTTAGCAATTTAAAGTGCTTAGTCTTGTGACCCATGGCAGAGTGAATCATTTGGGAAATGAAAATCCTATTATACATCCTTATAATTTTTGTTTCAGAAAGTCACAAAGGCACATAACTCAGTACAACATCTGTTCCAAAATATGGAACTTCAGAATTTCAAAGTAATTCCAAGAAGCTGGAAAAATGAATTTTGTGGAACTAACCTCCTAACTGAAAATTCTAGCTCCAAATTAATGTAATTAAATATTTTGAATGTTTCAAAAATCTAAACTTCTATTATAGGTTCTTCTGTGTTTTTTTTCCCCATTTTAAATTAAGTTACTTTGCTAATGCACTGAACTAAAACTTCCTTTAGCTGAATTTTCTTATTCTACTATACATGAGTTTAGCAGATAGTTCATCTTACTTTTATTTTTTTTAATTTTTATTTTAACTTTAGTTTATTTTACAATACTGTATTGGTTTTGCCAAACATTGACATGAATTCACCACGAGTGTGCATGCGTTCCCAAACTTGAATCCCCTCCCACCCCCCACCCCATAACATTTGAATCAGTTCTAAGGAGATGGATGGAACTGGAGCCGATTATACAGAGTGAAGTAAGCCA
>SJYQ01002279.1:13371-26792 GCA_006410935.1 Redunca redunca
AGTATATAATATAAATGACCAAAGATATTTTAAAAATACAATATTTATCTCCAGCAGTGTAAATCATAGAACAATTTTTCATTAAGGATTATGAGATTGTTTTTCTCACTTGCATATTTATAGTAGTTGCTGACTAGAAATTCATCTGATCAGATTGTTTTAAGGTCTAGACCAAAGAATATGTGTTAATATTTTCATGATAAGATTTTATATTATTAAATAAAATTAGTGGCAATTTATCATGAAATAGTTAAAAAAAAAAAGAAAGTCCACCTGGTTATTATAATCTCAGTCATTTTTCCAGCATCAGCAGGAACATGAATGAAAATAGAAACAAGGCTGGCAGAGGAAATTTACCTGAGGTTCTATTTATGATTTCACTGTGCTCCTTGGCCATCCTAGGTCTTCTCCACACAGTAGAGTTCACATGAGGTTTATCATCTGACAAACTCTGTATGTCCCTTATGCAAGAGAAAAAACAAACAAACAAATAGGTGATTTAGAAGAAATATTTATTCTGCAGATGTGAATGTCTCAGGGAAAAGCTCAGCTTTTCTGATTTTTGAAGACTTTAGGACATGTCCAGGACCACTTACTGTAACCTAAACACTGTAAATATATAAATCCCACCCAAGATTTATACTGAAGTGAGACACCAACTGAGAAAGAGAACTGTTTACCCAATAGCAGAGGAAAATCCACTGTCTTCCTCAGGCCTTTATTTATAACCTTGATGATATTATTAGAATCTGTTGATATATTACCCATGCATGCATGTTATATTACTTCAGTCTTGATCGACTTTTTGCAACACCACAGATTTCAGTGTGCCAGTCTCCTCTGTCCATGGATACTCCAGGAAAGAACACTAGAGTGGGTTGCCGTTTCCTATTCCAGGTATTACCCAAATATATCACTATATTTGTCACTGACATGACAGAGAAAGATGAAGATAAAAAAAAATACAGGGGATGAAGATAAAACAAAAAAAACAAAAATACCCTACAGGGGAAGAAGAGATAATTTAAAAGTAAAAAAGAGATTTGAACACATTTTAAATAATATAATCACTGTCATATAAAGTCTTGCTCTAGTATTTTGTTTGAAACAATTAGATTTGTAACACTCATCATAAAATAATAAACTACTTCGCAATCTTTAGTTTTTATCACATACACATAGGATAATTATGATAATTCTAAAATAAACACATACTGGAAATTCACAGAGTAAAAAAAATGTTATATGAATATACTTCAGTTCAGTTCAGTTGCTAAGACGTGTCTGACTTTTTGCAACCCAATGAACCACCTCATACCAGGTCTCCCTGTCCATCACCAACTCCCAGAGTGTACCCAAAGTCATGTCCATTGAGTCAGTGATGCCATCCAACCATCTCGTCCTCCATCATCCCCTTCTCCTCCTGCCTTCAATCTTTCCCAGCACCAGGGTCTTTTCAAATAGGTCAACTCTTCGCATCAGGTGGCCAAAGTATTGGAGTTTCAGCCTCAACATCAGTCCTTCCAATGAACACCCAGGACTTATATCTTCTAGGATGGACTGGTTGGATCTCCTTGCAGTCCAAGGGAATCTCAAGAGTCTTCTCCAACACCTCAGTTCAATGAATGGATAAGAAAGCTGTGGTATATATACACAATGGAGTATTACTCAGCCATTAAAAAGAATACATTTGAATCAATTCTAATGAGGTGGATGAAACTGGAGCCTATTATACAGAGTGAAGTAAGCCAGAAAGAAAAACACCAATACAGTATACAAACACATATATATGGAATGTAGAATGATGGTAACGATAACCCTGTATGTGAGACAGCAGAAGAAACACAGATGTATAGAACAGTCTTTTGGACTCTGTGGGAGAGGGAGAGGGAGAGGGTGGGATGATTTGGGAGAATGGCATTTAAACTTGTATAATATCATATATGAAATGAATCACCAGTCCAGGTTCGATGCATGATACTGGATGCTTGGGGCTGGTGCACTGGGATGACCCAGAGGGATGGTACGGGGAGGGAAAAGGGAGGGGGGTTCAGGATGTGGAACACGTGTATACCTGTGGCGGATTCATGTTGATGTATGGCAAAACCAATACAATATTGTAAAGTAATTAACCTCCAATTAAAATAAATAAATTTATATTAAAAAAAAACAACAAACAAAAAAAAACCGAAAGCATCAATTCTTTGGTGCTCAGCTTTCTTTATAGTACAACACTCACATCCATACATGACTACTGGAAAAACCATAGCTTTAACTAGATGGACCTTTGTTGACAAAGTAATGTCTGATTTTTAATATGCTGTCTAGGTTGATCATAATTTTCTATTTCCCATGAAGTGATGGAACCAGAGGCCATGATCTTCGTTTTCTGAATGTTGAGCCTGATGCCAACTTTTTCACTCTCCTCTTTCACCTTCATCAAGAGGCTCTTTAGTTCTTCTTCACTTTCTGCCATAAGGGTGGTGTCATCTGCATATCTGAGATTATTGATATTTCTCCCAGCAATCTTGATTCCAGCTTGTGCTTCTTCCAGCCTAGAATATCTCATGATGTACTCTGCATAGAAGTTAAATAAGCAGGGTGACAATATGTAGCCTTGACATACTCCTTTTCCTATTTGGAACCAGTCTGTTGTTCCATGTCCAGTTCTAACTGTTGCTTCCTGACCTGTATACAGGTTTAATCATCTCTAAACCATCAACTCTATGTGAAACCATGAACTTTCCAAAATTTTAAAAATTGATTTTCTTTCCTTAGGTATTATGGCAATTTCAAAACTATAGAAAAATTTAGCATTCTTTTCACTTTTACTGAATCATAACCTGTATAATTTTCTTTACAATACTATTTATTTTATTCTTATTACACAAAAAATGTAGGAATATCATGCTGGTTTTACCAGAAACACTTTGTTCAATCCACATTCTTTTTTTTTGTTGTTGTTGTTCTTTTATTCTTCTGAGTTTCTGATTTAATTTGAGATAAACACCTTGTGGTTTTGTTAATCATCTCTCACCACATATCTTTAACATATACACATAACAACAACACCATAGTTTGACTTCAGGTCAAGCAACAGGAAGCAAACACAGCCCTGCTAATCAACAGAAAATTGGGATAAAGATTTACTGAACATGGCCCCACGCATCAGAACAAGACTCAGATACTGCCTGCTCTGCCCTCACCCCGGCAGTCAGTCTCTCGCATCCTAAGCTTCCATAAGTCTCTTATCCTTATCCATCAGAGGACAGATAGAATGAAAACCACAATCACAGAAAACTAACCAATCTGACCACATGGACCATAGCCTTGTCCAGCTCAATGAAACTATGAGCCATAACTAGGGCTACCCAAGATGGACAGATTATGGTGCAGAGTTCTGGCAAAACGTGGTCTACTGGAGAAGGGAATGGCAAACAACTTCCATATTCCTGTATTGAGAACCCCATGAACAGTATGAAAAGGAAAAAAGTATGACACTGACAGATGAACTCCCCAGGTCAGTAGGTGCCCAAAATGCTATTACAGAAGAGTGGAGAAATAACTCCAGCATGAAGGAAGAGATGGAGCCAAAGAAAAACCAACACCCAATTGTGGATGTGACAGGTGGTGGAAGTAAAGTCCGATGCTGTAAGAACAATATTGCATAGGAACCTGGAAAGTTAGGTCCATGAATCAAGGCAAACAGGAGATGGCAAGAGTGAACATTGACATTTTAGGAATCAGTGAACTCAAATGGACTGGAATGGGTGAATTTAGCTCAGATGACCATTATATCTGCTACTGTGGGGAAGAATCCCTTAGAAGAAATGAAGTAGCCATCATAGTCAACAAAAGAGTCCAAAAGGCAGTACTTGAATGCAGTCTCACAAATGACAGAATGATCTCTGTCTTTTTCCAAGACAAACCATTCAATATCACAGTAATCCAAGTCTATCGTCTGACCAGTAAGCTGAAGAAGCTGAATTTGAACAGTTCTATGAAGACCTGCAAAACCTTCTAGAACTAACACACACACACACACACACACACACACACACACACACAAAGATATCCTTTTCATTACAGGGGGCTGGGATGCAAAAGTAGAAAGTCAAGAGATACCTGGAATAGCAGGCAAATTTGGTCTTGTAATACAAAATGAAGCAGGTTAAAGGCTAACAGAGTTTTGCCAAGAGAACACACTGGTCATGGCAAAAACCCTCTTCCAATAATACAAAAGAAGACTTTATACATGGACATCACCAGATAGTCAATACTGAAATTAGATTGATTATATTCTTTGCAACAAAAGATGGAGAAGCTCTATACAGTCAGCAAAATCAAGACTGGGAGCTGACTGTGGCAAAGAGCATGAATTCCTTATTGCAGAATTCAGACTAAAATTGAAGTCGGGAGAACCACTAGACCATTCAGGTATGACCTAAATCAAATCCCTTATGGTTACACAGTGGAAGTGACAAATAGAGTCAAGGGATTAAACCTGATAGACAGAGTGCCTGAAGAACTATGGATAGAGTTTCCTGATATTGTGCATGAGGCAGTGATCAAGACGATCCCCAGGAAAAAAAAATGCAAAGAGGCAAAATGGTTGTCTGAAGAGGCCTTACAAATAGCTAAGAAAAGAAGGAAAGCTAAGTCAAAGGAGAAAAGGAAAGATATACCCATTTGAATGCAGAATTTCAAAGAAGAGCAAGAAGAGATAAGAAAGCCTTCCTCAGCAATGAATGCAAAGAATTAGAGGAAAATGATAGAATGGGAAAGGCTAGAGATAACTCAAGAAAACTAGAAATATCAAGGGAACATTTCATTCAAAGATGAGTACAAAAAGGACAGAAATCATATGGACCTAACAGAAACAGAAGATATTAAGAGGTGGTAAGAATACACAGAAGAACTATACAAAAAAGGCCTTCATGACCCAGATAATCACGATGGTGTGATCACTCACCTTGAGCCAGACATCCTGGAATGCAAAGTCAAGTGGGCCTTAGGAAGCATCATTATGAGTAAAGCTAGTGGAGATGATGGTATTCTAGTTGAGCTATTTCAAATCCTGAAAGATGATGCTGTGAAAGTGCTGCACTCAATATGCCAGCAAATTTGGAAAAATCAGCAGCCACAGGACTGGAAAAGGTTAGTTTTCATTCCAACTCGTAAAAAGGGCAAGGCCAAAAAATGCTCAAACTACCACACAATTGCTCTCATCTCACACACTAGCAAAGTAAGGTTCAAAATTCTCCAAGCCAGGCTTCAAAAGTATGTGAACCATGAACTTCAGATGTTCAAGCTGGATTTAGAAAAGGTAGAGGAACCAGAGATCAAATTGCCAACATCTGCTGGAGGACAAAGCAAGAGAGTTCCAGAAAAGCATTTACTTTTGCTTTATTGACTATGCCAAAGCCTTTGATTGTGTGAAGTGAAGTCACTTAGTCATGTCCAACTCTCTCTGATACCATGGACAGCAGCCTACCTGGTTCTGTCATCCATGGGATTTTCCAGGCAAGAATACTGGAGTGGGCTGCCATTTCTTTCTCCAGGGGACTGATTGTGTGGATAACAACAAACTGTGGAAAATTCTTAAAGAGATAACACCAGACTACCTGACCTGCCTTCTGAGAAAACTATATTCAGGTCAAGAAGCAACAGTTAGAATTGGACATGCAACAACAGACTCATTCCAAATCAGGAAAGGAGTATGCCAAAGCTATATGTTGTCCCCCGGCTTATTTAACTTATATGTAGAATACATCATGTGAAATGCTGGGCTGCATGAAGCACAAGCTGGAATCAAGACTGCTGGGAGAAATATCAATAACCTCAGATATGCAGATGACATCAACCTTATGGCAGAAAGTGAACTAAAGAGCCTCTTCTGTAGTGAGAGGAAAGTGAAAAAGTTGACTTAAACCTCAACATTCAGAAAACTAAGATCATGGGATCTGGTTCCATCACTTCATGGCAAATAGATGGGGAATCAATGGAAACAGTGACAAACTTTATTTTGAGGGGTTCCAAAATCACTGGAGAAGGCAATGGCAATCCACTTCAGTACTCTTGCCTGGAAAATCCCATGGACGGGGGAGCCTGTTGGGCTGCCATCTATGGGGTCGCATAGAGTCGGACACAACTGAAGCGACATAGCAGCTTAGCAAAATCACTGCAGATGGTGACTGCAGCCATGAAATTAAAAGATGCTTGCCCCTTGGAAGAAATGTTATGACCAACATAGACAGCATATTAAAAATCAAAGACATGACTTTGCTGACAAAGGTCTGTCTAGTCAAAGCTGTGGTTTTTCCAGTAGTCATGTATGTATGTGAAAGTTGGAGCATTAAGAATGTTGAGCACCAAAAAATTGATGCTTCTGAACTGTGATGTTGGTGAAAACTCTTGAAAGTCCCTTGGACCGCAAGGTGATCCAACCAGTTCATCCTAAATGAAATCAGTCCTGAATATTCATTGGATGGGCTGATGCTGAAGCTTAAACTCCTATACTTTCACCACCTGATGTGAAGAACTGACTCATTTCAAAAGACCCTGATGCTGGGAAAGATTGAAGGTGGGAGGAAAAGGGGACGACAGAGGTTGAGATGGTTGGATGGCATCACCAACTCAATGGACATGAGTTTGAGTAGGTTCTAGGAGTTGGTGATGGATAGGGAAGCATAGCGGAGAAAGCAATGGCAACCCACTCCAATACTCTTGCCTGGAAAGTCCTATGGACGGAGGAGCCTGGTAAGCTGCAGTCCATGGGGTCACGAAGAGTCAGACACTTACTGAGCGACTTCACTTTCACTTTCACTTTCATGCATTGGAGAAGGAAGTGGCAACCCACTCCAGTGTTCTTGGCTGGAGAATCCCAGGGACAAGAGAGCCTGGTTGGCTGCTGTCTATGTGGTCGCATGGAGTCGGACATGACTGAAGCGACAGCAGCAGCAGCAGCAGCAGCAGCAGGGAAGCATAGCATGCTGCAGTTCATGGGGTCGCAAAGAGTTGGACATGGCTGATCGACTGAACTAAACTAATAGACTCATTATATGTATGTATAAACATATATATTTGCATATGTATAAATTTAACATTTTAAAAGTTATATATATGTTAATATCTTAGGTTTTTAGAATATTCAAGATACCTCTTAGGTGTATTTCATGTTATGTTGCTTGCACGTTCTCTTTAATAAATGTTTCGGAAAAACAGATATACTTTCCCTGAAAGATTAGAATGCATTTTTAAGCTTAGTTCTGAAAATTTATGATAGTTCTTGTCTAAAAATGCCCTGTCACTTAATGTTGCAATATGGCATGATATGGAATTCTATACTGATTTTTTTTTCCTGAGACATTTGAGATACATTTGCCCTCTCTCTCTTGCACAATGTTGCTGCTGTAGCACCCAGTCTGATTTTTCTCTCTGTATTAATTGCTCAGTCATGTCTGCTGCTGCCACTGCTAAGTCACTTCAGTCGTGTCTGACTCTGTGTGACCTCATAGACAGCAGCCCACCAGGCTCCCCCGTCCCTGGGATTCTCCAGGCAAGAACACTGGAGTGAGTTGCCATATCCTTCTCCAGTGCATGAAAGTGAAAAGTCAAAGTGAAGTTGCCCAATCATGTCCAACTCTTAGCAACCCCATGGACTGAAGCCTACCAGGCTTCTCCATCCATGGGATTTTCCAGGCAAGAGTACTGGAGAGGGGTGCCATTGCCTTCTCCAGTCATACCTAACCCTTTGCAAATCCATGGATAGTACCCCACCAGGTTCCTCTTTCCTTGGAATTTTCCAGCCAAGAATACTGGAGTGGGGTGCCATTTACTTCTCCAGGGGAACTTCCCTACCCAGGGATCAAACCCAGATCTCCCACATTGCAGGCAGAGTCTTTACCATCTGAGCCACCAGGGAAGCCCTATTTCTCTCTCTGGAATCTTTTATACTCTAAAATTTATTTTAATTAACTAAAATTTCACCAAAACATTCCTTGATGTATTAACTTTTGGATTTACTCTGCTTCTCCAAATATCAATAGGGGAATATGCCATTAATATGGAGGACTAGCATGTTTCCTCTGTAACATCATCAGTCTTCTCCAATCTGCCTTTCTATTAATAAGAAGCACACACACTTTAAGCAAGAAATGCCTTGGTGTGAGACCAAGCAAGTGGGCTAGGGTACCTGCTTACTCCAAATGCTAATTTCAGGATGAGTGCGTATTTTGAACATAGCAACTTTTGGCATTTCCCAAGTGTAAACATATTTTCTCCCTGAAACCTTCCTCCTAATTTCAACTATTGGTTTACCCATTAATATGTTGCTCTGATGTATTATTTGTCTCCAGAAGTCCACGGATAGTAATATGACAGTGTTTTTCCCACTATCATTTGTGTTGCAGAATTTGAAGATATTTACTTATTTGAATAGAGAAAGGTAAATATGTTTAATCACTCTCTTGTCTCAAACCAGATGACCCAATTTATTCCATTAAAATTCCTTCAATAATTTTTGAAACAAACAGTGTCTTAGGAAAAAGCACACTTTTATTTAATAGCAGATGTATCTGAGTGCATGAAAATTGAGGTAATAAAACCATTAGCATCTTTGCTCAAATTGTTAAATTGCAATCCATTTTGTTGGTGGTGAAGGGAAAGGTATGTGTGAATCTGTCATGTGAACATTGAGGCTGTGACTCACATAAAGTACAGTATTCAATGCACAATTCACTCCTAGAGGCTCACTCATGCATTGCTGAAGAACAGAAGGGACAGGGGTGAAGACATGGGGATGAGGGTTCACGCAATGCTGTGCCAGCTCTAATTCTCCTCCTTCCTCTTAGTCCTCCACTGCACACTAATGTATGATGACACAGCAGTGGACAACCACTGGTTTGGAGAACTGAATATCACAGAGGCATGTCCCCTCTGCCAGAGGGTATAAGGAGGTATTTTAAATGCTGGCAGTATCAAGAAGGAAGATATGTGATGAAGTATTTTGGTCTATTTTTCAGGGACTATATCTTAAGAGATTTTTGTAAATTCCAGCTATATTCCATGCAGTGATTTTATTTTATTTTTAATTTTGAAATATTTTTATTTTTTTAGCTTTATTGAGTTATATTTAGCAAATAGGGTAAGAATGAGATATAAAAGTAGAGAGGTATTTGGAAATATAATATTTACATTTACAAAATAGAAAAGAGGTGAAATTGGTTTATATGACCTAATGAGGTACAGTTACTGAAAGTTATAAGCAGGTAGATTTTGGCTTATACAAATGAACCTTATCATAATCCTGATAAAATGGGCTACCTCTAAAGATGTTAGATTCACTGTCACTGAAGGTTATCAAGTTGACTGTGCAACCACTTGGTGGGGATCTAATAGAAGAAATTCAGACATCATCTCATATTCTTACTAAAACTCTTTAAAATGTTTTCCAAACTCTGAAGTTTTTTGAAATATATCTACAGCTCTGCTTCAGGCTGCTGCTTAATTTTGAAACCTTCGGCTTCTAAAGTTTTGACTTATCTCTAAGTATAGCCAGGTGATTATTAGAGCAAAATATTAAATGTCATGTTAACATTTCCTTATAATTCTGAGAGGAGTTTTATCAACCTACTCTAACTTTTATATTTCTCATGAGTGAAAAATTATTCCTTTGCTTTTTTGGACATAACAGAAAACCATGGAGAAATAGTGTGTTGTATTTTTGGTCCATTATTTGCATTAAAATACACTAAGAGGTTAATTTGAGAAAATTGGCATTGTATTTTCTCTTTTCAGTTGCTGGCATTTCAGTACACTTGAATGTAAACAAGACTTTTAAAACTGCATTCACATGGATTTGTATGGCTAAGTTGAAGGTAGTTAGGAATGGAGTAATTTCTTCTAGTCAACTAAGTATTCCTAAGAAGACAAAAGACTGAGTGGAGCAGCCCTTTAAGTGCAGGTGGCATTACTTTAGTTCAGTTGCTCAGTCACGTTCGACTCTTTGTGACCGCTTGGAGTGCAGCACGCCAGACTTACCTGTCCAACACCAGCTGCTGGAGCCTACTCAAACTCATGTCCATTGAGTTGGTGATGCCATCCAACCATCTCAACCTCTGTCATCCCCTTTTCTTCCCACCTTCAATCTTTCCCAGCATCAGGGTCTTTTCAAATGAGTCAGTTCTTCGCATCAGGTGGTGAAAATATAGGAGTTTAAGCTTCAGCATCAGCCCATCCATTGAATATTCAGGACTGATTTCATTTAGGGTGGACTGGTTGGATCTCCTTGCTGTCCAAGAGATTCTCACGAGCTTTCACCAATATCATAGTTTAAAAGCATCAGTTTTTTGGTGCTCAACATTCTTTATGCTCCAACTTTCACATCCATACATGACTACTGGAAAAACCACAGCTTTGACTAGACAGACCTTTGTCAGCAAAGTCATGTCTTTGATTTTTAATATGCTGTCTAGGTTGGTCATAACTTTTCTTCCAAGGAGCAAGCATCCTTTAATTTCAAGCCTGCAGTCAACATCGGCAGTGATTTTGGAGGCCCCCCCCTCGTCAAAAAAAAAAATCTGTCACTGTTTTCATTGTTTCCCCATCTATTTGCCATGAAGTGATGGGACCAGATCTTCGTTTTCTAAATGTTGAGTTTTAAGCCAACTTTTTCACTTTCCTCTTTCACTTTCATCAAGAGGCTCTTATGTTCTTCACTTTCTGCCATGAGGGTGGTATCATTGGCAATCTGAGGTTATTGATATTTCTACTGACAGTCTTGATTCCAGCTTGTGCTTCATCCAGCCCAGAATTTCACATGATGTATTCTGCATATAATTTCATTAAGCAGGGTGACAAAATCCAGCCTTGACATACTCCTTTCCTGATTTGGAACCAGTCTGTTGTTGCATGTCCAGTTCTAACTGTTGCTTCTTGACCTGAATACAGATGTCTCAGGAGGCAAGTCATGTGGTCTGGTATTCCCATCTGTTGAAGAATATTCCACAGTTTCTTGTGATCCACACAATCAAAGGCTTTGGTATAGTCAATAAAGCAGAAGTAGTTTTTCTTTTTTCTAGTTTTTCTAGTTTTCTCTCTTGCTTTTTCAATGATCCAACTGATGTTGACAATTTGATCTCTGGCTCCTCTGCCATTTCTAAATTCAGCTTGAACATCTGGAAGCTCATAGTTCACGTACTGTTGAAGCCTGGCTTGGAGAATTTTGAGCATTACTTTGCTAGTGTGTGAGATGAGAGCAATTGTGCTTTGCCTTTTTTAGGGATTGGAATGAAAACTGACCTTTTCCAGTCCTGTGGCCACTGCTGAGTTTTCCAAATTGGCTGGCATATTGAGTGCAGCACTTTCACAGCATCATCTTTTAGGATTCGAAATAGCTCAACTGGAATTCCGACATGTCCACTAGCTCAGTTTATATTGATGCTTCCTAAGGCCCACTTGACCTTGCATTCCAGGATGTTTGGCTCTAGGTAAGTGATTACACCATTGTGATTATCTGGGTCATGAAGATCTTTTTTGTATAGTTTTTCTGTGTATTCTCACCACCTCTTCTTAATAACTTTTGCTTCTGTTAGGTCCATGTCATTTCTGATCTTTATTTAGCCCATCTTTGCATGAAATGTTCCCTTGGTATCTCTGATTTTCTTGAAGTTATCTCTAGTCTTTCCCATTCTGTTGTTTTTCTCTATTTCGTTGCATTGATCACTGAGGAAGGCTTTCTTTTCTCTCCTTGCTCTTCTTTGGAACTCTGCATTCAGATGGGTATATCTTTCCATTCGTCCTTTGCCTTTCATTTCTCTTCTTTTCTCAGCTATTTATAAGGCCTCCTGAGACAACCATTTTGCCTCTTTGCATTTCTTTTTCTTGGAGATGGTCTTGATCACTGCCTCCTGTACAATGTCATGAACCTGTGTCCATAGTTCTTCAGGCACTCTGTCTATCAGATCTAATCCCTTGAATCTATTTGTCACTTCCAGTGTGTAATCATAAGGGATTTGATTTAGGTCATACCTGAATGGTCTAGTGGTTTTCCCTACTTTCTTCAATTTAAATCTGAATTTGGCAATGATCTGAGCCACAGTCAGCTCATGGTCTTGCTTTTGCTGGCTGTATAGAGCATCTCCATCTTTGGCTGCAAAGAATATAATCAGTTTGATTTCACTATTGACCATCCGGTGATGTCCACGTGTAGAGTCTTCTTTTGTATTGTTGGAAGAGGGTGTTTGCTATGACCCGTGTGTTCTCTTGGCAGAACTCTCTTAGCCTTTGCCCTGCTTCATTCTGTACTCCAAGGCCAAATTTGCCTGTTACTCCAGGTGTTTCTTGACTTCCTACTTTTGCATTCCAGTCCCCTATAATGAAAAGGACATCCTTTTGGGGTGTTAGTTCTAGAAGCTCTTGTGAATCTTCATAGAACTGTTCAACTTCAGCCTCTTCAGCATTACTGGTCAGGGCATAGACTTGGATTACTGTGATATTAAATGGTTTGCCTTGAAACTAACAGAGATCATTCTGTCATTTTTGAGATTGCATTCAAGTACTGCATTTTGGACTCTTTTGTTGACTATGATGGCTCATCCATTTCTTCTAAGGGATTCTTGGTCACATTCATTGATGTAATGGTCTTCTGAGTTAAATTTACCTATTCCAGTCCATTTTAGTTCACTGATTCCTAAAATGTCAATATTCACTCTTGCCATCTCCTGTTTGACCACTTCCAATTGACTTGATTCATGGACCTAACATTCCAGGTTCCTATACAACATTGCTCTTTACAGCATCAGACTTTACTTTCATCACCCATCACATCCACAACTGGGTGTTGGCTTTTCTTTGGCTCCATCTCTTCCTTCTTTCTGGAGTTATTTTCTCCACTCTTCTTCAGTAGCATTTTGGGCAACTACTGACCTGGGGAGTTCATCTTTCAATGTCATACCTTTTTGCTTTTTCATACTATTCATGGGGTTCTCAAGGCAAGAATACTGAGGTCATTTGCCATTCCTTTCTCTAGTGGACCGCGTTTTGTCAGAACTCTCCACCATGATCCATTCATCTTAGGTGGCCTTACACGGCATGGCTCATAGTTTCATTTAGCTAGACAAGCCTGTGGCCCATGTGATCAGATTGGTTTTCATTCTGTCTTCCCTCTGATGGATTATTATTCAGTCCAAATCTGAAACAGAAGGGTGGAAGATGGTTTGTAGGTTGAGAAGGTCATAGATTTATAGAATATAAATTCATAGAATATAAATTATTTATAGGATAGGATCATTGAAGTACCATTTCCAGTAGGCAATGGACATCTCTGAATTTATTTCAGTATAAATTTCTGGCTGTGATTTTCTAATGTGTTAAATTCTTTTTTAATTGGCCATATTATTTTATTTTTCAAGTATGATTTA
>SJYQ01002279.1:32236-60911 GCA_006410935.1 Redunca redunca
CTGGGCATAAGACTTGTATAAGATGTTGTGTATGTGAATATATATATATATATATATTCCTTTTTTTCTTGTCGTTAAGTTTTCCTTTCCTTCTTGTATCTTGGAAAAAAGGAGGTTATGTAGTTTGTTTGCCTCTATGTTTGCATCTTAATTCATTTCTAGAGAAACTCTGGCACTGAATGTAACATTGAACTAGTTTCACCCAGTTGTTATAGATCTTCACAGCTTGTTGTCACAGTGACCTACCCGAGACAAACAGATTTCTTCACCTGTTATCCAGAAGCCTTTCAACCCTTTTGGAATTAAAGAGTTATCACTTTAAAAATGTCTATGACTTTATCCTCAAAAAAAAAAAAAAAAAGCATTGCAAATGTGAAAATATTTTAGTTATTTCTTTTGCTATGAATGATGCATGATTAAATTCGTTAGTGGCATGGATATACTGCTGGAAAACTCCAGAGCCAATGAACAGGAAAGTAAAAAATGATCTTCTTTTGGCACTATTTAAAGGCTATTTTTTAATGGCCAGTGAGAATGACAGCTCTTTGTACCTGATAAAGTTATCTGATTAAGAACCCAACAGTGCCTGAAAATTGTCACTTTAGTCGAGGCTGAATGCCTGAGACATATGTCTTATGCCCTGCTTGCACTTCGTGGTTTACAATTTTATTGTTTCTTCACCTGAAATACAATCTGCTATATAGCTATTAAAGCATTACCTTTCCCAGTGCTATAATTAAGCTTTTCTCAGCACTTCCACTGTAACCTCTTTTTTTTCAAGGATTGAAAACTGTAATATGAACATTTTTAGATTGGCATTTAATGTTTAAAGGGTAACTATATATATTTTTTCCAATTGAATTAGAAAGAAAACTGGATAACTGGAAGTGATGAAATAGATGAGAGTAAGAAGAAATTTTCATATTTTTTGAGCTATGTTTTGAAGATGTACTATAATTTTAAATGTAGTAGCACATATATAGTATAAAAGAAATTCTTTGGAAGCTTCACATGTGGTAAATACAAAATTAACATGTAAACGCACAAATCTGGTTTTCAGTTTTCACCAGTTTAGTTGATGTTGTTCCCTATCTCTTCAGCCAGTAATGCTCTGGCAACTTCAACCTACTACTTCTTCCTGGAGAAGAGCTCTCAACAGGCAGACACTCTGTCTTGCTAGGAAACACTATGCTCTTCATCTAAGAAGTTAAAAACAAAAACAAAAAACAAACTGGCCCCTGGCATTAGATGGGACAACTTTTATTTATTTTATTTTTGTCTTATATAAGCAGAGCTTGAGGGTATTAAACTAGGGGTTGGTGGGTGGGTTCATATAAAAGACAAGGAAACAGAAGTCTCTCAGGGGAGAAAAGAAAGTCAGACAGAGTGATGACTTTGGAAACTGATAAGAATTTTCTATGATCCTTCTTTGTGTATTTAGGATTAACAGTGTGAACGCCTACTCCTTAGGATAATCTAGTGATTAAATAATCAGAGGAGGTAGGGAAAAGAAATAGGAAAACATTTGTCTATATGCTTCTTTGAAAAAGTTTGCCAAAGTCAAGTGTGGAACAATCACAGTGTTATCAAATATATCCTTTTTTTCACTGTGGCATATACGTTTACCCTGCTAAATATAGGAATTCCATCAAAAGGTTCTTCCCACATTCAAGACACTCAGTTCCTACACACGTTGCATGTCCTCTGAAGGCATCTATCCACATACCCTTAGTGTCTCCATCACTATCTGGTAAACTGTGGGGCTCGTGCAGTTCAAATGACTGTTCTGCTTCAACTTACTGCTACACCAAGTGGCAACCAATGTTTCACTCATTACCGTGAAGAGAAAGTGAGTCTTCCCTGCCTGCACAAGTCTGAGTCACATTTTCTTTCATTCTTATTAGTTAATATCTTCCTTGCTTCTCTTGAAAGAGAGATGTTTGTTACGTTCGGTCACAAGTGTAGGGGAGCTAAGGGCTGTCTCTCAGATTCTACCTGAAATGTAAAAAAAAAAATTGTGGATATGAAGGTTCTTCACAGCACCTGACTTGCAAAGATTACTAGGTAAGACCATGTTAGAGTTGGAAATAACAAACCTATTCTGGCTTATTTTAATAATTTATTTTTTTTTTTTTTTTTTACCACCTCATCACATGGCTTGCAGGATCTTAGTCAAATGTAAAAACATTTTTTTTTTTTTTTCCCTGCACTTCTGCTTCCTCTCTCCCCTCTGCTGTGCATTGTGTATACACCTTATGCATTGACCGATTCTCCCCTTTGGTGGAAGTACCTGCTCAACCATAAAGAATGACATTCTCTTAGGATCTACAAGACAACTCCTTAAAAGAGAACATATTATCTTGATCTTAAAGGGGTCGTGATGACCCACAACTTTGTACTTAGAGATCTAGATTGTGCAAACTATCATAGATAATTTAATGTATAGCTCTCTGAGCCAAAAACTTATATAACTTAGTTAAAGAGATTGAACACAAACTCTCTGTGCTTTAACTTTTTTAAAAGGGTGGAACTTTCCTCAAAGCTTTGTCAGAGGCTGTTCCCAGGTTAAAATCCTCAATTTTACTGGAATAAATTTTTTCATTTCTTTCTTAAATAAATTTTTTGTTGACACTCTGGAGATAAAGATACAACATATTTTTAGGTCATTTTCTTCCTATCCATCAATTTCTCCCACTCCAACCACCCCTATCCAACACACACAGAAGTTCAAAATACTTGCCATGAGGATCATTAAATAGTGATTCAGTGATAAGGAGAGGGATATGTCACATTCTTCAGATGCAAAGCTGTAGAAAAGAAGACAGAGGGCCACTAGCCTATGTGTCCTATGAGGTAGGAGATAATGTGGTAGCAAATTTATTAAAAACAAAACAAATAGCTTATAATATTTTGAGTATACTGCAGACACAACCATCTAAAATTAATGAACAATACAAGGGTAAGGTGTTTTTCATTTGTTTCATTTTCAGTTGTCGATACTTGAAGGCTGATAGTATGGTTAAATTGCAGGACTAAATGATCAGGAGTGGGAAAGCCCACTTTTTTTTATGACTGGGGAGTCTTCAGTAGAATTAAAGCAAGGAACACCAAAGAGTGTGGGAAGATTTGCAGAACTGCTAGGTGCAAATGCAATTCCTAAGGCAATGGCACCCCACTCCAGTCCTCTTGCCTGGAGAATCCCATGGATGGAGGAGTCTGGTAGGCTGCAGTCGATGGGGTTGCTAAGAGTCCGACAGGACTGGGCGACTTCACTTTCACTTCTCACTTTCATGCATTGGAGAAGGCAATGGCAACCCACTCCAGTGTTCTTGCCTGGAGAATCCCATGGATGGAGGAGTCTGGTAGGCTGCAGTCGATGGGGTCGCTAAGAGTCCGACAGGACTGAAGCGACTTAGAAGCAGCAGCATGTCTAAAGAGCCATAATGCAAGGAAGGGAAAGGATTAAGGTTTTTAAATTGTTAGGTAGTCTACTATATTTAGAGACAGACTATTAAGGCAACTCCTACAGGAACCACAGGTTGATGAGATTTGGGGGATATTTTGTGCTTACCTGGTGGCTCAGATGGTAAAGAATTTGTCTGCAAAGTGGGAGACCTGGGTTCAATCCCTGGGTTGGGAAGATCTCCTCGAGGAGGGCATGGCAACTCACTCCAGTATTCTTACCTGGAGAATTCTCATGGACAGAGGAGCTTGGTGGGCTACAGTCCATTGGGTCACAAAGAGTTGGACATGACTGAGCGACTAAGCACAGGGGATCTTTTGTATATACCCTGACAAACTTGCCATTGTGTTAGGGAAACCGGTGACCAAAACTGCCTGCACTGGCCAGGCAAGATAGCAGCTGCTTGCATGAGCTGTCTTACAACAGGAGGTCCTGGTAAGGAGTTCAGAACTAAAAAGCTACCATCAAGTGGAATAATTCAGGACAGGTCAAAAGGAGAGAGGAAACATCCGTCTATATGTCCTATCAACCTCCCAGAATCCTTCTTGCTGGAATCCTTTTTAGCTGAGAGATGTGCACACCACCAAGAGGGATTCTGAGTCAGAATGACTGGCCAGAGACAACCAGGAAATTTACCCCATTAAAACCTGAGAGTGTGAGCATGTGGCAAAGCAGTTCTCCTGGGTTCACTTACCCTGTTGCTCTCTGGCTGGGCACCCCTTCCCAATAAAGTCTCTTGCTTTGCCAGCATATGTGTCTCCTTGGACAGTTCATTTCTGAGGGTTAGACAAGAGCCCATCCTCAGGCCCTGGAAGGGGTCACCCTTACTGCAACAATTACATTCAGCACTGATTAAGCACCTAATCTGTACTTTGTCATGTGCCAATTGTAATATAAGACATTATGGATTTATTGGAACTAATTCTTAAAACTATATGCTTCACCTTTTATTCTTTTCAAAACAATCTGTACCATGAATGTGACAAACATTTTATTTATTACTATTGTGTGGTAAATTCCATAAAAATAACAGAACTAATTATGAATGTAGGAATAGGTTAGGGAAGATTTCCCAAATCCCTAACATATGGTGTTGGCAAAAGTTACAATTAGGCTCTTCAAATTTTTCTTTCATTCTTATAGCTTGTCATCAATTGAAAGATGATATTCACTTCAGTTCAGTTCAGTCGTTCAGTCATGTCCAACTCTTTGCGACCCCATGAATTGCAGCACGCCAGGCCTCCCTGTCCATCACCAATTCCTGGAGTTCATTCAAACTCACATCCATTGAGTTGGTGATGCCATCCAGCCATCTCATCCTCTGTCGTTCCCTTCCCCTCCTGCCCCCAATCCCTCCCAGCATCAGAGTCTTTTCCAATGAGTCAACTCTTCACATGAGGTGGACAAAGTATTGGAGTTTCAGCTTCAGCATCATTGCTTCCAAAGAACACCCAGGACTGATTTCCTTTAGAATAGACTGGTTGGATCTCCTTGCAGTCCAAGGGACTCTCAAGAGACTTCTCCAAAACCACAGTTCAAAAGCATCAATTCTTCGGTGCTCAGCTTTCTTCACAGTCCAACTGTCACATCCATACATGACTACTAGAAAAACCATAGCCTTGACTAGACGGAGTTTTGTTGACAAAGTAATCCCTCTGCTTCTGAATATGCTATATCGGTTGGTCATAACTTTCCTTCCAAGCAGTAAGCATCTTTTAATTTCACGGCTGCAGTCACCATCTGCAGTGATTTTGGAGCTCCCCAAAATAAAGTCTAACACTGTTTTCACTGTTTCCCCATCTATTTCCCATGAAGTGATGGGACCAGATGCCATGATCTTAGCTTTCTGCATGTCAAGTTATAATCCAACTTTTTCACTCTCCTCTTTCACTTTCATCAGGTGGCTTTTTAGTTCTTCTTTACTTTCTGCCATAAGGGTGGTGTCATCTGCATATCTGAGGTTATTGATATTTCTTCTGGCAATCTTGATTCCAGCTTGTGCTTCTTCCAGCCCAGCATTTCTCATGATGTACTTTGCATATAAATTAAATAAGCAGGGTGACATATCTCCTTTTCCTATTTGGAACCAGTCTGTTGTTCCATGTCCAGTTCTAACTGTTGCTTCCTGACCTTCATACAGGTTTCTCAAGAGGCAGGTCAGGTGGTCTGTTATCCCCATCTCCTTCAGATTTTTCCACAATTTATTGTGATCCACACAGTCAAAGGCTTTGGCATATTCAATAAAGCAGAAATAGATGTTTTTCTGGAACTCTCTTGCTTTTTCCATGATCCAGGGGATGTTGGCAATTTGATCTCTGGTTCCTCTGCTTTTTTCTAAATCCAGCTTGAACATCTGGAAGTTCATGGTTCATGTATTGCTGAAGACTGGCTTGGACAGTTTAGATACAAATAATTGAAATAAGTTAAAGGATATATATCCAATACGGGTAGAAGAAGAAAATAGAGATATATAATTTAATTAGATAAGAGTTACCTTGCTTAGTTGTGCTTTTTAATACGTAAAAATAGTACTTCTTCTTTAGGTAATATCTCCCAAGTTGCCTAATTCTTTTTTTAAACATCCAATGAAAAACATTAGAGTAAGTGTTAAAAGAAACAAGTCTAGTTTGAAATTGAGATTGCATTAATAACCACAGCTCTCATTTTCAACTCATCTGTCTTATTGCTTGTTTTTGTATTTTTTATCCTTTGGTTAGCTATGATAAATCTCAGGCCACTCTCTTTTTAGGACCATTGTTTTTGCTTATATGCACCTAACAGTTGGAATAAAGTTATTACATAACTTATTAGTACACATTTGCTGCTGATTCTGAGCTTTAAAGACTCTCAGAGCTATTAAGTTTTCTCAAAACAAATGATCTCTCCAGCATTTAAAATTTATATTTTAAACCACCAGTGTCTGTTCTCATCTTTTAATAATACCCAGCTCTATGCTTTAGTACCTACAGTCAGCTGCTTTTCCCTTGTGGGTTTCAATCATCATAAAAGGCTAGCATTCCCTTTTGTTGTTGTTGTGTTTTTCTATATTACAGAAGATAAAGTTATGATTCTTCCAGAGTACTAGCTGGTTCACTTACAGCTTTGTGATTTTATTGTGGTTTAGAGGATGAAATCATTAAGCCATTTGAAAAACAGCAGAGCTTTAAACAGTTAAAGCATATTACTTTATCATGATTATTATGTAAAGTACATAGCGAGATAAACTTACAGCAGGTAGGAAATGTACCAGTGCCTTCTAGGAAACTTCAGTTGTTTAACTACTTCAAAAGCTCTATATCATACAGTAACATTTTACCATATAAGTCTAATTTTATACACCAAAGCTCTCTTTCCATCTTGTAAAGTTTCCCAGTACTTAAGTATTTATCATTGAATTCTTTGAATCACTGAGAATAGGCCAGTATCTCTTGCCATGACTATGTGGTCTCATATAATGTTATCTTCTATCACCATTTATATAGCTAATTACTAATCTTTAATTTGATGTGTGAGTAAAGATTTCAAGAAAGACTCCTTTGTTGGTTATGTNTCCTTTGTTTGGTTATGTGATAAAATACAAAGCTGAAAAAAAGGTTATGCCAAAGAAGTTATACCAAAGTGACTTCTCTATTTCATTTAATTATCGTATTTTTAAGAGCCATTATGCTCATTAATAATGACATTAATCTTTCATAAGCTTCTTTCATTTTCAAATCAACTGCCTGTCAACATAATTATCTTTTAAAACCAAATAAAAATATTTATATACCTGTTAACAATCACCTATGTCTTATGCATTTTACATGTGTTAATTACTAAGGGAGAACTAGAAATACTCATTTAGAAAGCAACACATTTTAAGAGCACTAACATGTATCAAGATTAAAAGAATAGTCTATACTGTCAAAAATTGTGTTTTTCCACGAAAATGGCCACAAAATTCCCAATCCCACCTAGCCACAATTTGACCAGTCACATTTCCACTAAGAGGTAGGGGTTATACTGACCTCTTTGAGTCTAGGAGAGTTCCAGAAAAACATCTATTTCTGCTTTATTGACTATGCCAAAGCCTTTGACTGTGTGGACCACAATAAACTGTGGAAAATTCTGAAAGAGATGGGAATACCGGACCACCTCACCTGCCTCTTGAGAAACCTGTATGCAGATCAGGAAGCAACAGTTAGAACTGGACATGGAACAACAGACTGGTTCCAAATAGGAAAAGGAGTATGTCAAGGCTGTATATTGTCACCCTGCTTATTTAACTTCTATGCAGAGTACATCATGAGAAATGCTGGGCTGGAAGAAGCACAAGCTGGAATCAAGATTGCCAGAAGAAATATCAATAACCTCAGATATGCAGATGAAACCACCCTTATGGCAGAAAGTGAAGAGGAACTAAGGAGCCTCTTGATGAAAGTGAAAGTGGAGAGTGAAAAAGTTGGCTTAAAGCTCAACATTCAGGAAACTAAGTTCATGGCATCTGGTCCCATTCCTTCATGGCAAATAGATGGGGAAAGAGTGGAAACAGTTTTAGACTTTATTATTTTAGGCTCCAAAATCACCATGGATGGTGATTGCAGCCATGAAATTAAAAGATGCTTACTGCTTGGAAGGAAAGTTATGACCAACAAAGATAGCGTATTGAAAAACAGAGATATCACTTTGCCAACAAAGGTCTGTCTAGTCAAGGATATGCTTTTTCCAGTGGTCGTGTATGGATGTGAGAGTTGAACTGTGAAGAAACCTGAGCACCGAATAATTGATGCTTTTGAACTGTGGTGTTGGAGAAGACTCTTGAGAGTCCCTTGGACTGCAAGGAGATCCAACCAGTCCATTCTAAAGGAGATCAGTTCTGGGTGTTCATTGGAAGGACCGATGTAGAAGCTGAACCTCCAATACTTTAGCCACCTCATGAGAAAAGTTGACTTGTTGGAAAAGACCTTGATGCTGGGACGGATTGGGGGCAGGAGGAGAAGGGGACGATAGAGGATGAGATGGCTGAATGGCATCACTGACTCGATGGACATGAGTTTGAGTAAACTCCGGGAGATGGTGATGGACAGAGAGGCCTGGTATGCTGTGATTCATGGGGTTGCAAAGAGTCAGACAGGACTGAGCGGCTGAACTGAACTGAACTTAGGTGGGCTTGTGATACACTTGTAGCATAATTTATGAGATTGATACTATGTAACTTCTAAGGCTAGGTTATAAAAGGTAATACAGGTTCTGTTTTGTTTTCCAGTTTGTATCCAAAACCTGTGTATAAGAAGTTTTACATGCCTTAGATGCAACCTATAGGTGTTCCGGTCAACAGCTCCAGTGAAGCTCCTCAGTTTATAGCTTGCTGTCCATGTGAGGGAGCCATATTGGTCATTCAACCCAGGAGTATTTGCAGAAGATTAAAGCCCTAGCTGACATGAGGCCAGAAACACAACGAAACTCCAAGTTGGAACTGCCAGACTCAGTTGTTCATGACTCACTAACTCATCAAGTTATGATAAAAATAAATGATTGCTTTAAGTTGCTAAGTTTTAGGAAAATTTGTACATATTAATAATACCCAAAACAGAAATTTGTGACTGGGTTGAGGTAATGCTGTTAAAAAGGAAAGAAAGAAAGAAAAATATATGACCCCCACATGTATGGCATTTACTTTGAGAATGAGCAGTGGGCAGAAAACAGAATGGGAGGGAGGCGTGTCTTGAAGAGATCCCAAAGATGCTGCTCAGATCAGTTCAGTTCAGTCACTCAGTCATGTCTGACTCTTTGCGACCCCATGAACTGCACGCCAAGCCTCCCTATTCATCACCAACTGCTGGAGTCTACCCAAACTCATATCCATTGAGTCGGTGATGCCATCCAACTCTCTCATCCTCTTCTCCTCCTGCCCTCAATCTTTCCCAGCATCAGGGACTTTTCAAATGAGTCAGCTCTTCGCATCAAGTGGCCAAAGTATTGGAGTTTCAGCGTCAACATCAGTCCTTCCAATGAACACCCAGGACTGATTGGATCTCCTTGCAGTCCAAGAGACTCTCAAGAGTCTTCTCCAACACCACAGTTCAAAACATAAATACTTCGGTGCTCAGCTTTGTTTATAGTGCAACTCTTACATCCATCCACGACCACTGGAAAAACTATAGCCTTGACTAGACGGACCTTAGTTGGCAAAGTAATGTCTCTGCTTTTTTATGTGCTGTCTAGGTAGGTCATAACTTTCCTTCCAAGGAGTAAGAGTCCTTTAATTTCATGGCTGCAATCACCATCTGCAAGGATTTTGGAGCCCTCCAAAATAAAGTGTGACACTGTTTCCACTGTTTCCCTATTTATTTGCCACGAAGTCATGGGACCAGATGCCATGATCTTATTTTTCTGAATGTTGAGCTTTAAGCCTACTTTTTTACTCTCCTCTTTGACTTTCATCAAGAGGATCTTTAGTTCTTCTTCACTTTCTGCCATAAGGGTGGTGTCATCTGCGTATCTGAGGTTATTGATATTTCTTCTGGCAATCTTGATTCCAGCTTGTACTTCCTTGAGCCCAGTATTTCTCATGATGTACTCTGCATATAAGTTAAATAAACAGGGTGACAATATACAGCCTTGATGTACACCTTTTCATATTTGGAACCAGTCTGTTGTTCCATGTCCAGTTCTAACTACTGCTTCCTGACCTGCATACAGGTTTCTCAAGAGGCAGGTCAGGTGGTCTGATATCCCCATCTCCTTCAGATTTTTCCACAGTTTATTGTTATCCACATAGTTAAAGTTTTTGGCATAGTCAATAAAGCAGAAATATATGTTTTTCTGGAAATCTCTTGCTTTTACCATGATCCAGTAGATGTTGGCAATTTGATCTCTGGTTCCTCTGACTTTTCTAAATCCAGCTTGAACATCAGGAAGTTCACAGTTCACATATTGCTGAAACCTGTCTTGGAGAATTTTGAGAATTACTTTACTAGTGTGGGAGATGAGTGCAATTGTGTGGTAGTCTGAGCATTCTTTGGCATAGCCTTTCTTTGGGATTGGGATGAAAACTGACCTTTTCCAGTCCTGTGACCACTGCTGAGTTTTCCACATTTTCTGGCATATTGAGTGCAGCACTTTCACAACATCATCTTTTAGATTTTGAAATAGCTCAGCTGAAATTCCATCACCTCTACTAGCTTTTTTTGTAGTGATGCTTCCTAAGGCCCACTTGACTTCACATTCCCAGATGTCTGGCTCTAGGTGAGTGATCACACCATCATGATTATCTAGGTCGTGAAGATCTTTTTTTGTGTAGTTCTTCTGTGTATTCCTGCCACTTTTTCTTAATATATTCTGCTTATGTTAGATTCATACTATTTCCGTCCTTTATCGAGCCCATCTTTGCATGAAATGTTCCCTTGGTATCTCTAATTTTCTTGAAGAGATCTCTAGTCTTTCCCATTCTGTTGTTTTCTTCTATTTCTTTGCATTGATTACTGAGAAAAGTTTTCTTATCTCTCCTTGCTATTCTTTGGAACTCTGCATTCACATGGGTATATCTTTTCTTTTCTCCTTTGCTTTCACTTCTCTTCTTTTCCCAGCTATTTGTAAGGCCTCCCCAGACAGCCATTTTGCTTTTTGCATTTTTTTTTTCTTGTGGATGATTTTGATTCTTGTCTCCTGTACAATGACACGAACCTCCTGCCATAGTTCATCAGGCATTGTGTCTATCAGGTCTAGTTCTTTAAATCTATTTCTCACTTCCACTGTATAGTCAAAAGGGATTTGATTTAGGTCATACCTGAATGGTCTATTGGTTTTCCCCTCTTTCTTCAATTTGAGTCTGAATTTGGCAATAAGGAGTTCATGATCTGAGCCACAGTCAGCTCCCAGTCTTGTTTTTATTGACTGTATAGAGCTTCTCCATCTTTGGCTGCAAAGATATAATCAATCTGCTACTGGTGGGGGCTTAAAGTAAAGTGAGTCTACCCTGGAAGATAGAGTAGATCCTATTTCCTACCTGATTATCGTGTACGCTCTTTAGTATGGTCTCGCCTTCCCTGTTGTTGGTAGAGTTTAATTTTAGCTGTTTTGAGATAACTTTCTCACCTATCCTTTGACACATACAGAGAAAGAGAAAAGTACATGTTTATATTTGTGGATAAACATACAATATATTTAGAGATATAGAAGATGTATATAAACCTACAAGAAAGAACATCCTATTAAATTTCCATCCCTTTTTGTTGTTAAGAGAATATTGAATTTAAAGTAAAGAACCATTTGTGGAAGATTATACAAATTTAAACATAATGCAATTTAATACATGCCAGGTACCAATCCTGATCCACACTGTCTGTGTGGCAAAGGGAAGATATACTGTTTCTTCAATTCTCTCATACTTCCCCCATCACATACCACCATGCTGTGCCTACTCAAATGCCTGCTAGAGATTGCCATTCAGAACTAGTTAGGGGACCCTGTAGTGTAACACAAATAGATGATGTGACAAAATTACACAACAGGTAAAAAGAAAATTATATTAAAAACACACACACAAACACACAGCTATTGTTGATTTTGAGTCCTCCTATATTCTATCTGCTCTATTGAGCTCTCAGTGTATCTTCCAGAAGGTGGCATAGAAAGTTAGGTAAACTGTCAAAAATACGCAGCTACTAACTGACAGAATTTGTGAAACAAACAAGCAAAGAACCAGACAACCTGACTTCAAAATCCAAGTCCTTAACCGTTATGATATATTGCCTCTGGAAAATGACAGCTGCAATATAAAAGTGTGATCTATCCAGTAACGTTTCTTAATGTTAAGAAACTACTGGATCCAAGCGGTCTCTCAGTCCCAGTTTTAGTGACTATAAAATTAAATATATATACATATCATAGGATCCGATGCATACACTGTGAAGTGTAAAGGATTTTTATAGACATAGTTGTAGCTGTATTATCATTATTGAGGTTGGCACATGGAAATGTTTCAGAATAGCTATACTGCTATACCTCAGCAGTAGAATAATGCAACTTGACAACACACAAATGAGGACTGCCTTTTCATTTGTTTTAGCCTAAATTTAGAAAGCAATAGCTATGTTGCATTAACATGGAATTGTGATTATCAGTTTATAAACAAAGCCTAGAGTCTATGCCTGTATAGGAGTGTTTAATTTAATTATACCTATTGCATTTAAGTGTATTTCTTTTGATGAAGAGGGAACATACCAGGAGGGAAGTCATATAAATTATTTCCTTTGTGGACTCATCATCAAAAAGATATAGAAATACAAAGCCTTTTGTAGTTCTACTTGGCAGAGTAAACTAAGACCTCAGAACAAATAGAAGCCCTCTTAAGCCTTCTATTTGTCTCCTGAGCTGAGATATAAGCACTGAGCAAGCTCTATGTGCTAGAAAAGCAGTACACAGCAGCTAGGGCTTCATGCTTTGTCTAATACATATGGATGCAGGAGCTTTTCATGAAGGGAGTAGTTTTGCCACTGGCATAAAAGAAAAGAAAATAAGTTGTCTAATTCTAAGCTAAGGCCAGGAAGGTCAGCCAGGAGAGCATACTTTACTTTGCATGTAGAACTAGCTTGGATGGTCACTACTGTGGCTGGAGGTCTAGCTTTCAATCCAAGCATGACAAGAAAACTATAAAAAAATAACCAAAAGTGAAATAGCAAAAACCTGGGGGGAATCAATAGACTAAATGAGATAGTGTTTGTTTCTCCTTTAGTTGTGTATATTAAAGAAATTGATTTGGTATCCAAACAATAAAATCTATGCAAGGTAATCAAATACAAAACTTTTGATTACCTAAATTTTCTCTCAACAAAGGATGATATTAAAATGTTAGTGAGAGTAACAACTTAAGAAGCTAACAGAAATATAATCAATGACCCACATGTTAGAGTGGATTATGTTTGAGTAGCTTAGATAGGCAGTATTTTTTCTATTATAGAGGATTTTATCTTATATCTATTACACATTATTTTTAAAAACAACTCAAGAGGAAAAACACTGCCAAAATTCATTTCAAGATATTGATGTTCAGAATAAAATTGCTATATTAATTAAAAGGAGTTTTAAAATAAAAAGAAATGGTAAACTTCTTTGAGTGTCACTATTGATAATTTTGCCAAATGTATGTATTAGTTTGTATCATGATGTCTGATAGTAGATTTTTTACAGTAGTGTATTAGACCTTTAGGAAAGCTTTATTCTTTAAAATATATTGAGATCAATGTTACATATGTGACAGAGAGCTATTTAAAAAGATTTTTGAATATGTGATTTTTATATTGATTCAGGTCTTAAATAATAGCATACAAAAATGTGTCATAAGAAGTATTCAGATGTGTATATTACAATGGGACCATTTTCAGTATTTAGGTGTGAGAGCAGACTAATGGACAGAGGTTCGTGACATTGTACAGGAGGCAGGGATCAAGACCATCCCCAAGAAAAAGAAATGCAAAAAGGCAAATGGTTCTCTGAGGAGGCCTTACAAATAGCAGAGAAAAGAAGAGAAGCTAAGGCAAAGGAGAAAAGCAAAGATATACCCATATGAATGCAGATTTCCAAAAATAGCAAGGAGAGAAAGTCTTCCTCAGTGATCAATGTAAATAAATAGAGGAAAACAATAGAATGGGACAGACTAGAGATCTCTTCAAGAAAATTAGAGATACCAAGGGAATATTTCATGAAAAGTTGGGCACAATAAAGGACAGAAATGGTATGGATATAACAAAAGCAGAATATATTAAGAAGAGGTGGCAAGTATACACAGAAGAACTATACAAGAAAGATCTTCATAACCCAGATTATCACGATGGTGTGATCACTAGAGCCAGATATCCTGAAATGTGAAGTCAAGTGGGCCTTAAGAAGCATCACTACAATAAAAGCTAGTGGAGGTGATGGAATTTCAGCTGAGCTATTTCAAATCCTAAAAGATGATGCTGTGAAAGTGCTGCACTTAATATGCCAGCAAATGTGGAAAACTCAGCAGTGGTCACAGGACTGGAAATGGTCAGTTTTCATTCCAATCCACAAAAACACAATGCCAAAGAACTTTCAAACTACTGCACAATTGCACTCTTCTCACATGTTAGCAAAGTAATGCTCAAAATTCTCCAAGCCAGGCTTCAACAGTATCTTAACTGAGAAATTCCAGATGTTCAAGCTGGATTTAGAAAAGTCAGAGGAACCAGAGATCAAATTGCCAACATCTGCTGGATCATAGCAAAAGCAAGAGAGGTCCAGAAAAACATCTACTTCTGCTTTATTGGCTACATCAAAGCCTTTGACTGTGGATCACAACAAACTATGGAATACCAGACCACCTTACCTGCCTCCTGAGAAATCTGTATGCAGGTGAAAAAGCAACAGTTAGAACTGTACATGTAAAGAAGAGGAGTATGTCAAGGCTACATATTGTTACCCTATTTATTTACTTATTTGCAGAGTACAACATGAGAAATGCCAGGCTGGTGAAGCACAAACTGAAACTAAGTTTTCCAGGATAAATATCAATAATCTCAGATACGCAGATGACACCACCCTTATACAGAAAGCCAAGAGCAACTATATAGGTTCTTGATGAAAGTGAAAGAGGAGAGGGAAAAGGCTGACTTAGAACTCAGCATTCAGAAATCAAAGATCATGGCATCCCGTCCCATCACTGCATGGCAAAAAATAGGAATACAATGGAAACAGTGAATGGTTTTATTTTTCTGGGCTCCCAAATCACTGCAGATGGTGACTGCAGCCATGAAATTAAAAGATGCTTGCTCCTGGGAAGAAAAGCTATGANAAATAAAGAATATTATTAAGCAAAAGAAAATTAAAATTCCCTTGAATAATTAGCATTTAGCCCATATTAAAATTTTCATAACTATCTCAAAAATGCTTCAGCTTTTTTCAGTGTGCATACACTGTATACTGATATCTCTTTAGCCTTCTTTAATCTAAAAATAGATCACCCTCCTATGTTTTCTTCATGGTATTTCTTTTTTAAGAAAGTATTGTTGTCTTACAGAATGTCACATAGTCTGGATTTGTCTGTGTACTTGAGATATTATTAAACTGATCTTCATTCTCTTGTATTTCCAAGAAAAAGGAAGTTAGGATTAAAGAACGGAATATATTCAGGTGAAATTTTATTTGATGTGATCTGCAGTCTTCATGACATGACATTAGGAAACTCATCAGATTGGGCGGACTCTCCATTAGCAATGCTATACTATTGTTTGCTGCTGCTGCTGCTAAATCACTTCAGTAGTGTCCAACTCTGTGCGACCCCACAGATGGCAGCCCACCAGGCTCCACCATCCCTGGGATTCTCCAGGCAAGAACACTGGAGTGGGTTGCCATATCCTTCTCCAATGCATGAAAGTGAAAAGTGAAAGTGAAGTTGCTCAGTAAGTATCGGACTGTTCATGATCCCATGGACTACAGCCTACCAGGCTCCTCCATCTATGGGATTTTCCAGGCAAGATTACTGGAGTGGGGTGCCATTGCCTTCTCTGATACTATTGTTTAAGGTGGTGCTATAGCTCATTTTCACTTCTCTGTAATATTCTTTTGCTTTTAGCCATTCTCTTTTTGAAGGAGAGCTTTGTTGCAAAGACTATGCTATCATGAGTGTATAGCATACGTGTATGCATGTGTTTATTAGGATATAGAACAAAAGGGGACCATGAACTCATAAACTCTGTTCATGTTTCATATTAAAAATAATGGAAGAGTGTTTTCCAAGGTGGTTTTACCAGCTTACATTCTTATGTTATTCTTTAATTCCTTTATTTAATCCACATTCATATTTACTCTTGTCAGGTAGATTTTTTTCAATTGCTTAATTTTAAATAAGACTTCTTTATAATTTTATATTTCACTGATATGATAAATTTGATTAAAATAGGGTACAAGGAAACTTTGGGAATGATGGCTTTTTAAATTATCTTAATTATACTGACAATTCTAAGAGCAAATATATAAAATTCTACACTTTATGTCTATATAGTTTATTGGATGCCAGTTATTCAGGGGTTCTGAACCTCTTGGATCTAAGGTGATCTGAGGTGGTGTGGATGTAACAATAATATAAATAAAGTGAATTAAAAATGTAATGTGCTGGAATCATCCCCCCATCCCTGGTCCGCAGAAAAATTGTTGTCAACAAAACCAGTCCCTGGAGCTAAAAGTGTTAGGGACCGTTGATTACTTCAATAAATCATAAGTCTTTTGCATTAATAAAGTAAGCCACTTTTTGACAATGTACTGTATGATATGGTTTCTCATTTTTGTTCTGTTTTTAGTATTTTGACATCTATATTCATTCATAAATGAAGTTGATTTCTACCTTTTTACCCCTTGCCCAAAAATATAAACAAGATCTCAACTTGTCTGTGGGTTGTTCATTTGAGAAAGTTGCACAAATACAAGAAAGAGAAGGACATGCAACCGAGAAAGCCAAAACCCAACACAGATGGAATCACTAAGCTGGTTACCACCGGGTGCAACTGGAGCCCAGTCTTGCTGGGGACATGTTGAATCAATCAAGAGAATTATCCACTTATTCATTTGCTTAATTTGATTTTCCCTGATATGAACAAGCTTAACTTATTATCTGTAAACAAACAATTTCCCTAGGATTAATGAAAGAGAATATATATAATATACCTAAAGATCTCCACCCAGACCACAAAAACAGATGAGGAGGGAAGAGAAAAGCAGAGAACTAGAGCAGCTACAGCACCAGATAAGAACTTAACAGACAGACTGCTAGCAGCAAATAAGGGAACGGCCCACTGCACAGAAAGCTGAAGTCAGAGGTGGACTGAGGGGCTGTGGTATGGAGAACCAGTGGTACTGTGATTTTGAAATATGACTACATTTTGTACTGTCCTCCCAAGAGGAGGTGAATTCTATTTTCTAGTCATTTAAACCTTCAGCCTTTGCTCTGTTCTTGGAGCCCTAGCCATTATACAGAAAACTCAAACACTTAGTGGTCACCATACTGTGAGGGACCTCAAGTTATACGGAAAGAACACATGTAAATAGACATTCCTAGCTGATCCTGGTCTACAAATCATCTCAGCCTAGATGATATGTGGATGAGAATCCAGATAATTCTCACCCTCTGTTGTGTTCATCACCTGCACGTGTTTTAAAAGAATGTTTCATAGAAAGAGCTGATGCTTTCCAGATGGACCAGATGTTTCTAAGCTGCAAACATTTGTAGAGTCACCATATACTGCTACCAGAGGAGTGCGATGGAGATAGGAAACAAAGATGAGTCTACCCAGATGGCATTATTAGAATGCCTACCCCACAGAAAACGGTTTTATTTATGCCACTCACTTTAGGATAACATCTATGCCAAAAACTGGGATAAAGAATACCTGTCACAGCCAGTAAAGTCACTTCCTCCTATAGTTATTTGTAGGAAGCAACAAGGTCATATAATGAGTTAAAAAAGTAGTTCTCCATTTATTTTCTCTGTTAGAGTTTCAGGCATAAACTCCCTGTTCTTGACTCACCTTAGTAATTTAAGAGAAAGACTTACATTTGGTCTAAATCATCTTGCCTTTTATCTGTATTTTTCCTTGCCTATTGTCTCAGTTACATTCTCTTGTATTATGAAGTTTCATCTTTCAAGTTTTTAATCTTCTGAGACTCAAGAAAAAAGAACAAAAACTAGTAATTGCAGTCAGCATTCGGTTGCTTTTTGAAGTATTTTATCCATGTCCTGAACATTTGTAATCATAGGAGACATTTTTCAAGACTTGGCTTTCTTTAGTGTTTTTCTCTTCTCTCTCTCTGTTCAGACACACATTAGGTACTGACTGAACTATGTTAGCGTTTTTATGAGCTAATATACTTGCTTATATAATTTCCCATCAAGTAATCCCTAGCAAATGGCTTCTTTTGAAATATGTTTTGGTCTTAACATTTCAAGTGGCAGCAAATCTTTAAAAATACTTTTAAAGACTTATAAAATATACTTATAAAAACTATTGCTTTTTAAAAATTAACCAGGCTCCAGCCTAAGTCTATAAATAAGAAATGCTAATGAAAGAGAAATAACTTTTTTTGCCAGGTGTTTCCATGAGTATTGTTTCATTTCATTTACACAACAACACTTCTTGATATTTGTTATTATCNAATGCTTTTGTTAAGAAATAAGGATCTCCTTATGTTTAAATTTATAATTGTGAATCATGTTTGCTTTCCTAGTTAACCGAGAAATTGTTTTGTTATGATTTTAAAATTAGTAGTAAAACTTAGCAAGCCAGTATAGGAGAATAAATTAAGTGCCACTGCTTACACTAATGAGAGGAAATAGAGTTTGGCATAATCTATCATTTTTCATTTAGTGACTGGTACTATATATATAAGAGAACTAGGTGTGTTAGGGGGGAAATCACTGTGATATGCATAAGGAATCTTAAATTAGAAAAATAATTTGGATAAGAAAATAGCACATTGAGAATATCTGCAAAGGGTAGATAAGAAACACTGCCTTTTACCCAACTCTCTCAATATATGCAGAGAGGTGTAAAATTCTCTAAAGGGCAAAGTCTATTTTCTGGGCATTGATCAACAGGAAATTGAACGAAAGACTGCATGAAACAGAGAAGAAACAAGACAAAAATGTGGTTTTGAGGAAAATCCTCTGAGTATGTTTAAAATTAATATGATCCAAGTGTTGACTCTTTCACTCATGTGAAAGTCTTTGAAAATTATGAGAGTTGTACTTACATACTATATTTCAATTCTATCATCTTTTAAAATAATATCTAACACTAAATTTTACTTTCTTATTTTATACGGCCTATCAAAACTCCTTATGTGTTGGGAACGTTTGCATTATACAACCCTGGTTTCAATTACCTTTCTCTTATTCCCTGAGTGCTTTTTTAGTTATGGTGTCCTTCATGAGATAATTTCCCACTGTTTTTGTTTTTTTGAAATTAATATTATGAAAAGACTTCAGATATTTCAGATATATTTATCCCATAATTATATATATGATTAATTCTGTTAAAATATATAGCTCTTCTTTTTTAATCTCACTGATATAGAATATAGTCTTGATGATGAAGGCCAAGAATTGTTTAACACTGTATCATCAGTACTTGGAAATAGCATCTGACACATGTAGTATTCCTAATAAATATATGATGAATTAACCTCATAAACAATCTTACAAACTAAAAGTACATTTATTTCAACAAAAGTGACTTTTAAATCTTATGCCAAACATAGTATTCTTAATAACTCTATACTACTATATTATATGGATTATAACACACACACACACACACAGACACACCCCAAACACAAAGAAAGTTTTCAGTGTATCAATGAGTGATACATAAGCTACTTTACTCCATCATTATTTACATCTTAATTTTATGTCTCAGGAAAANNNGGAAAAACAACTGCTTGCATTTGTTTCTCATTCAGATTTATGTTTAAGTGCTGCTGTATATGTTAGTTCCTCTGCCTGAAATGATTTTTCTTTTCTCTCATTGTTAGGGCAATTAAATATTACATATTGAAATGTTTAAGAACAATTGTTTTAAATTCAAATTTGTTTTAAATTCAAATTGACTTCATTGCAACAAGTATGGCCCCACTAAATATTTCATAAACAGTTCTTTCTAGTTAGTAGCTATTTATGCTTTCTTTCCCTTATACAAGAAATCTCTTCATGCTCCTAAGGGGGATGGGAGAAAATAGAATTAACAGAAATTATTTTTGCAATATGGTAAGATTTTTTTTTCTTCTAAAGCAGGCCAGTCTTGCCCTCATTCTAACTTCTGTAGCTGAAAAGCACAGAGCTATAAGAAACCCCCTCCCCCATGTCTGTATCCACCCTGTGATCCACTGTTCTTACAGGAGGAGGTATGTGTGTTTGTATTTATATTTACATTTCTTTTTAGCATTGGAAAACATCAAGAAATTTACCTGAAACTTTTGAAGGGGCAGTTTTTCCCAGTCTGAATCAAGGAAATGCAAATTTTTAATTTAAATGAAAATTAGTCTAGATATATGCTCAACAACAACAAAAAATAAAAATTTGTATTCAGAATGAAGCAAAATCATAAAGAAAAAAAACAGGGCACAAATCATTTACTGACCAAATAATAATAATAAGCTTATGTTTGTCTTCATTTTTCATACATATCAGAAAAATGAATTAGATTACGTTATAGAGTGTTCCATTGTTGAAAATACTTTGCTATGACACATAATATCTATCCATCTTTCAAGACGTAACCCTTGAGCCAGCTCCTTCTGAAAGTCTTTTCTGACTCAGATTTCATGTTGCACGAGTTGCTTTTCCTTTGTGTTCTGTCTCCTCTTGGAACATCTCTTTACCACGAACTTACCAGCTTTTATTTCTTTGTAACCCAACTAATTTGAACTAGATTTTGTTTTTCAGTCACTCAGTGATGTCCAACTCTTTGCGACCCCATGGACTGAAGCATGCCAGGCTTCCCTGTCCCTTACCATCTCCCAGAGCTTGCTCAAATTCATGTCTATCAAGTCAGTGATGCCATCCAACTGTCTTGGCCTCTGCTATTCGCTTGTCCTCCTGCCTTCAATCTTTCCCATCATCAGGGTCTTTTCTAATGGGTCAGCTCTTTGCATCAGGTGGCTAAAGTATTGGAGCTTCAGCTTTAGTATCAGTCCTTCTAATGACTCTTTAGGATTGATTTCCTTTAGAATTGACTGGCTTGATCTTGCAGTCCTAGGGACTCCCAAGGGTCTTCTCCAACACCACAGTTCAAAAGCATCAATTCTTCAGTGCTTTGCCTTCTTTATGGTCCAACCCTCATACTCATACATGACTATAGGAAAAACCATAGCTTTGACTATATGGACCTTTGTTGGCAAAGTAATGTCTCTTCTTTTTAATATGCTGTCTAGGTTAGTCATAGCTTTTCTTCCAAGGAGCAAGCATCTTCTAATCTCATGCCTGCAGTCACCATCTACAGTGATTTTGGGTCAAAAGACCCAAGCTTATCCACTTTAGTATTCATTTGTCTAGTATATAATATATGCTAAGTTTAAAGAAATGTAAAAATTTAGTCTTTTATATTTCTAGTTTGTAAAAATGCAGGTAGTATGTCTAATATTAATATTACTTGAAGATCCAGACAGTAGAATCACCAGTGGAGGGAATACTTTCCCTTACCCTTGACAAGGTCTCCCATGAATGGCATGCTTGGGAGAAACAGCACCTTCAAAAGTGGTTGTGTCAAAGTGTGAGGCCCAGAGCAGCCACATCAACAGGACCTAGAATATGGTTGAAATGTAAACTCTCAAAGTCCCCATAGAACTACTGAAGTAGATCACTTGGAGTAGGTCAAAATTTATATTTTCACATGCCCTCAAAGTGATCTGACTCTCATTAAAGTTTGAGATACAGTGTTCTGGGGGAGTCCTGAACTTTAGGATTTAATGCCTGAAGATCCAAGGTGGAGCTGATGTAATAATAGAAATAATTGAACCATAAATGTAATGTACCTGAATTATCCTGAAACCATCCCCTCACCCTGGCCCTTGGAAAAATTGTCTTCCATGAAACTGGTCTCTGGTGCAAAAAAGGCTGGTACCACTGCTCTAGGGCATTGATGCACTGTGTAGAAATATTGAAGCCAATTGTGAGGTTTTTGAAAATTGTATATGTGCTCCATCTTCTCCAAGGAGGAAATTCTCACACTCCCCTATAGGTTTATAAGCCACAGTAACAACTAATAATAACGCCCTGCCCTGCCCTGCCTCAGTGTGGGTTTCTCTGATAACTGACATCATGTGTGTCTATCACATTCAGTCCTTCTCTGATCAATAATACAACTTGTGCATCTTATCCACATCTTTAATACAGGCAGCCTTTAGTAGACAAGCATAACCCAGAACACTCTATAAAATGAAACTATACCCAAATAATTTCAAAATCAAGATTTGATCTAAATATAAATGTTTTTTGATAGCTGGTCTAATTTTTAAAAGAATGAAGAATACAGTTTCTTCGCATGCATAAATAAAATAAAAATAATATTGAAATTAGTCATTATTTGATGACATAATACACTGTGTCACCTAGTTTATCTAGTTGCCTGAAAGGCATAAAGTACTTTCCTCAAAGACACAAATTTCCTACATAGCCATTAAAAAGTGGTTTCACATGAAGAGACTTTTCAGTTGATGGTGATATGATAATATATTTCAAAATGTGTGCTTAATGTGTAGCTTACAGTGGAAAATAATATTCAGGTGATTTTTGTATCACACAATTTTAAACGTCATCCACTATGTTTAAATGATGAATTTACCAATATGTATTAGCTTCTGTGCTGTGCTGTGCTATTCTTAGTTGCTCAGTCCTGTTCAACTTTTTGTGACCTCATAGACTATTGCCCTCCAGGCTCCTCTGTCCATGGGGATTCTCCAGGCAAGAATACTAGAGTGGGTTGCCATGCTCTCCTCCAGGGGATCTTCCCAACCCAGGGATTAAAACTGCATCTCCTGGAATGGCAAGCAGACTCTTTACCATCTGAGCTACCAGGGAAGCCCATTCAGCTTCTATAATTGTATTTATTAGCAAGGATTTTTAAGTAACTTGGAAATGTAGATAAGACAGAGGTAACACAAAAATTTAATTTATTGGGAGTATTCCAAATGAAGAAACAACACATGTATATCTTCATATTGTTTTATCAACTATATAAAACCTAATATATAAAATGTTGATATTGCTGTTTTCTTGTTCAGAAAGAAGTTTGCTTCACAATTTTAGACATTATCTTCTAACATACTTTGACAGGCTATATTACTATTATTTGAATTAATCATCACATTGTCTTTAATTTTTGTAGATTGAAGGCAGAAAACAGAGACTGTAGAAGTTATGGAGACATTATTTAGAATCAGCATCTACTCTAGGCTAAGCTGAGATATTTAAACATAGCCTATTTTACTCTTCTTTTTTCTCTATATAATTTTGACATTCAATCCCTATATGAAATTAATTTTGATGCAATGTCTGTGTATAAAACTCATTAATGCATGTATTTATTTTTCTAAACATCTGTTTACTTTTAAATAAATCTGTACATTTTACAACATTCCTAGAAGGACATTCTAAAAATTACTGAAGTCATATGTAATACCACATGAATTTCTTTTAAGCCTGAAGATGCAATTTCACTTTTTCACTCAAAAATTAGAAATTATAGAAGGCATGAGGGTCAAAAATGCAGAAAAATATAATGTTTTAATCTAAAGAGTATGCATTCTTTATCTTACCTCTGATCAAGTTCATATCACAATAAAGTTTTTAATTAGATCCACAAAAATTTTCCTGTTTTTAAATGAACATGAAGATACAATTCCTAACATGAAAACAATTGTTAATTTGCACATGCATTTCCTTCGTTAGTTATGTTTTGCTTCACATTTGAAATGAAATTATCCAACTTTGCATCTTTGCATTATTTTAACTACAAACTAATAATGCAATTCATGGCAAAGTGGTTAGCACTTCTAAAAGGATGGAATTTAGTTAATGTGCTTCTTGCCTTTGGGATAATTCAGTATAAACTAATTTCTATAGGGCACTGATGTTTCTATAATTTTATATTTAATGCCCAATTTTATCCACCTGTGATTTTTTTACATAGACAATCTATAGACATATATACAATCAGGCAGCCTATTAACATATTACCCTTTGTACTTGTGGGCTTCTATAATTTAAAATGCTTTTATATTTGTACTTTATGTGCTTATTAATGTAAAAGTCATAAATTACATTTTCTTTATCTGCAGGGCTTCCCTGGTGGCTCAGCTGGTAAAAAATCTGCCTGCAATGGGGGAGAACTAGGTTCGATCCTTTGGTTCGGAAGATCACCTGGAGAAGGAAATGGCAACCCACTCCAGTACTCTTGCCTGGAAAATTCCATGGACTAAGCTGACTGGTAGGCTACCATGGACTGAGTAGCCTGGTAGACTACAGTCCATGGGGTTGCAAAGAGTTGGATATGACTGAGCGACTTCACTTTCACTTTATCTGCAAAGTATTTATCATATCTAAAGAAGTTGTTTGATAGAATCTAAGTATTTGGATAAGTTAACATGGCTAAATGTTTCATAGTTAAAAGGCAAACACATTTTACTCCAAATGTATGGCTCTTTTCCTATAGAGTTTTATATCTTTGTATCTCCCTTAGAACATTTCTAGGTCTCTAAAAACAGTTAAAGTCCCAATAAAATTCAGGAGAGAGGTGTCTTACAGGTTAAAGCACATGAAAAAAGAAAGGAGTTTGGTGACAACTGTAACATACATCATTTAGGCAATTTTAGCTGAATGTATTTATGAGAGGCTGCTCTCAAAGAAATATCCTTAAAATGACAGAGGTGGCTCAGATGGTAGAGTCTGCCTGTACAGGAGATCTGAGTTTGATCCTTGGGTCAGGAAGATTCCCTGGAGAAGGAAATAGCAACCCACTCCAGTATTCTTGCATGGCAAATCCCATGGACAGAGGAGCCTGATGGGCTCCTGATAGGCTAGAGTGTGTGGGGTCGCAAAGAGTCAGATGTGATTGAGTGACTAACACTTTCACTTTCATGATAAAGGTTAAAAAGTTATTTGGATTTACAAACTTTAGAATATCTGAATGAGAAAAGAAACACGACGTTAAATTACTCGTTTCATATTCAACTTTTGAAGATCACCAAGAAAATAAAAGGTAGTCAAACTGATGTTGACACATCTATTATAAAGCAGTGAATGGATATCGTGGCTAACATGAAAAGGCTTGATACTAAAACTATGGAATGCATTTTTCCATTGTATACTTTCTGTGCTTGCCAAGTCTCTTCAGTCGTGTTCGACTCTTTGCAAGCCCATGGACTGTAGTGTACCACCCTCCTGTGTCCATAGGATTCTCCAGGCAAGAATACTGGAGTGGATTGCCATGCCATTCTCCAAACTTTCTGAGGTGGTTCATAACGTCAAGCAAAGTCTTGGAGATCTTTAATACTTTGAAGCCACATGAATGGAGGGTTAAATTGTGGAGGAAATTAAAATTGTGCTGACATGTTTTTAATCAAATATACTTCCTATAATCCTATAATTCTAAACCTTGTTAAGGAGCAGATGCTTAAATAAAGATCGACAATCTAATGGACATTAATACAGGGAAATGTACATGGCAAGAAGAAAAGGCAAGGACATATACATGAGCTATATACGGATCAGTTTCCTTAAAAAAGGCCAATTGGCCCTAAACTACCTTATAATTTAATCTCAAATATAGTTTTGAAGATCTACTTATGATTGCTTTTGAATTCATAATACTGAATAAATTATTACCAGCCTATAATCTCAGATCATCATTTCTAACATTTAAAGAGCTCTGAAAATGCTGTTCATCTTTCAGTGGAGAAATATGATGTGGTGGGTTACAAATAGCCAATGAACACAGTGGAATTTAACATATATATCTATATCTTATATACATTAAGCTCACCAGAGTTGAATTCTGTTTGCCTTATATAATAATAATACAAGTATAATTCATGTGCTAATTTGCTTTGCAACTTCATCGATGTGTATTCTCATGTATGGGAATTATCTTTACCCTTTACCCTTTTCTGCTCATATCTCCCACTTTTTGGCTTTGAGGTGCTAAAAATTCTGAAATGGTATTTTCCTTTGAGCTTTCTCAAGTATGAAATATATCTAAATTGTTTATCAATATATAATATTTAATAAGCCATTTTATGTACTTTTAAAATAGCTTCCAAATAGAAGCTATGATAACAATTATGTTTCTATTGTCCTGCATCTATGTCTTGAATTTCCATTTAAAAAGTGAACTCACATACCTCATCTCATTTTATCTTTGCGCAGTCTGGTTAGCTTGATTAGTTTTCTCACTTTGCTTAAATACACTCTATACTAGGAGCATACACTGCCTTATTTATTGCCCTCATCAGGAATATTAGTTCCTCTACTGCATAAGTGGATGCTTAGTGAGGATCCATAGTAATTCAGAGGACAAATAGGTTGTACACAAACAACAACTGTGTTCCATTCCCAAAATACCTGCTAGAGCAAAACAATCAAGTGTTGCTTATGAAAAAAAGGCATTTCATTTCATAGTCATTTTCATCTCTAAACATATTCAATAATTAAAATGGTGAAATATAATAACAAGGGAAAAATAACATAGTTAACTTAGAAATTAAGGGCCATAAATCAAAAAATTCTGCTTTGTATAAAGAATTTTTGAAAGTGGCATTTTAGTTTTCCAAGTATGTCATTTCTAATTAAATGGTGTCATCATAATGAAAAAGATGATTAAAGATTTATTTTGAAAGCCTGATATTGCCATAAATACCAAGAATATTTGCATTTGTTCTTAGACTGTAATAATGTAGTGCTAAAATATAACAAGTCTCCTTGTATAAGCTGTATTCATCAACATGTTTTGAATGTCTACTACATGTAAATCACTATATTAAAAGCTTTAGGGCTTCAGGGAAACACAAATCCTCAAGGAACTTAATTACTTTTTTGGAAAAAGAAACAAGAAAAAAGGGAAAAATTCTGAGAAATCAATACTTGCCGAATTTGTGGTAAATAATATCTACATTCAAAAGCAGCATATTAGTAATTATGTAGGATGACACAGAACACAAGTCAGGAAATCTTGGGCATATAGAAATGAATATACGTAAGAGAAGCATTTTATTTTATTTTGTGTGTGTGTCTTTATTTATTTATTTATTTTTATATTTCTACTTTACAATACTGTATTCGTTTTGCCATACATTGACCTGAATCCACCACAGGTGTACATGAGTTCCCAACCCTGAAACCCTCCTCCCACCACCCTCCCCATATCATCTCTCTGGGTTATCCCAGTGCACCAGCCCCAAGCATCCTGTATCCTGCATTGAACCTAGACTGGTGATTCATTTCTTATATGACATTATACATGTTTCAATGCCATTCTCCCAAATCATCCTACCCTCTCCCTCTCCCACAGAGTCCAAAAGTCTGTTTTTTTACATCTGTGTCTCTTTTGCTGTCTCACATACAGGGTTATCATTACCATCTTTCTAAATTCCATATATATGTGTTAGTATACTCTATTGGTGTTTTTCTTTCTGGCTTACTTCACTCTGTATAATAGGCTCCAGTTTCATCCACCTCCTAAGAACCGATTGAATTGTATTCTTTTTAATGGCTGAGTAATGCTCCATTGTGTATATGTACCACTGCTTTCTTATCCATTCATCTGCTGATGGACATCTAGGTTACTTTCATATCCTGGCTATTATAAACAGTGCTGCAATGAACATTGGGGTACATGTGTCTCTTTCAGTTCTGGTTTCCTTGGTGTCTATGCCCAGCAGTGGGATTGCTGGGTCATAAGGCAGTTCTATTTGCAGTTTTTAAGGAATCTCTACGTTGTTCTCCATAGTGGCTGTACTAGTTTTTATTCCCACCAACAGTGTAAGAGGGTTCCCTTTTCTCCACACCCTCTCCAGCACTTATTGTTTATAGACTTTTGGATCACAGCCATTCTGACTGGTGTGAAATGGTACCTGATTGTGGTCTTGATTTGCATTTCTCTGATAATGAGTGATGTTGAGCATCTTTTCATGTGTTTGTTAGCCATCCATATGTCTTCTTTGGAGAAATGTCTATTTAGTTCTTTGGCCTATTTTTTGATTGGGTCATTTATTTTTCTGGAATTGAGCTGCATAAATTGCTTGTATATTTTTGAAATTAGTTGTTTGTCAGTTGCTTCATTTGCTATTATTTTCTCCCATTCTGAAGGCTGTCTTTTCACCTTGCTTATAGGTTGCTTTGTTGTGCAGAAGCTTTTAATTTTAATTAGATCCCATTTGTTTATTTTTGCTTTTATTTCTAGTATTCTGGGAGGTGGATCATAGAGGATCCTGCTGTGATTTATGTCGGAGAGTGTTTTGCCTATGTTCTCCTCTAGGAGTTTTATAGTTTCTGCTCTTACATTTAGATCTTTAATCCATTTTGAGTTTATTTTTGTGAATGGTGTTAGAAAGTGTTATAGTTTCATTCTTTTACAAGTGGTTGGCCAGTTTTCCCAGCACCACTTGTTAAAGAGATTGTCTTTTCTCCATTGTATATTCTTGCCTCCTTTGTCAAAGATAAGGTGTCCA
>SJYQ01002279.1:70495-86852 GCA_006410935.1 Redunca redunca
GAATGCCAGTGATGATCATTCCCTAAAGAGAGCAATGTCTGGTCCACTTGGCTGAGCCTCTCGTAATCACATATGTCTAGGTGCCAAAGTGAGAGCCAGAAGTTTGTTATTCTGCTGTGTATACTCTATTGGCGTCTCTGTTTTATTAAGCTAAACGAACTTGTTTTATTGTGTCCCAGGAGTGTGTTCATCTACTTGAGCCCAAGACTACAGCTGCTGGCAGACAATAGTGGGCATCTCAGTACACATATATTTTAATCCTGAAGGTGTTTATAGTAAGTTTTAGACAAAATGTACATTGAAAAAATGCTCCCTCATCTCTAAATCTATTGTCTTTTATTATATACTGTAAATTCTAAAATTAAAACTACACATACAATAAAGTCCCGAAACTACAAGCATTTGTTTCAATACCAATCTGCTACCCTAATATAGAATTTTATAACATATTTTTAAAGATGAAAATAACTTCTCTGGTACATTTGCATTGAAGCTTTATATAGGCCTTTTTCGGAATAAAAATATATATTATTTATAGAAGTATTTATGTGTAAAAATAGTTCAGAAAATATTCTATAAATTTAAAGACTATAACTTTCCATTTTAAAATGGCTAGTTCCATTTTTTTCTACTTTGTGGATGGTTAAAATGGACAAGCATTTTAAGACTATGGAAAATAGCATATTAATTCTTGATTTATTTGTACCATTTTTCTCTTTCAGTATAAGAGTCACAAAAAATAAAAAGTAACATATAAATATTTGTACAGCTGTTCCATCTATCTCTTCAGGAGTGTAATAATTGACAGTGGTGCTAGCATCCTAGCAGTTGCCTGGGGCCTTGTCAAAGATTAAGGTGTTGAAGGATAAACTATCTTTAATACATTGCTCTTTCATAATCTCTTCAGAGAAGGCAATGGCATCCCACTCCAGTACTCTTGCCTGGAAAATCCCATGGATGGAGGAGCCTGGTGGGCTTCAGTCCATGGGGTTGCTAAGCGTAGGACACGACTGAGCAATTTCACTTTCACTTTCTTTCATAATCTCTTAGATTTCTGTGATATTCAGTTCAGTTCAGTTCAGTTGCTCAGTTGTGTCCGACTTTTTGCAACCCCATGAATCGCAGCACACCAGGCCTCCCTGTCCATCACCAACTCCTGGAGTTCACTCAGACTCACGTCCATTGATTCAGTGATGCCATCCAGCCATCTCATCCTCGGTTGTCCCCTTCTTCTCCTGCCCCCAATCCCTCCCAGCATCAAAGTTTTTTTTTTCCAATGTGTCAACTCTTCACATGAGGTGGCCAAAGTACTGGAGCTTCAGCTTTAGAATCATTCCTTCCAAAGAAATCCCAGGGTTGATCTCCTTCAGAATGGACTGGTTGGATCTCCTTGCAGTCCAAGGGACTCTCAGGAGTCTTCTCCAACACCACAGTGCAAAAGCATCAACTCTTCGGCGCTCAGCCTTCTTCACAGTCCAACTCCACATCCATACATGACTACTGGAAAAACCATAGCCTTGACTACATGGACCCTAATCGGCAAGGTAATGTCTCTGCTTTTGAATATACTATTTAAGTTGGTCATAACTTTTCTTCCAAGGAGTAATCTGTGATATTACATTGTATTATAACCTCTACTTCAAAGATCTCAGAGTGCTTCATATATTTTATGTATTTTATTCTCAAACCCCCTCCAAGGTCAAACTGACAAAGAATTACTCCCTCCCTCCCTCCTTTTTTTTTAGTTATGGGACTATTCTAAACATACAGCAATCATAATGATGTGTTCAGTGCGAGTAACCCTCAACCAACAGTAACAGTTATGTGGAGGACAAGGAAAAGTAAAATAATCACACCTGGATTTCTAGTTACAGTGAATTTTTCATTTTAAATCACATCATCATAATTATTAACATAATTGATAAGAATCATTAGAAAACCAGTTATATGCATATTTACAGCTAATTTTTTATTATTTAAATATTTTTATTGAAGTATAGTTGGTTTGCAAATTTGCATTAGTTTCAGGTGTACATCAAAGTGATTAAGTTTTTCAGATTATTTTACATTATAGGTTATTATAAGATTTCAAATATAGCTCCCTGTGTTACACAGTAGATCACTATTGTTTATTTTATATATAGATAGCATGTCTATTAATGTCAACCTCCTAATTTATCCCTCCCCTACCCTCTTCCTCCTATGGTAATCTTTAAATTTGTTTTCTATGTCTGTGAGTCTATTTATGTTTCCTAATAAGTTTATTTCTATCTTTTCTTCAGATTCCACATATAGGTGATACTATATATTTTTATATCTCTGTTTGACTTCACTTAGTATGATAACCTCTAGGTCTATCCATATGTTGCAAGTGGCATTATTTTATTTATTTTTTATGGCTGATTAACACTCCACTGCTTCCTTCATAGCTCAGTTGATAAAGAATCCACCTGCAATGCAGGAGACACCAGTTCAATTCTTGGGTCAGGAAGATCTGCTGGAGAAGGGATAGGCTACCCACTCCAGTATTCTTGAGCTTCCCTTGTGGCTCAGCTGGTAAAGAATCCACCTACAATGCAGGAGACCTGGGTTGGAAAGATCCCCTGGAGAAGGGAAAGGCTACCACTCCAGTATTCTGGCCTGGAGAACACCACGGACTGTAAAGTCCATGGGGTCGCAAACAGTCAGACACAATTGAGTGCTTTTACTCACTTAATACTCCACTGTATTATACTCCACCACATATTCTTTATCCATTCATCTGTCAACAGACATTTAGGTTGCTTCCACATCTTGGCTATTGTAAATAGGGCTGCTGTGAACATTTAGGCACAAATATCTTTTCAAATTAGAGGTTTCATCTTTTCCAGATATATGCCAAGGAGTGGGACTGCTGAATCACATGGGAAAGCTATTTTTCATTTTTAAGGAATCTATCACTTCATGGGAAGTAGATGGGGAAACAGTGGAAATAGTGTCAGACTTTATTTTTGGGCGCTTTAAAATCACTGCAGATGGTGACTGCAGCCATAAAATTAAAAGACGCTTACTCCTTGGATGGAAAGTTATGACCAACCTAGATAGCATATTCAAAAGCAGAGACATTACTTTGCCAACAAAAGTCTGTCTAGTCAAGGCTATGGTTTTTCCTGTGGTCATGTACAGATGTGAGAGTTGGACTGTAAAGAAAGCTGAGTGCTGAAGAATTGATGCTTTTGAACTGTGGTGTTGGAGAAGACTCTTGAGAGTCCCTTGCACTGCAAGGAGATCCAACCAGTCCATCCTAAAGGAGATCAGTCCTGGGTATTCTTTGGAAGGACTGATTCTAAAACTGAAACTCGAGTACTTTGGCCACCTCATGAGAAGAGTTGACTCACTGGAAAAGACTCTGATGGTGGGAGGGGTTGGGGGCAGGAGGAAAAGGGGATGACAGAGGATGAGATGGCATCACCAACTCAATGGGTGTGAGTTTGAGTGAACTCCGGGAGATGGTGATGGACAGGGAGGCCTGGCGTGCTGCCATTCATGGGGTTACAAAAAGTCGGACACGACTGAATGACTGAACTGAACTGAACTGATACTATTTTCCATAGTGGCTGTACCAGTTTACATTCCCACCAACAGTGTAAGAGGGCTTTCTTTTCCCACAAACTCTCTAGCATTAATTATATTTGTAGGCTTTCTGATGACGGTCATTCTGATTGGTGTAATGTGATACTTCATTGTAGTTTTGATTTGCAGTTCTTTAATAATTAACAATGTTAATTTTTGTATTTTACAAACAAGGACACTAAATCTCAGGCTAACATAGTCAAGAAGCCATGAAATGAAAGATCTTATAAATAAGATAATGACAATGAGAAAAGAAATAAAAGAATTGACAAAAAACACTGGAGACTGGTTATGTGGTTAGAATTTTTTTTTTTAATTACCCACATGATGTTTTATGTAGATAGTGGAGACAAAAGTGATGTTAACCAAAGCAGTATAATCACGTACAGAAGTGGGAAGATGTAAAATTTATGTATTTGTATTAAGGCTTGTAGCATTTGTACTGGTAATAGACTAATGAGATGTCAAGTATACAACAGAAACTAAAGGCTCTGAGATAATCATCAGTTCATAACTAAAGTGGCTATTTTTGGAGTTAACTGCATATTTGATTATGAACATTATATGTTTTGCCTCAGGGTTTCCCAGTTGGCACTGGTGGTGATGAACCTGCCTGCCAATGCAGGAGAAAAAAGAGGTGAGGGTTCAATCCCTGGGTCAGGAAGGTCCCCTGGAAGAAGGCAGGGCAACCCACTCCAGCATTCTTGCCTGGAGAATCCCATGGACAGAGAAGCCTGGTACAGTCCATAGTGTTGCAGAGTCGGACACGACTAAAGTGACAGAGCAGGTTCAGTTCAATTCAGTTCAGTCACTCAGTCGTGTCCGACTCTTTGCGACCCCATGAATCGCAGCACACCAGGCCTCCCTGTCCATCACCATCTCCCGGAGTTCACTCAGACTCACGTCCATCAAGTCCATGATGCCATCCAGCCATCTCATCCCGGGTCGTCCCCTTCTCCTCCTGCCCCCAATCCCTCCCAGCATCAGAGTCTTTTCCAATGAATCAACACTTTGCATCAGGTGTCCAAAGTACTGGAGTTTCAGCTTTAGCATCATTCCTTCCAAAGAAANAGTCCAAGGGACTCTCAAGAGTCTTCTCCAACACCACAGTTCAAATGCATCAATTCTTTGGCGCTCAGCCTTCTTCACAGTCCAACTCTCACATCCATACATGACCACAGGAAAAACCATAGCCTCGACTAGACAGACCTTAGTCGGCAAGGTAATGTCTCTGCTTTTGAATATACTATGTAGGTTGGTCATAACTTTTCTTCCAAGGAGTATGTGTCTTTTAATTTCATGGCTGCACATGTATATTTTCCCTCAAATATTAAGTTTTGAAATTTTTAAAAAATTCAGGGAAAACTAGAAGGTGTGAAATATTAGATTTACCTAGAATTTTGGGAGAAAAGTCTGGTAAAGGAAATGGAAGTCTTAAAACATTAGATATAAAAATACATTTGAAAACAGCATGATAACTAGATTTAATTTTTATAATTTATTGTATATTAATTTCTACAAAAATGAAGTAAAAATATAAATTTGGCTTACACAGTTTTTCTTTAGTATATAGTTTTGGTGCATATATTATTTTTCTACTGCTATTTATAACAAGTTATCATGAACTTAGTTGTACAAATTTATTATCTTTATTATCCTACAGTTCTTGAGGTCAGAAATCTTACATGGTTTTGTTTCACTGAACTGAATTTCCTTCTGGAAGATCTTGGGAAGAATCCAGTTGCTCTTCTTTTCCAGGTTTTAGAGGGTACCCACGTTCCTTTGGTTCTTGATCCTTTCTAGTTTCAAAGTCAGCAAAATCTGGTGGAGCCTTTCAGACAAAACATCACTCAAAAATGGAAACTTCTGCCTCCCTTTTCCACATTGGAGACCCTTATAATTACACCAGCCCCACCAGGATAATCTCCCTATGTTGAGGCCAGTTGGTTAGCACCCATAATTCCAGCTGGTACCTTAATCCTCCTTTGTCATATGAGGTAACATATTCAGGGGTTCTAGGGACTCAGATGTGGATATCTTTGAGAGACCAATAACTTATCTACTATTCTGGTTATATGAAGTTCCTTTTTGAAATTTTTATTCTAGAATATCAAAGAGGCAGTCTGTCATAATTCATTTATAAAATCTAACTTCACATTGTCAACCCTAGTTGATATCTATGGTTTAGGAGAATTGTTGGTCATGCTTGTGGAAGACAAATTGCACTATAAAATTTTAATATGCACCACTCTGACTTTTTAACATGAAAATATTTAAACAAACTGAATAAAGATTTTGGTATATATAGCTTGAAATGCTAATTTTGACCTTTACAGTTTTTTCCTGTGTATCACTTGTTTATTTAGATTTATTTCTATTTTTCCATTCTCCCTTATTTCCACAAAACAGTTTGCAAATATTGTTAATCATAAAAATATGCTATTGGTGTCAAGAAATTATAATAATTATNAAGGCCTTAGATTTCTTTTAAAGACAAAAATGTATTTGTTTATATAAAACTGTATTAATACAGTTTTTAAAACTAGAAAATTTCATTCAGGTATCTTAAAGAAAAACATTTTTCTTGAAATTCTCTTAAAATAGTAGTTTCATGAAAACCAGACACATCATTTTGACCTTCATTTCTGATTTTAGTTGATTTTTACTCAGTTCCAACTTGAAATTGATGAGGACTTCTCAGTAAAGAGCAGTACTGAAGATGACAAAAGACAGTTAAGTGAGAGAATTCTAAAGTATTGTTGTTCAGTCACTAAGTCATGTCTGACTCTGTGACCCTGTGCATGGCATCATGCCAGGCTTCCCTGTCTTTCACTGTCTCCTGGAGTTTGCTCAAATTCTGTGTCCATTGAGTCGAGGATGCCAACCAATCATTTCACCCTCTTTTGCCCCCTTCATCTCATGCTCTCAGTCTTTCTTAGCATCAGGGTCTTTCCCAGTGAGTCACCTCTTTGCATCCAGTGGCCAAGTATTGGAGCTTCAGCATCAGTCCTTCCAATGAATATTAATGATGATTTCCTTTAGGATTGATTTGATCCCCTTGCTGTCCAGGAGATTCTCAAGAGTCTTCTCCAGCACCACATTTTGAAAGCACCAGTTCTTTGATGCTCAGCCTTCTTTACAGTTCTATCTAAATATAGAAAATCCCATCATAAAGAAATAATACGTCTTCATAATTTTTTTTGAAAGTCACTCAGTTGTTCCCGACTCTTTGTGACCCCATGGACTATACAGTTCATGGAATTCTCCAGGTCAGAATACTGTAATGGGTAGCCTTTCCCTTCTCCAGGGGATCTTCCCAGCCCAGGGACTGAACCCAGTTTTCTCCATTGCAGGCAGATTCTTTACCAGCTGAGTCACAAGGGAAGCCTTGGAACTACTACTACTCAGAGAAGTGTTGAATAATATTAGCATTGGAAACAGTGAATAGTAGCATGTGGACTTAACTTCCAGAACAGACTACAGTTATATTTGAAAATGATAAGCAAATTCTCCAACTTGCTGAGTAACAGTTCAATTTTTGGAAAAAAAAATAATTAACCTCTTGTTAAATAATTATAGCTAGTACACATTGGTGAATATATATGAATATTTAAGTGGGGTACCAACTGTGGCAAAACCACTATAATTATAGTGGTTAAAGTTTTCAATGCTTGATTTTTTAAAATAAGGTTCATTCCTTTTGAGGTGTAAAGACTTCAACGAAATGAAATAAACCTTAAGTTTTCTATTTTCAAGTTTTAATATGCCTTACTATTTACCTATTACTTTACTATCAGCAAATCACTTGCCATGTCATTCTTCTTGTTAGTTTACATGTTTTACTTGGGAATGGATTTTCTTGGATCCTACAAAGCAGAAGACAAAGAATCTGTTTAGNATGTCTTTCTTCTTGTTAGTTTACATGTTTTACTTGGGAATGGATTTTCTTGGATCCTACAAAGCAGAAGACAAAGAATCTGTTTAGGGATACTTGCATATCTCTTCTGCTCTTTTCCGTCCTCTTTCCCATGCCCAGGACTGTTAACAAATGGTTAAGGTAATATATAGATTGTTGATGTCTATTCTTAGAAAATAGTGATTAAAAGGCAGGGGCACAGCCAAAAAGTCAACTTTTTGGAGTTTGGAAGGAATTTACCACAGCCTATGCAGCAAATGTATGATTTTGTAAGAACCTGAGGGAACCTATGAAGTGCATCTGACTAGAAATATATTGTGCTGTTACCTGCTGAGTGGATCTGTTTCCATACAGAAATGTTACCTCCTTTAAATCTATTTGTGTTTTTCTGTGTCCTATACCACATTTTGTTTATATATTTTCTGTATATGTTTAATCAACATATTGCATTTTCAAAACTGTTTCTATAAATACATTATTTAGCCCATTGCACTGACCATAATTTGTACTTGTTATGTATTGAATAAATGCACATAAAATGTTTTGACATCTCACTGGAATGACAGATACATTAATCAATCATTCATGCCTCCATAAAATATTTATTGAGCACTTATAATTTGTCAGACACTATTGTGATTGATGAGGATATCGCAGAGAGCAAGACATATTGTTCCCACACTTATGATGCTTAAAGTCTAATGTAGAGAGAAAATACATATAATAATATCTAAACGCTAATGTGACATTGAGTAAAATAAGGCACGACAGAATCCATATTTCAGTGAACCTGTGGACAAAAAGGCAGTCAGAAATAATAAGTTATTAATTCTAGTAGAATATAATATATCAAATTTTCATCAATATTTTAAACTAAAATAAATGAAATTTTTGATCCTCAAAGTGTGATGGTTAACTTTATTTGTCATCTTAACTGGGTGAGGAGATACCCAGATAGTTGGTAAAACATTATTAAAGTATTTTTGAAAATGTCTGTGAGCGTGTTTCTGGAAGATTAGTATTTGACTTACTAGACTGAAGAGATCTGCCCTTACCAATATGAACTTGCATGATCTAACCATTGGGGAACTGAATACAACAGAAAGAAAAAGGAAGGGTGAATTCTCTCTCTTTCTTCTTCAACTGAGATGTCCATCTTTTCTGCCTTCAGTCATTAAAGCTCTTGATTCTCAGGCCTTTGGCTTCAGACTATGAATTACACCACGGGCTCCCCTGGTTTTCAGGCCTTTGGACTTGAATTATACCACCAGCTTTTTTCTGTCTCCAGTTTGCAGGCAGACTGTGAAATTCATGTACTCGATAACTACATGAACCAATTCCTATAATAAATCTCCTCATATATATGTATGCGACATGGCAGCAGCAGCAGCAGCAGCATATATGTATGTGTGTATATCTGTGTTTATACATATTCTAATACACACATCCAAATATACATATATGAATATATTCTATTGATTCTTTTTCTCTGGAGAATATTAATACACAAAGTTTTGTTTGCAGATAAATATCTGCAGTAATAGAATATTATTTAATAATTAAATATTAAATAAAGCATACATTTTCAAATGTATTTCTTTCCATGAGCAGAAGCCTCTAAGAATTATAGAATATATCAATAGGAAAAGACTGCAACAATTCAAGTGAAAGGAGGTAAGGTCATGTGCTATAGCAAAATAGGACTGAACAAAGAGACAAGCATATCGAAAGATTATTTTAGAGGCAAAATCAGATACATAAAAGCAGGTCTCTAATGCTTACAATGAAAAAGAACATGTGGAGTTCATGGCAAAATTTAGAAAGGCATACAAAATCTTGAATTAAAATGAAATTATCATTCAATTAAAAAAGCACATTAGTGAGATGCAGAATTTCTTTCATCTAGAAAACAGAAGGAAAATACTCCACTAAAATCTTTTTATGTCCTGTGATAAAAGAATCAAGTTGACATTTTAAATCAAGATCTTCTGTATAAAACTAAATTGATAGCATTACTTAAGCTAGTCATGTTCATTAGTCTTTCAAATTTCTTGTGGTATTGTAGCTTGTGAACATCTCTAAACATTTAAATACCTAGAGAAATATTTATTTGAGAATATTTTAATGTTATGTGCTGCGTTGTCACTTCAGTCATGTCTGACTCTTTGTGACTCCATGAACTGTAGCCCACCAGGCTCCTCTGTTCATGGGATTCTCCAGGCAAGAGTACTGGAGTGGGCTGCCATTTCCTTCTCCAGGGATCTTCCCAACCCAGGGATTGAACCTACATCTCTTGAATCTCCTGCACTGGCAGGTGGGTTATTTACCAGCGCCACCTGGGAAGCCCTCCAATGTTATATTTTAATACAAATGTTTCCCTGAGGAGTAGAATTTTTTGATTACTTTATCATAAAATTTTTAAAGCTTATTTTCCTCCAAATAAGTACAGTGTGCTTGTGTGATCAGTTGTGGCCGATTCCTTGTGACTCTATGCACTGTTGCCTGCCAGGTCTCTGTCCATGGAATTTTCCAGGCAAGAATATAGGAGTGGGTTGTATTTTTCTCCTTTGGGGAATCTTCCTGATCCAGGAGTTGAACCCATCATTCCCATGTCTCCTGCACCAAAGGTGGATTCTTTACTGCCTAGCCACTCTTCCCGCCTTCCTGCCTAGGGAAACCCAAATAAGTACACATTTATTAAAATTCAACATCTCATTAATATTTATAAAGATTGTTGCTTTAGTCCATGACTTTTACACTGTATTATATATATTTTGAGATCAGGTAATTTTTCTTAGAGGTAGATGCCAAGGATGATTTTTCATTTTAGGAATCAACCATGTGAAACACTAAATGGCTGATTACTTTTATCTAAACTAGGATATTGCCTCAGAATTAAAAATTTTGAACTTTCATGGACGTTCTCTGGCTAGCCATTATTTCCTTCCATTTTTTCTTGTTCTATCTTCACATGATCTTAAAAGTAAATTCCAATAAGTTAATTACTTTTAGTTTGATTTAATATACCATACGCAATATAGGGATTATATACCTATATTTCTAACTACACGTTGATGCTCTTGATTTTCTTTCTTTTTTTTTTTTTTAATTTTTATTCTAACTTCAGTTTACTTTACATTACTGTATTGGTTTTGCCAAACATTGACATTAATTCACCACGAGTGTACATGCGTTCCCAAACACGAGTCCCCTCCCATCTCCCACCCCATGCTATCTCTCTGGGTCCTCTCCTTGCACCAGTCCCAAGCATCCTGCATCCTGCATCGGACATCATTTTCACTTGTGTTCACTGCATTCCGATTCTCAAGAGTTGAAGACCCACATTTTCCTGCAATCTCAAAATCTAATGTCTCCAAAAACACAGCATGAATTATTCTTAAGTTTGAGGTAATTGTAGTTAGAAAACCTGACCTGAATTTACATGTGACTATTTAAGTTTTTATCTCAACTAGTGTGAATACTATATATAATGAATACTTACATATTTGAATGAAGCCACATAAACGTTTATTACTAAAGAGTGTTGCCTCAGATATTGCCAGGGTTGTTTAGTAATAACATTCACTCTGTTACTTTTGTAAAATCTGGAAAGAAAAAAAACAAACAAACAAACAAAAAAAAAAAAACCCTGAATTCCAAAAGGCATCTCTGTGTGAATGGTTTGGACAATGAGTTGCACTGTATATATAGACCTTGATTCTCTGCTGGCAGTTTGTCTGTCTTGATGACCTGTGTTCTATCTGCTTCTTTTATATCTCTTGAAATTTCTCACCCTTATGACTTTCAATTCCTTTTTTAAATATTCTCCTCATCTTTCATCAAACAGTAATAAAGCTCCCTAGGAATCACATATCTGATATTTATTTTTCAGAGAAGACATTTCTCCGATCTACCATTGTTTCCTCATCAACACAGTTTCCTCAATTTTTAGTTTGCATTTTAATGTGAAACCTTCCTGCTCTACTTGCCTCTGCTGAGGTCTTCATGTACTCATTCACGAGCTCTTCAGAGGAAATGAGTTATGATTTAAAGGAAGAGCAGGAAAAAAGGTGATGTAGCACTTACAGCTGAATATTTCAGGATGACTGAAAGATATTTATAGAGTTTCTAAGAAAATACTTATCTTGGTAGCTTGGTCAAAAGTGAAAGAATGAAAGGAAAGGAAAGTGTTAGTCACTCAGTTGTGCCTGACTTTTGCAACACCATGGACCTTCAGGCTTCTCTGTCCATAGGATTTTCCAGGCAAGGATACTGGAGTGGACTGACATTCCTTCTCCAGGGTATCTTCCTGACCCGGGGATTAAACCTGGGTTTCCCACATTGCAGGCAGTGTCTTTACTGTCTGAGCCACTAGGGAAGCCATAGGAGTTGCTGCTGCTGCTGCTGCTAAGTCACTTCAGTCATGTCGGACTCTGTGTAACCCCATAGATGGCAGCCCACCAAGCTCCTCTGTCCCTGGGATTCTCCAGGCAAGAATACTGGAGTGGGTTGCCATTTCCTTCTCCCCATAGGAGCTAAAAGTGTATATCAGCAAAATAACAGATTATATCACCCAGGGAAATGGTATAGAGGGAAAACTGAATGTTATATAGAAGAACAAGCAGAAAGCGCAGTAAGAGAAAAATATTATTTAAAAATTAAGAAGTGGTTGCAAAAATGGAAGGAAAATCAGGGTTTTGTAATTGGTGTAAATCAAAGTGACTTGCAGAGTACATCATGAGAAATGCTGGGCTGGAAGAAGCACAACCTGGAATCAAGATTGCTGGGAGAAATATCAGTAACCTCAGATATGAAGATGACACCACTCTTATGGCATAAAGTGAGGAGGAACTAAAAAGCCTCTTGTTAAATGTGAAAGAGGAGAGTGAAAAAGTTGGCTTAAAGCTCAACATTCAGAAAAATAAGATCATGACATCTGGTCCCATCACTTCATGAGAAATAGATGGGGAAACAGTGACTGACATCATTTTCTTGGGCTGCAAAATCACTGCAGATGGTGATTGCAGCCATGAAATTAAAAGATGCTTACTCCTTGGAAGGAAAGTTATGACCAACCTAGACAGCACTTTGCCAACAAAGGTCCATCTAGTCAAGGCTATGGTTTTTCCAGTGGTCATGTATGGATGTGAGAGTTGGACTGTGAAGAAAGCTGAGTGCTGAAGAATTGATGCTTTTGGACTGTGGTGTTGGAGAAGACTCTTGAGAGTCCCTTGGACTGCAAGGAAATCCAACCAGTCCGTTTTAAAAGAGATCAGTCCTGGGTGATCATTGGAAGGACTGATGCTGAAGCTGAAACTTGAGTACTTTGGCCACCTCATGCGAAGAGTTGACTCACTGGAAAAGACCTTGATGCTGGGAGGGGTTGGGGGCAGAGGAGAAGGGGACGACAGAGGATGACATGGCTGGATGGCATCACTGACTCAATGGGCATGAGTTTGAGTGAACTCCGGGAGTTGGTGAAGGACAGGGAGGCCTGGCGTGCTGTGATTCATGGGGTCACAAAGAGTCAGACACTACTGAGAGACTGTACTGAACCGAACTAAAAGTGAAAACATCAAGGTAAGTAAAACTATTAAAAGCTAGAATGTAGTCTGATGACAAAATATAAAAATAACAACATCTATTGCATTTACCATAAGCAGGCAGTTTTTTCAATGAGAAGGTGGTTGAATAAGGAAAGGAAGAAAAAAGGAAAGTATTTGAGAAATTTTTTACAGAGTGGAAATAGAGAAGTCAAGAACAATAATTTCTGAAAGGGAGCAGAGAGATAAACTGGTACTTAGCATATGGTATAGAATAGAGGAAGAATCTATTTTCCCAAAAATTTGCAAGGAAGTTTGTGTTCAAATATTGATGTGAAGAACTAATAAAAGCGTGAGGATGAAGAATGGGAGATGTGACATAATTTGTCAGAATTTTGGAGTTAACTGGAGGCTGACATAGATAGTAAGCTTGATCTCAAAGACAAGTGGAGGGAGACTCATTTCATCTATTAGATGTGAAAGAAGGACGGGTGGACAGACAAATGCAAAGATGGCAATAAGTTTCTGAAAGAGCATGTAAGAATGAATGATGGCATGCTCGAGGCTATATTCTCTGTCAGTTAGGGACTATCTACCTAGAATGAGTAGAAAACTAATGGATAAATGGATTTGGTTAAGTGACCAAGTTTTGAAAGACCCTTGAAGGATAATGGAAGATGGACTTACTAGAACAACAGAACAAATTGGGGTGCCAATAATACACTATATATATAATGATATTTTCTTTGGTCAAGTTCAGCTTGGTAAAGAGTTGAAAATGCATATATATCTTTGTTTCTCTAGACCTGCAGATTTATATATTGCAGTTGTGGGTATAGACAGGGACTAGGTTGTGGAGAATAGGCTATATAAGAAAGAAGAATATATGACAGGGTTTACAGATTAAGAAAAAGGAAGAAGTTAGAATCTGACTATTGGAAAGATTAAAGAACAAATAAAAAGTGAATAACTGGCAAGAATTAAATGAATAGTTTTATTTTTAGCTATTAATTTTGATTTTAAGATTTCCAAATAAAAGATCACTCAAAATATTTATTGAGCAACTCTTGGATGAAAGAAATTGTCCTTATCATTGTGGAAATGAAGTTGGGACACATTTTACCCTTTTATGCAGCAAGCAGATCAAACCAGTCAATTCTAAAGGAAATCAACCCTGAATATTAATTGGAAGGACTGATGCTGAAGCTGCAGATCCAGAACTTTGGCCACCTGATTCAAATTGCTGACTTATTAGAAAAGACCCTGATGCTGGGAAAGATTGGGCAGAAGGAGAAGGGGATGACAGAATATGAGATGGCTGGATAGCATCAGCAACTCAATGGATGTGATTTCAAGCAAACTCTGGGAGATGGTAAAGGTCAGAGAAGCCTGGCATGCTGCAGTCCATGGGGTCACAAAGAGTTGGACAGGACTTAGTGACTGAACTGAACTGAAAGTGATGAAGCTGAGATTCTAGCCAGGTGGATAATATTAAAATAAAAGAAAAATGTGGCTGAATAGTCTGAATTGAAGAGGTAACTAAGGGTGGAGGAGAATACTTCCAAGTTCCCTCAACCAAAACAGTTATTTAGCAATGCAACACAGACAGTGCCAGGCATTTCTGTGTGTGCTCTCCAATTAGGACAGTCAATCATCAGCTTACAATACAGGAAGGTACTTATATGCTGAACAGTATGAGAATTAATCCCTACCATCACCACAGCACAGGCCGGACCTGGGATCCTGACCCTGGCTCAGAACTAAGATCAGAAATCCTCAGGGTCACAAAGATACATAGAAAAGACACTCTAAAGCTAACTAATCGGGGAGGTGCTCCTAAGATCGTGGAGGAATAGGACGGGGAGACCACTTTCTCACCCACAAATTCATCAAAAGAACATTTGAATGCTGAGTAAATTTCACAAAACAACTTCTGAATGCCGGCAGAGGACATCAGGCACCCATAAAAACAGCCCATTGCCTTTGAAAGGAGGTAGGAAAAAATATAAAAGAAAAAAAAGAGACAAAAGAGGTAGGGATGGACCTCCATTCCGGAAAGGAAGTCTTAAAAAAGAGAGAGGTTTCCAAACACCAGGAAACACTCTCACTGCTGAGTCTGTGGCGAGCCTTGGATCCACAGAGGGCAACATAACTGGGAGGAAAAAAAAAAAAAAATTAATAGGTACAGATTACGTGCCCAATGGTAACTTCCCCAGCAGAGAAGCAGCGCAGACCCCTGCACTTGCCACTAGCAAGCTGGGGCTGGGCAGGGAGGTGCGGGCTGCATTGCTTAGAGTAAGGACCAGGCCTGAATGCCCCAAGGCCAATCTGAAGGAACTAACTTGGGATAGCAAACCAGACTGTGGGATAGCTACCACGCAAAAAGCCCTAACCTAAGACACCACCAGACCCACTCACAGAACAAAGGACTGAGCAGAGCTAGGCGGCTGCAGACCATCCCTCTCCAGTGACAGGCAGCCAGAGCCGGAAGGGGGCAATCATGGCCCCAGAGAGGCATTATCTACCAAACTGCAAGGAGGCTTCATTGCTAAGACATCTTGGGATTCTGGACGGTCAACATCCGCCTGAGAAGGTGCACCAGTTGTACACCCAGAAAACCAAGTGGCAGGGACAGGAGAGGCGATAAGTTGCAGTGACCGTGCTTGCCAAACACCTGGTCACCTGAGCTGCTCGGATCTGGGAAGGGCACAAAATGCAGGCCCAACAGAGTCTTCGCCTCTGAGGACTACCTGAGTTCCTGAACCTGAGCAGCTTAGACCTGGGAAGTGCACACAACCCAGAGCCGACCTCAGACAGTTCCCAGCAGAGCAACCTAGAGCTTAAGCAGTGTAGACAGGGAGGGCACACACAACGTGAGCGGGGGCAAACCCATTGTGGCCAAGACACTGTGAGCACACGCCAGTGTTATCTATTGGCAGCGTCCTTCCCTCCTCACAGCAGGACTGAACAAGTGAACCTAAAAAACTGTCCACCACCGCCCCCTTGTGTCAGGGAGGAAATTAGACACTGAAGAGACCAGCAAACAGAAGAAGCTAAAACAGAGGGAACCTGCTTGAACGTGACAGGTGCAATAGATTAAAACCCTGTAGTTAGTACCGAATACATAGGAAGGGGCCTATAGATCTTGGGAAATATAAGCCTGATCAAGGAACTATCCGAAACTGAACTGACTCCACACTGCCCACAACAACACCAGAGAAAGTACTAGATATATTTTTACTATTTTTACTATCATTCTTTATTTTTTTTAAATTTTTAAGTCCTC
>SJYQ01002282.1:0-87209 GCA_006410935.1 Redunca redunca
CCATTGCAACGAAAAGAATAAAATACCTAGGAATATATCTACCTAAAGAAACTAAAGACCTACATATAGAAAACTATAAGACACTGATGAAAGAAATCAAAGAGGACACACATAGATGTAGAAATATACCATGTTCATGGATCCTCTGCCTTTTCTAAATCCAGTTTGTACATTTGGAAGTTTTTGGCTCACAATCTGTTGAAACCTAGCTTGAAGGAGTTTGAGCACCACCTTGGTAGCATGTGAAATGATTGTAATTGTGTGGTAGTTTGAACATTCTTTGGCATTGCCCTTCTTTGGGATTGGAATGAAAACTGACCTTTTCCAGTCCTGTGGCCACTGCTGAGTTTTCCAAATTTGCCAGTATATTGAGTGCAGCACTTTAACAGTATCATCTTTTAAGGTTTGAAATAGTTCAATTGAAATTCCATCATGTCTCTTAGCTTTGTTCATAGTGATGCTTCCTAAAACCCACTTGAGTTTGCACTCCAGGCTATCTGATTCTAGGTGAGTGATAACACCGTTGTGGCTATCTGGGCCATTAAGATCTTTTTTGTAGCTTTTATGAATATTCTTTCCACCTCTTCTTAATATCTTCTACTCCTGTTAGGTCCATACAACTTCTGTCATTTATTGTGCCCATTTTTCCATGAAATAGTTCCTTGGTATGTCTAATTTTCCTGAAGAGATCTCTAGTCTTTCTTATGCTTTGCCTATTTGGGGTCTTTTTTTACCCCGTCCAGATTGTGAAATTATTCATTCTATTTCTGTGAAAAATACCATTGGTAGTTTGATAGGGATTGCATTGAGTCTGTAAATCACTTTGGGTAGTATAACCATTTTCACAATATTAATTCTTTCAATCCAAGAAGATGGTATATCTTACCATCTCTTTGTGTCATCTTTGATCTTTTTTCAGTGCCTCATAGTTTTCTGCATACAAATCTTTTGTCTCTTTAGGTAAATTTGTTACTATTTTATTATTTGTTTTGCAATCATGCAAGTTTCTGTTTTCTTAATTTCTCTTTCTGATTTTTCATCGTTAGTGTATAAGATGGAATGGATTTCTGCATATTAATTTTATATTCTGCAAATTTGCCATATTCATCGATTAGCTCTAGTAATTTTCTGGTGACATGTTCATGCCTTCTGACAACAGATGAGTTTTACTTCTTCTTTTCCAGTCTGGATTCTTTTTATATCTTTTTCTTTCTCTGATTGCTGTGGCTAGGACTACCAATACTATGTTGAATAATAGTTCTTTTGGCATGTTACTACTTATATATCATTGCACTTCTAGTATATTTTATTTAAAAAATTAGCTGCTATATCATATTTGATGCATACATAATCATTAGTTTTTTATCTTTATTGTGGATTGTAGCTTTTAATATTAATTGTTTTCCTTTTCTATATAAAGTATCATAACATCTGCAAACAGTGTGTTTTACTTCTTTTCCAATCTGGATTGCTTTTATTTCTTTTTCTTCTTTGATTACTATAGTTAAGGCTTCCAAAACTATGTTGAATAATAGTTATTTTTGTATGTTGCTACTTATATATCCTTGCATTTTCCTGTATTATTTTGTTTTTCAAAGTAGCTGTGAGCCATTTGATGCATACCTAATAATTTATGTTATATCTTTATTGTGATTTGTAGCTTTTAGAATTAAATTTTTTCCTTTGCTTTGGGAATTTGAATTATTCATTAATTACATTATAAGTTTTGCTATGCTTGTTCTCTTTGTTTTCATTTGTTAGGTATATATTTATACATTCATGCAATTTTAGATTCTGTAAGCATTTTGCTTTAGGTCCATTTTCTATAAATGATACATATTTTAATGTTGTGTTGTGAGACAAATTGTCATCATTTCTTTAATATAAGTTAAGCCCATTTAAATTTGCTATTACGACTGATGTTTTAGTTTCAAATTAATCATAAGATTTTATATTTTGTGCACTTTGTTTTGTTTGCTGTGTTTCTTTAAAATAGGTCTTTTTCCCCTACTTTTGCTTTTTAGAAAGACATGTTTTGTTTTAGTGGGTGAATTTGTGTTTATGTCCTTTTTAAGACCCATCACTATGTCATTTTTAACTGTCTATTACCTTGTTTAAGGTTTTTAAAAAGTAAGCATGCATCCAAACTAAGTCACTTCAGCTGTGTCTGACTCTTTGCGACCCCATGAACTGTAATCTTCCAGGTTCCTCTGTTCATGGGATTCTCCAGGCAAGAATACTAGAGTGAACTGCCATGCCCTCCTCCAAGGGATCGTCCTGACCCAAAGATCAAACACACTGGGTCTCCTGTGGCTCTTTCATTGCAGGCAGTTTCTTTTCCACTGGGGAAACCCCTTTAAGAAGTATACTTGAGGTTTGTATTTTTATTTTTTTATTCTCTCCTCCTAACTCTGGTTGTATTATTTCTACTTAATCTCATATATATCATTAAAAAATACTTTTCCACTCTAACCCCTAATTTTGCTTTAGTCTACTATGTCTATGTATTTTTAAAAGTTTTTATTAATTTATTTATTTTAATTGGAGGTTAATTACTTTGATAATATTTTTAAAATTTAGTCATTTTGATGAAATATCAACTCATTAGTTGGCTGGATAAAGCTCATGTTCTTGTGCAGGGTTAAGAATCTATGACCACAGACCAAATGTGGCCCTCTGGCTTTTTTGTACATAAAGCTTTATTGAAACATAGGCATGATTATTTATTTGTGTGTTACATGTGTCTATTATTGCATACTTAATAGATATTTTGTCCTATCTAAAATGTCTTTTGAGACATTTGAACTATGCCAGAAGATTCTTGATATTCAGCCTTATTTAAACATCCACAGAGATATTTGATTCACACTAAATGGTCTTAGAAATATAATCTTTTTTTTAATTTTTATTTTTAATTTTACTTTACAATATTGGTTTTGCCATACATTGACATGAATCCACCATGGGTGTACATGCATTCCCAGACATGAAACCCCCTCCCAACTCCCTCCCCATAACATCTCTCTGGGTAATCCCCGTGCCAGCCCCAAGCATCCTGTATCCTGCATTGGACATAGACTGGTGGTTCGTTTCTTACATGATAGTATACATGTTTCAATAATCTTATTAAAAGCATCCATGAGCATATTTCTCTGTGTCAAATGGTCCTTGATGTTTGAACTGTCAAAAAAGTCCATTTTTAGAAAATATTCCTGCATTCACATAGCCCATAATCTTGATATTTTCACTTAACAACAACAACAAAATTTTAAATGTGTTATTGATCCAATATGAAAATGTGTTATTTACCATGTTTTATTGGTCCAGCCATCCAATCATTGCCAATAATAACTGTACATTCTACTGCCAATTTACATGGACCACTCACCCATCCCTTGGATGATGCCTATCAACTCTATAACACAGCCTGGACGAGTTCAGTTCAGGTCACTTCAGTTCATTCTCTCAGTTGTGTGTGACTCTTTGCGACCCCATGAATCATAGCAAACCAGGCCACCCTGTCCATCACCAACTTCCGGAGTTCACTCAGACTCACGTCCATCGAGTCACTGATGCCATCCAGCCATCTCATCCTCCATCGTCCCCTTCTCCTCCTGCCTCCAGTGCCTCCCAGCATCAGAGTCTTTTCCAATGAGTCAACTCTTCACATGAGGTGGCCAAAGTATGGGAGTTTCAGCTTTAGCATCATTCCTTCCAAAGAACACCCAGGGCTGATCTCCTTCAGAATGGACTGGTTGGATCTCCTTGCAGTCCAGGGGACTCTCAAGAGTCTTCTCCAACACCACAGTTCAAAAGCATCAACTCTTCAGTGCTCAGCATTTTTCATAGTCCAACTCTCACATCCATACATGACCACTGGAAAAACCACAGTCTTAACTAGACGGACCTTTGTTGGCAAAGTAATGTCTCTGCTTTTGCATATGCTATCTAGGTTGGCCATAACTTTTCTTCCAAGGAGTAAATGTCTTCTAATTTCATGGCTGCAGTCACCATCTGCAGTGATTTTGGATGCCCAAAAAATAAAGTCTGACACTGTTTCCACTGTTTCCCCATCTATTTGCCATGAAGTGATGGGACCAGATACCATCGTCTTCATTTTCTGAATGTTGCTCTTTAAGCCAACTTTTTGACTCTCCTCTTTCACTTTCATCAAGAGGCTTTTTAGTTCCTCTTCACTTTCTGTCATAAGGGTGGTGTCATCTGCATATTGAGGTTATTGATATTTCTCCCGGCAATCTTCATTCCAGCTTGTGCTTCTTCCAGCCCAGCGTTTCTCATGATGTACTCTGCATATAAGTTAAATAAGCATGGTGACAATATACAGCCTTGATGTACTCCTTTTCCTATTTGGAACCAGTCTTTTGTTCCATGTCAAGTTCTAACTGTGTTTCCTGACCTGTCTATAGGTTTCTCAAGAGGCAGGTCAGGTGGTCTGGTATTCCCATCTCTTTCAGAATTTTCCACAATTTATTGTGGTCCACACAGTCAAAAGCTTTGACATAGTCAATAAAGCAGAAACAGATGTTTATCTGGAACTCTCTTGCTTTTTTGATGATCCAGCCGATGTTGGCAATTTGATCTCTGGTTCCTCTGCCTTTTCAAAAAGCAGCTTGAACATCTGGAAATTCATAGTTCACGTACTGCTGAAGCCAGTCTTGGAGAATTTGAGCATTACTTTACTAGCGTGTGAGATGAGTGCAACTATGTGGTAGTTTGAGCATTCTTTGGCATTACCTTTCTTTGGGATTGGAATGAAAACCGACCTTTTCCAGTCCTGCGTGGCCACTGCTGAGTTTTCCAAATTTGCTGGCATATTGAGTGCAGCACTTTCACAGAATCAGCTTTCAAGATTTGAAATAGATCAACTGGAATTCCATCACCTCCACTAGCTTTGTTCATAGTGATGCTTTCTAAGGCCTACTTGACTTCACATTCCAGGATATCTGGCTCTAGATGAATAATCACACCATCGTGATTATCCGGGTCGTGAAGATCTTTTTTGTACAGTTCTTCTGTGTATTCTTGCCATCTCTTCTTAGTATCTTCTGCTTCTGTTAGGTCCATACCATTTCTGTCCTTCATCAAGCCTATCTTTGCATGAAATGTTCTCTTGGTATCCCTAATTTTCTTGAAGAGATCTCTAGTCTTTCCCATTCTGTTGTTTGCCTCTATTTCTTTGCATTGATCGCTGAGGAAGGCTTTCTTATCTCTTCTTGATATTTTTTGGAACTCTGCATTCACATGTTTATATCTTTCCTTTCTTCCTTTGCTTTTTACTTCTCTTCTTTTCACAGCTATTGTAAGGCCTCCTCAGACAGCCATTTTGCTTTTTTTGCATTTCTTTTCCATGGGGATGGTCTTGATCCCTGTCTCCTGTATAATGTCACCAACCTCACACCATAGTTCATCAGGCAGTCTATCTATCAGATCTAGGCCCTTAAATCTATTTCTCACTTCCACTGTATAATCATAAGGGATTTGATTTAGGTCATACCTGAATATTCTAGCAGTTTTCCCTACTTTCTTCAATTTAAGTCTAAATTTGGCAATAAGGATTTCATGATCTGAACTACAGTCAGCTCCTAGTCTTGTTTTTGTTGACTGTATAGAGCTGCTCCATCTTTGGCTGCAAAGAATATAATCAATCTGATTTCGATGTTGACCATCTGGTGATGTCCATGTGTAGAGTCTTTTCTTGTGTTGTTGGAAGAGGGTGTTTGCTATGACCAGTGCATTTTTTTTGGCAAAACTCTATTAGTCTTTACCCTGCTTCATTCTGTATTCCAAGGCCAAATTTGCCTCTTGCTCTAGGTGTTTCTTGACTTCCTACTTTTGCATTCCAGTCCACTATAATGAAAAGGATATCTTTTGGGGGCATTAGTTATAAAAGGTCTTGTAGGTCTTTATAGAACCGTTCAACTTCAGCTTCTTCAGCATTACTGGTTGGGGCATAGACTTGGATTACTGTGATATTGAATGGTTTGCCTTGGAAACGAACAGAGATCATTCTGTCAGTTTTGAGATTGCATCCAAGTACTGCATTTTGGACTCTTCTGTTGACCATGATGGCTATTCCATTTCTCCTGAGGGATTTCTGCCTGCAGTAGTAGATATAATGGTCATCTGAGTTAAATTCACCCATTCCAATCCATTTTAGTTTCCTGATTCCTAGAATGTTGATGTTCACTCCTCCCATCTCTTGTTGACCACTTCCAATTTGCCTTGATTCATGGACCTGACATTCCAGGTTCCTATGCAATATTGCTCTTTACAGCATCGGACCTTGCTTCTATCACCAGTCACATCCTCAACTGGGTATTGTTTTTGTGCTGGCTCCACCTCTTCATTTTTTCTGGAGTTATTTCCCAACTGATCTCCAGTAGCATATTGGACACCTACTGACCTGAGCAGTTCCTCTTTCTGTATCCTATCATTTTGCCTTTTCATACTGTTCATGTGGTTCTCAAGGCAAGAATAGTGAAGTGCTTTGCCGTTCCCTTCTACAGTGGACCACATTCTGTCAGCCTGGACAAACTTGGTGTTAAATTCATAAGATATTAGTAAAGTTTTCCCTACCAATAAACCAGTGACATTTGGTCAGACAGCTACAGAAATACACACACACACACACACACATATATATATATATATATATATACACATAACCTTTTTTCTGTTTAACAGTATGATATTATCATTTGAAAATTCTCAGTGGAATTTGGCAGAAATAGTATATTCACAAAAACAAGAGCCAATGGCACAAATAGTTTTATTTACATTCCTTTAACAGAAGTAGGAGTAAAGCATATTAGTGCTAAGAAGAGAAGCATATCAGCATTGACTGATGTACAATTAATCAGGATTTGGCTAACATTAATATCACTCAAGAGGGGGCAGGAAAACACCAGTACAATATTGGTGTTGATGGAGACATAATAAACAGAGTAAAATATCATACAAAAGAAGAATCAAATGCAACATTGCAGATGTTCAAAGAACTCTTCATGGTATTGATGATGATTCTAATAATGGTAACAGCAACTAAAGAGACAAGTAGAGTTCAAACTAAACATTGACAGATTAATTAAACTCAACTGCATGGAATCAAAATTCTAGAGGAGTATAAAGTAACCAGATGCAGGCAACCATTTCTTATGAACAATTTCCGAGTTCAAGATGACAAAGAATTATTATTTGTACAATTTATGGTAATATTTGTTATTTAGGTACCAGATGACACCACCCTTATGGCAGAAAGTGAAGAAGAATAAAAAAGCCTCTTGATGAAAGTGAAACAGGAGAGTGAAAAAGTTGGCTTAAAGCTCAACATTCAGAAAACGAATATCATGGCATCAGGTCCCATCAACTCATGGTAAGTAGATGGGGAAACAGTGGAAACAGTGTCAGACTTTATTTTTGGGGGATCCAAAATAACTGCAGATGGTTATTGCAGCCATGAAATTAAAAGACGCTTCCTCCTTGGAAGGAAAGTTATGACCAACCTAGATAGTATATTCAAAAGCAGAGACATTAGTTTGCCAACTAAGGTCCGTCTAGGTAAGACTATGGTTTTTCTGGTAATCGTGTATGGATGTGAGAGTTGGACTGTGAAGAAGGCTGAACACCGAAGAATTGATGCTTTTGAATTGTGGTGTTGGAGAAGACTCTTGAGAGTCCTATGGACTGCAAGGGGACTGAGCCAGTCCATTTTGAAGGAGATCAGCCCTGGGATTTCTTTGGAAGGAATGATGTTAAAGCTGAAACTCCAGTACTTTGGCCACTTCATGTGAAGAATTGACTCATTGGAAAAGTCTCTGATGCTGGGAGGGATTGGGGGCAGGAGGAGAAGGGGACGGCAGAGGATGAGATGGCTGGATGGCATCCCTGACTCGCTGGACGTGAGTCTGAATGAACTCCGGGAGATGGTGATGAACAGGAAGGCCTGGCGTGCTGCAATACATGGGGTCGCAAAGAGTCGGACACAGCTGAGCGACTGAACTGAACTGAACTGAACCATATTATTCAGTAATGGCACCTTCAGGATAGCACAGATGCAGTTCATTCTGTGCATGGTGTAGTGTTGGGTTATACTATATTGTTGAGGTATAAGTTAACAATGAAAAGGTAAGAATATATATATATGTGTGCATTACAGTGCATGTGTGTTTGCATTTTCACGGAAAAAAAGAAAAGGCCTTGGCATTAACCCACTGACTCTTCATTATGAATGATAGATTTTGAAATTGCAAATATGAATGTGATTCAACTAGTGCTACCAAATACACATGTAAAATGGTGCTTATTTCACTTTTTACAATCACTGTGGTGAAAAATATCTTCTTTGGTTCTGACATGTGAAAATATGACAACAGAAATTAATACTCATAAGTTCATATTCATTTGCACTTATTTGGGCTCCTATTTGTGCCTCTGGAAGATGTAAATGAAACTTTTGAGTACATTTTGGAGAATGCAGGAGAAAATTTAGATTATTCAATGGATTATGTTGAAAAAACGTATGTCTGTAGAAGGTATGGTAAAGCGAAGACCAAAAATTCCAAGATTTTCACCATAAAGTTGGAATGATAGTAAACATTAGTACTAAATGGTGGAACAAACAATAGTGGAAACCTGGAAGAGCAAATTTCAAATACTGATGGTGTATCATTCTTGATTTATAGGTTTATTGAAGTTAAAAAAAAAAAACACAGCAAATTGTTTGAACAAGTTGTCACCCAGGTTCTTGATGATTGCACTTTAACATGGCCATAAACTTCCTAACAATACTGCTGCTGCTATTAAGTCGCTTCAGTCGTGTCTGACTCTGTGTGAACCCATAGATGGCAGGACACCAGGCTCTCCCGCCCCTGGCATTCTCCAGGCAAGAACACTGGAGTGGGTTGCCATTTCCTTCTCCAATGAATGAAAGTGAAAATTGAAAGTGAAGTCTCTCAGTCATGTCCAACTCTTAGCAACCCCATGGACTGCAGCCTACCAGGCTCCTCCGTCTGTGGGATTTTCCAGGCAAGAGTATTGGATGGGGTGCCATTGCCTTCTCTGCCTAACAATACCGATAAAAATAAAATTGCTATTACCACAATTGTTAACAGATATAATGAATATAAAGCCAGTGCTTAAGTGAATACATACTTGAGAATAGTTACTCACCAACCTAAGATCACCCTGCTGAATTTCATGACTGAGAAAAATAAGAATAAATGTGAAATTCAGAATTTGTCTCAGTTCAGTTCAGTCACTCAGTCGTGTCCGACTTTGCGACCCCATGGACTGCAGCATGCCAGGCTTCCCTGTCCATCACCAACTCACAGAGCTCACTCAATCTCATGTCCATCGAGTCAGTGATGCCATCCAAACTTATCATCCTACACTGTCCCCTTCTTCTCCTGCCTTCAATCTTTTCCAGCATCAGGATCTTTTCCAAGGAGTCAGTTCTTTGCATCAGGTGGCCAAAGTATTGCAGTTTCAGCTTCAGCATCAGTCCATCCAATGAATATTAAGGACCAATTTTCTTTAAGATGGACAGGTTGGATCTCCTTGAAGTCCAAGGGACTCTCAAGAGTCTTCTCCAACACCACAGTTCAAACACATCAGTTCTTTAGCACTCAGCTTTCTCTTTATAGTCCAACTCTCACATCCACATATGACTACTGGAAAAATCATAGCTTTGACTAGATGGACCTTTGTCAGTGAAGTAATGTCTCCGTTTTTTAATATGCTGTCTAGGTTGGTCATAACTTTTCTTCCAAGGAGCAAGCGTCTTTCTTTTTTTTTTTTTTCATGGCTGAAGTCACATCTGCAGTGATTTTGGAGCCCAAGAAAATTAAGTCTGTTTCTATTTCTGTTGTTTCCCCATCTATTTGCCATGGTGAAGTGATGTGACCATTTTTTGAATGTTGAGTTTTAAACCAGCATTTTCACTCTACTCTTTCACTTTTATCGAGAGGTTCTTTAGTTATTCTTCATTTTCTGCCATGCAAATAAAGTTTTAAATAAGTTAAATATTTGTATTATCTAACAAGAACTTTCCTGGTAACTCAGTCAGTAAAGAATCTGCCTGAAATGCAGGAGACCCAGGTTCGATCACTGGGTTGGGAAGATTCCCTAGAGAAGGAAATGGCAAACCACTCCAATATCCTTGTCTGGAAAATCCCATGCACAGAGGAACCTGGTGGGCTGCAGTCCATGAGACTGCAAAGAGTTGGACACGACTGAGTGAATTGTGGACCAAATGTCTCAATAAGCATTTTAGATAAGCCCAAATATCCTGCAAAATATTTGCACTACAGTGGTTAAGTAATTTTATTTTTTTAATTTTTATTTTAACTTTATTTAACTTTACAATACTGTATTGGTTTTGCCATACATTGACGTGAATCCACCACAGCTGTACATGCGTTCCCAAACATGAACCCCCTCCCACCTCCCACCCCATAACATCTCTCTGGGTCATCCCTGTGCACCAGCCCCAAGCATCCTGCATCCTGCATCAGACATAGACTGGGGATTCGATTCTTACATGATAGTATGCATGTTTCAATGCCATTCTCCCATCTCATCCCACCCCCATCTCTCTCTCCCAGAGTCCAAAAGTCTGCTCTACACATCTGAGTCTCTTTTGTTGTCTCGCATACAGGGTCATCATCACCACAGTTAAGTAATTTTAAAAGAGACTCACAAACCCTAAACTATTGATACGATCTGGCCCTTCATATGTAATGTTTTCTGACTACCAGTCTAGTGTATTCCTCAAGATGTTGATGGGTGTTTAATTCTCTCAGTTCCTATATGTTGAAAACTAGTTCTGGTATTTAAATAACATTTCTTGGGTATAAAAGTATTTGGGTCTCATTTGGATCATGTTTCCCATTTTATTTTTTAAAGAAACACTGTCCCGTTTTTGTGCACACTAATGTTTTGAAAATAATTTTACCACTGTAACTTTTCATTACTCTCAAATATTTGGTTTTCTTGTTTCAAGTTCTTGAGGAATTTAACCTTTGAAAGCTCATAGCTTCACTATGATACGTCTTAGAGTTTATCATTCTTGGTGATTTTCCCAAATACACAGTTAGCCCTTTTACTTGTTTATATTCTATGTTTTAATCTCTACTATGTTTACTTGGGATATTGATTTAAGTATTAATTCTGTCCCATTTTTCTCTTTTTTTCTTAAATGATGCCAATAATTCAGGTATTATTCTGCCTTTGCCTTCTGTTTTCACTATTTTCTCTGCTGTTCCATTTTTTCTTCTGTTTCTATGACATTTTCCATTCCACTGATTGCCTTCCATGTTCCTTAATGAAATTTATTTGAGTATATTTTCCCTTGAATTTCTCAAGTGGCTCAGTGGTAAAGAATCCATCTGCCAATACATGAGATATGGGAGACATGGGTTTGATCCCTTGGTCGGGAAGATCCTCTGGAGGAGGAAATGGCAACCTGCTCCAGTATTGTTGCATAAAGAGAGGAACCTGGTGGGCTACAGTCCATGGGATTGCAAAGAGACAGACATGACTGAGTGACTGAGTACATGCTTTCTCTCTTAGGAACTTTCTAATTCTTTGTTCCTCTGAAAATTTTCTTCTTTTCCATTCATTTTATTTCAAAGTTCAAATAAGTGTTTTATTTATTTATTTATTTTTTTGTCTTGCTAGCAATGTCATGCCCAAAATCCTCCAAGCTGGGCCTGGGCTTCAACAGTACATGAACTGAGAACTTGCATATGTACAAGCTGGATTTAGAAAAGGCAGAGAAACAAAAAATTAAATTGTCAACATCTACTGGATCATAGGAAGAGCAAGAGAATTAAAAAAATATTTTACTTCTTCATATTCTTAAAGAGACAGGAATACCTGACCACCTTACCTGTCTCTGGAGAAACCTGTATGCAGGTCAAGACAACAGTTAGAACCAGACATAGAATAACTGATTGGTTCCAAATTAGGGAAATATGTCAAGGCTGCATATTGTCACCATGCATCTTTAACTTATATGCAGAGTAATACATCATGCAAAATGCTGAGTTGTATGACTCACAAGCTGGAATCAAGATTGCTAGGAGAAATATCAACAACCTCAGATACGCAAATGATACTAGCCTCATTACAGAAAGGAAGAGGAACTAAAGGGCTTCTTGATGAAAGTTAAAGACTAGGGTGAAAAAGCTGGCTTAAAACTCGATATTCAAAATACTCAAAATTCTCAATATTCAACATATTCAAAATACAATATTCAAGATCATGGCATCCGGTCCTATCACTTCATGGCATATAGAAGGGGAAACAATGGAAACAGGGAAAGACTTTAATTTCTTGGGCTCCAAAACCACTGTGAATGTGACTGCAGCCATGAAATTTAAAGATGCTTGCTCCTTGGAAGAAGAGCTATGCCAAACCAAGACAGTGTATTAAAAAGTAGAGACATTACTCTGTCAACAAAGGTCTGCATAGTCAAAGCTACGTTTTTTTCAGTAGTCGCGTGTGGATATGAGAGTTGGACCATAAACAACACTGAGCAGCAAAGCCCTGGTATCTGATCCCATCATTGTTGTTGTCAGTCACCCAGTGGTGTACAGTTCTTTGTGATCCCATGGACTGCAGCACACCATGTCTCCCTGTTCCTCATTATCTCCCAGAGTTTGCCCAGTTTCATGTTCATTCCATCGGTGATACCATTCACTCATCTCATCCTATGGTGCCCTCTCTCCTTCTGCCCTCAATCTTTCCCATAATCAGAGACTTTTTCAATGATTCTGCTTGCATCAGATGATCAAAATATGGAAGCTTCAGTTTCAGTATCAGTCTTTCCAATGAATATTCAGGGTCAATCTCCCTTAAGATTGACTGATTGGATCTTTCTCTCCACGGGACTTTCAGGAGTCTTCTCCAGCACCATTGTTTGAAGGCTTCATTCTTTGGGGTTCTACCTCCTTTATGGTCCCGCTCTCACAACCATATGTGACCACTGGGAAGACCATAGTATTGACTATATGGGCCTTTGTTGGTAGATTAATGTTTCTGCTTTTCTACATTCTGTCTAAGTCGGTCATTGCTTTCTTGCCAAGAAGCAATCAACTGATTTCTCGGCTATAGTCAACATCCGTGGTGATTTTGAAAACTAAGAAAAGAAAATATGTCACTACTTCCACATTTTCCCCTTCTATTTACCATGTAGTTTTGGGGGAGGATGACCTAATCTTAATTTTGTGTGTGTGTTTTTTTTTTTTTTCTTATTATTATTTAGTCTTAAGCCAGCTCTTTCACTCTCCTCCTTCTCCTTCACCTTCATCAAAAGGTTCTTTAGTTCCTTTCTGCTACTAGATTCACACATATGAGGTTGTTGATGATTCTCCCCCCATCTGGATTCCAGCTTGTAAATCATCCAGCCCGGCATTTCTCCTGATGTGCTCAGTGTATAGGTTAAACAAACAGGGTGACAGGAAACAGTTCTGGCTTACTCTGTTCTCAATCTTGAATCAATCAGTTGTTCCATTCAGGATTCTAACTGTTGCTTCTTGACCCTCCTATAGGTTTCTCAGATGACAGGTATGATGGTTTGGTATCCCTATTTCTTTAAGAGTTTTCCACAGTTTGTCATGATCCACACAGTTAAAGGCTTTAGCATAATCAGTGAAACAGAGAAATATTTTTTCTGAAATTCCCTTGCTTGCTCTATAATCAAGGGATTGTTGGCAATTCTATCTCTAATTCCTCTTCCTTTTCTAAACCCAACTTGGACATCTGGAAGTTCTTGGTGTATATGATGCTGAACCCTAGCATGCAAGATTTTAAGCATGCCCTTACTAGAATCGGAGATGAGTGTGATTTTGTCTGATGGTTAGCAAATTCTTTGGTACTACCCTTCTTGGGAACTGGGATGAGGAGTGACCTTTTCCAGTCCTGTGGCCACTGCTGGGTCTTCCAGATTTGCTAATATAATGAGTTAGGGATTTGAATAGTTTTGCTGGAATTTCATCACATCCACTAGCATTATTAACAGCAGGGCTTCTTAAGGCCCTTTTAACTTCAAACTGCAGAATGTCTGACTATGGGTAACTAACCACACCGTCATAGTAATCCAGTTCAGGAAGATCTTTTTTATACATTTCTTACATGTATTATTTCTATCCCATCTTGATCTCTTCAGTGTCTACTAGGTCTCTACCATTTTTACCCTTAACTGTGCTCATCTTTGGGCAGAATGATCCCTTGATGTTTCTAATTTTCCTGAAGAGCTCTCTAGGCTTTCCCCCTTTGTTTCTTTCTTCTATTATTAAGCACTGTTCATTGAAGAAGGGCTTCTTGTGTTTTCTAGCTATTCTTTGGAACTCTGCATTTAAATGGATGTATCTCTCTCTCCCTTGCTTTTTGCTTTTCTTCATTCTTCTGTTTGTCATGGCTCCTCAGATAACCACTTTGCCTTCTTGCTTTTCTTTTGATTTGGGATGGTTTTGTTTGTCACTTTCTATACAATACTTTTTACCTCTGTCCATAGTTCTTCAGCACACTGTTAACTAGATCTAGTTCCTTGAATCTATTCATTACCTCTACTGTAAATTCATATGAGGTTTGATTTAAATCATAGCTAGCTAGCCTAGTATTTTTCCCAGTTTTCTTTAGTTTAAGCCTGAATTTTGCTATGAGAAGCTGATGACTTAAACCACAGTTAGCTGCAGGTCTTGTTTTTGCTGACTGCATACAGCTTTCCCATCTTCGACTACAAAGAATGTAACCAATTTGATTTTTGACCATTTTGTGATGTCCATGTGTAAAGTCAGTACCATCAGTTCATGGCAAGTAGACAGGGAAACGATGGAAACAGTGAAAGACTTTATTATATTGGGCTCCAATATAATTGCAAACAGTGACTGCAGCCATGAAAGAAAAAGCTATGACATTCTAGGACAGAGCATTACAAAGCAGAAACATTACTTTGCTGACAAAGATCTATATAGTCAAACTATGGTTTTTCCAATAGTCCTGTATGGATGTGAGAGTTGGACCATAAAAAAGGCTAAGCACTGAAGAACTGATGATTTCAAACTGTGGTGTTGGAGAAGACTCTTGAGAGTCCCTTGGGCTGCAAGGAGATCAAACCAGTCAGCGCTAAAGGAAATCAGTCCTGAATATTCATTGGAAGTACTGATGCTGAAGTTGAAGCTCCAATAATTTGGCCACCTGATGCAAACAGCAGACTCACTGGAAAAGACACTGATGCTTCCAAAGATTTAAGGCAGGAGGAGAAGTGGACAACAGAAGATGAAATGATTGAATGGCATCACCAACTTCTGGGGTAGATTCAAACTCATGTCCATTGAGTCGGTGATGCCATTCAACCATTTCATCTTCTGTTGTGCTGCAGTCCATTGGGTCACAAAGCTTTGGACATCACTGAGCTACTGAACAATATCTTGTGTACTTTAAAAAGTTTCTCCTACAAGGTCATTATTCACATTAAAATGTTTGTTTGAGTATATTTAACTCTATATGAAACACAGTTTACAGTTTTCCCTTGTTTCATTTTTATTTTTCCTTATTTTGACTTAGTTTCTTAGATTTTCTGCAATATTTATTTAGGATTTCTACTTTGGTTCATTTTATATTTATATTAATATGTTTATGTGGTTCCTAATTTGAGAATGATTTTTTTTTTTTTTTTGTCATTTAAGTCCCAGTGGCTTTAGCAAGACATTTGTCTGCTTATTTTTTAGTCTGGTGTCTTGGATTGTGATTTTATTTTATATTGGAATATTCTGAATCTACCTATTCTTCTTTCTTCAATATTTAATTACCAAAGGACACTTCTTCCTTCCCTTTGAATTTTTTCTCTTTTCCAGATTTATGGAATTAGCTTATCACTTTGTACTTTACATGTCCTTTTTAATTAGCTCACTTCATTATAGAACATGTCTCTTTACACCAAATGCCTGGAATGTTTTACGATGTTTGTCCCTTTAAGGATTGCACATTTTGAACTTGTTCTATGTAGTTTTCATAGTCTGATATGCCTTGTTATTCATATTTTACGGAGTTATTTTATAGGTAGGGTGGTGTTCATCTTTCAGCACCTCACTTTAAGATTCTTTTGTAGTGTCCCATATATATCTATTTCTCACATTTATTCTTCTTTTGCTACTAAGTTCTGTATCAGGGTGGGAATGGTTAGGAGAAAGTTACAACTATGCACTTGTATTTTTTTCCTCTATCTTTTTCCCAGTAACTTTTTGGTAGTTTCTTTATTTTCTGTTTGTAGATAATGCTTAAGATGTGGAATTGCATAATATTTTTGCTAATGTGAGATCATTTCAGGCCATATGGGGAAATGGTTTGGAGTAGTATTTTATGCCAACACTACCTACAAAGGCAAGTTTCTTAATGAATATCTTCCACCATGTTTTTATATCAGAATTGGGAGTTATTGGTTACTGTCTTATCTTCTCTTAAAATCACTAAAATAATTAGAAGTTTAAATGTCCTTGCTTTAATGGCTTTTCCTAAAAGATAAGAGCCTAAACAATAGCTGGGTTTTAAAATATTTCTGTGACATGTTAATGCTTAACAGTACAAGGCTATCACTGATTCATTTTATATTAAAAACAGACCTTTTCTGAAGACTATTTACTTAATATTTTCAAGGAGAAATAATCATAATAGCATTCTTTAGAAAATTCTTCACTCACAAATGACATTTGCTTATCTTTCTTCCTCAAAAGAGACATGAATAAAGGTGCCAAAATCACAAAAATTATAATTTAGTAGGAAAAAGTAATAAATCATTTCATAGAAACCTTAAACTGCTCATCAAGAGGATATTTAAGAAAAGAAAAATAGCTTTTTTTCAGGAGGCAGATCAGAAAGCACATTTTCAAACCAACACTATTTTAGAAGATGCTATCCCAGAGAGGGCAGATTGAGAGAAAAGGGGAAATGGTGCAAGGTTGAGGAGAGTGAAGAAGCAAAATAAACACAAGGAGATTCACTATAGGCTGAATATAATTCTTAAGGAAATAGCTGATTTATAGTTCATGATAGAAGTCTGCAATAAAACCATTGTTTCTCAACAGTCATAAATAAGGACAAGATATTTTTCTGTTGGATTCTTTCTCTCCCCTGCTTTTCACTGGTACCTCTATTTATATTCCCTGGTTCCTCCAGGAGGCCTTGGAAAAGCCAGAGCTTTGGAGGTACTAATTTCACTGGACATGTGTTCAAGACCTGTTTCTCTTGCTGCTTCTCTTGCTTCTTTTTCAGATGAATGGTGTAGTTTGCTTACTAATGACACCCTTATTCTCAGTCATACCAGCAGAAACAAGAACTTTATGACCTTGGAATGACATAAGCCATCACTGAGGCAACTATAGCCCAGAAGCATTGCAGGTATCCTAAAGCCAGAGAACATATAAGACTGAGCTCTTCTGGAGGAAAGCATAATTGAGCTCTGTCTATAGAGCCTAATATAAGACCTTAACATTTGCCAATTTGTATATGTCGACCTAAGAATAATTTAATGAAATATGCCATATATAATATTCCTCTTTTAATAATCTCTTGCTTTGGCCTCTACAATATGAATTGATTCTGTTTTTCAGTTAAGATATAAAATGCAACTCTTTCTTAATCAGGAATGGAAAAATGCAATGAAGCAATAATTGCATTTTCTTTCATTACAATATGCTAGTTAGAAAAACACAGATAACCAAATATTGCTATTTTGCTTTTATAGACCAAGATCAAGGATTGTTAAAAACTTTTATTACAATTAAAATATATTGATTATTTTATTTCAATGTGTAAAGAAAGAATTTTATTTTCACTTTAATGATAATTTCCCTTTGAAAGCCAGAATGAGATACTGAGCAGATTGTTATTTCCCTTTATAGAGTCATTGAGCAATTTTACTTAGTGTCTTCTTCAATAGGAAACACATTAACTCAATGCACATGATAACTTTGGCACTGTTTTGTTTTCCTCTTTTATTTTCATTTTCATCTTTAAATGGGGGTAAATTGACCTTTCCCCCTGCATAATACAGTGTTATTGAATTAAAATTGAGCAAAGGGGTAATAAAATGAATTCTATAACTATCCATTTTTTGATCCTGGATAATTCTACTCATGCAGGTCTCTAGATATTATGGAAATTAAAAATATCTTTTCCCCAAGCCCTCAATATTGAAACCAAAATTTCTTCTAGCCTTAAGTGGCACTGATTAATGAATAAGAAACATATGAGATGGCATAGTTTGTTTAAAAGATGAAGAAAGCAGGAGGAACTTTGTAGATTATTTTATATAATAGACATAATAGGAAAACTTTTAGGGTGAATATAAATTTTAAAGTAAATAATAGCAGTATAAAGCTCAGCACAAAAGATCAATAAGCTTAGAAAAAAATGAATCTCAGGGGATTTTTGAAAGATAGAAAAATGGAGAAACATTAAAGGGTAGCATCACAGCTTAGATAATAAATCTCCTCAGGCTTTCTTGAACCTCTTTTATTTGTTTTCTAATGTTGCACCTTCCTTTCTTTTATTTTTTTAATTTATTTTTAAATATAAATTTATTTATTTTAATTGGAGGTTAATTACTTTACAATATTGCATTGGTTTTGCTATACATCAACATGAATCCACCACAGGTATGCACGTGTTCCCCAACCTGAACCCCCTCCCTGCTCCCTCCCTGTACCATCCCTCTGGGTCATCTCAGTGCACCAGCCCCAAGCATCCTGTATCCTGCATCAAACCTGGAGTGATGATTCATTTCTTATATGATATTATACATGTTTCAACTCCATTCTCCCAAATCATCCCACCTTCTCCCTCTCCCACAGAGTCCAAAAGACTGTTCTATACCTCTGTGTCTCTTTTGCTGTCTCACATACAGGATTATTGTTACCATCTTTCTAAATTCCATATATATGTGTTAGTATATTGTATTGGTGTTTTTCTTTCTGGCTTACTTCACTCTGTGTAATCAGCTCCAGTTTCACCCACCTCATTAATGGCTAATACTCCATTGTGTATATGTAACATGGCTTTCTTATCCATTCATCTGCTGATGGACATATAGGTTGCTTCCATGTCCTGGCTATTGTAAACAGTGCTGCAGTGAATACTGAGGTACACGTGTCTCTTTCAATTCTGGTTTCCTTGGTGTGTATGCCCTGCAGTGGGATTGCTGGGTCATAAGGAAGTTCTATTTCCAGTTTTTAAAGGAATCTCCACACTTTTCTCCATAGTGGCTGTACCAGTTTGCATTCCCACCAAAAGAAATATAATTAAATTGTCAAAGGAAGAAAAAAAGAAACATGGGATAAAATCGAATATCAAGTAGTTCAAAAAATCTGAATGGATAATGTGTAATGAATGCATGGGGAAGACCCAGAGAGACGTTATGGGGTGGGAGGTGGGAGGGGATTCATGTTTGGGAACGCATGTACACTCATGGTGAATTCATGTCAATGTTTGGCAAAACCAATACAGTATTGTAAAGTAAACTAAAGTTAAAATAAAAAATAAATAAATAAATAAATAAAAATTAAAAAAAAAGAAAATAATTATTGTACCTAACATTCTGTATATATACTTTATAGAAAAGCATAGAGAATTATAAATAATCATACCCTGAGTGAATTTTCATGGATAAATAAAATGAATGATCTCTAGTTTTCTAAGTCCCTTATTCATCCTTTTAGTAGAGGTGGATAAAGAAATATAAAAATGGTTAGGATCTGTACCAACAGTTTAAAGATATAATCAACTTGTTTTAGTGATGTCCAGTCAGTTTTAGATTTCCTTCGTATAGGCTATAACAACTAAATTATAAAAGAGTCTTATCTTTCCTGCTAAATTTAGTTTGTTTCTGGAGTTTATGTAAGTTAATTCTAGAAAATTTAGCTTTATGAGACTTGAACCGAAATCTTTTAGCTCTGATGGCTTGAAGTTTCTTCTACTTATCGGGATGTATGGTATTAGAACTTAATGTTCACTAATTACTGCATACATTGTAGAGCTCTCAGTAACAAAGTTTCTGTTTTAGATAACTGTTCTATGTCTTTTTCCTTTCCTAATTTTTAGGATAACTGTGATTAAGATATGAAAGTACACTTTATATTTAAATCTCTGAATTGAATGAATTGAATAATTCCCACTAATAATTTATTAATAGTGAATATAGCTACATCTTTTCACCATTAACAGAATATTTTATAAGTACAATTCTCACCTCTTTATAAACATCAAAGCTTTTCCTCTTCTACCAAAATAAATGGTAAGAAAAACCCCTCCAACAACCCTTTGACTCTTGAAATTTATTAACCTTTATTCATGTTTCCTCAAAATTTTGGCTGTGTTTTAAAACCCATTAATTGTAGAAAGAAAAGCGTTCTCTATGAAAAGGGTTCTTTCAATCAATGTTGGTTCACATTTTAACCAGAAATATTTCTACCTCTGACAATTCTCAAGAATGTTCTTAAAGCACTATATAAAAGCCTTTAGATTACATACAGATAGAGAAGTGTTTGTGCATATGCCTCCAAGCCCACTTCTCTTAACATCACTGAAGTTTCTCAATGTAAAGAGCACAGAAATAAGAAAACATTAAAAAAGTAATGCCTGCAGGAGCAATTGAAACTAAAGAAAGGTGATGTTTACTAAAAATAAATCTTATTAAAAAAAAATAAATCTTATATGCTTGCTAACATAATGCGGACAAGAGAAGTTGTGAACTTTAATCAAATTAAATAATAACTTTATTAATTAAAAGACAAAATGATAGGACACTGAAAGATGAACCCCCCAGGTCAGTAGATGCTCAGTATGCTACTGGAGATCAGTGGAGAAATAACTCCAGGAAGAATGAAGGGATGGAGCCAAAGCAAAAACAAAACCCAGTTGTGGATGTGACTAGTGATAGAAGCAAGGGCTGATTCTGTAAAGAGCAATATTGCATAGGAACCTGAAATGTTAGGTCCATGAATCAAGGCAAATTGGAAGTGGGCAAACAGGAGATGGCAAGAGTGAACATCGACATTCTAGGAATCAGCAAACTAAAATGGATTGGAATGGGTGAATTTAACTCAGATAACCATTATATATAATACTGTGGGCATGAATTCCTTAGAAGAAATGGAGTAGCTATCATATTCAACAAGAGTATGAAATGCAGTATTTGGATGCAATCTCAAATATGACAAAATGATCTCTGTTTGTTTCCAAGGGAAACCATTCAATATCATGATAATCCAAGTCTATGCCCCAACCAGTAATGCTGAAGAAGTTGAAGTTGAACTATTCTATAAAGACCTACAAAACCTTTGAGAACTAACAGCCCCAAAAGATGTCCTTTTCATTATAGTGGACTGGATTGCAAAAATAGGAAGTCAAGAAACACCTGGAGTAACAGGCAAATTTGGCTTTGGAATACAGAATGAAACAGGGCAAAAGCTAATAGATTTTTGCCAAGAAAATGCATTGGTCATAGTGAACACCCTCTCCACAACAAAAGAGAAGACTCGACACATGGACATCACCAGATGGCAAACACCAAAATCAGATTGATTCTATTCTTTGCAGCCAAAGATGGAGAAGCTCTATATAGTCAGCAAAAACAAGACCAGGAGCTGACTGCGCCTCAGATCATGAAATCTTTATTGCCAAATTCAGACTTAAATTGAAGAAAGTGGGGAAAACCATTAAGCCATTCAAGTATGACCTAAATCAAATCCCTTATGATTACACAGTGGAAGTGAAATAGGTTTAAGGGACTAGATCAGATAGACAGAGTGCCTGATGTACTATGGATAGAGGTTCGTGACATTGTACAGGAGACAAGGATCAAGACCATCCCCATGGAAAAGAAATGCAAAAAAGCAAAATAGCTGTCCAAGGAGGCCTTACAAACAGCTGTGAAAAGAGAAGTGAAAAGTAAAGGAGAAAAGGAAAGATATAAGCATCTGAATGCAGAGCTCCAAAGAATAGCAAGGAGAAATAAGAAAGCCTTCCTTAGTGATCAATGCAAAGAAATAAGGGAAAACAATAGAATGGGATAGACTAGGGATCTCTTCAAAAAAATTAGAGATACCAAGGGAACATTTAATGCAAAGATGGGCTCAATAAAGGACAGAAATGCTATGGACCTAACAAAAGCAGAAGATATTAAGAAGAGGTGGCAAGAATACACAGAAGAACTGTACAAAAAATATCTTCATGACCCGGATAAACACGACGGTGTGATTACTCATCTAGAGCCAGACATCCTGGAATGTGAAGTCAAGTGGGCCTTAGAAAGCATCACTATGAACAAAGCTAGTGGAGGTGATGGAATTCCAACTGAGCTAATTCAAACCCTAAAAGATGATGCTGTGAAAGTGCTGCACTCAATATGTCAGCAAATTTGGAAAGCTCAGCAGTGGCCACAGGACTGGAAAAGGTCAGTTTTCATTCCAATCCCAAAGAAAAACAATGCCTTAGAATCCTCAAACTACTGCACAATTGCACTTGTCTCACACTTCTCCAAGCCAAGCTTCAGCAATACATGAGCTGTGAACTTCCTGATGTTCAAGCTGTTTTAGAAAAGGTAGGGAAACCAGAGATCAAATTGTCAACATCTTCTGGTTTATCTAAATGGCAAGAAAGTTCCAGAAAAATATTTACTTCTGCTTTATTGACTATGCCAAAGCCTTTGAATGTGTGGATCACAATAAACTGGAATATTTTGAAAGAGATGGAAATACCAGACCACCTGACCTGCTTCATGAGAAACCTATATGCAGGTCAGGAAGCAACAGTTAGAACTGGACATGGAACAACAGACTGGTTCCAAATAGGAAAAGGAGTATGTCAAGGTTGTATATTGTCACCCTGCTTATTTAACTTATATGCAGAGTACATCATGAGAAACACTGGGCTGGAGGAAGCACAAGCTGGAGTCAAGATTGCCAGGAGAAATATCAACAACCTCAAATATGCAGATGACACCACCTTATGTCAGAAATTGAAGAAGAACTAAAAAGCCTCTTGATGAAAGTAAAAAAAGAAAGTGAAATTTTTGGCTTATAGCTCAACATTCAGAAAACTAGGATCATGGCATTTGATCCCATCACTTCATGGGAAATAGATGGGGAAACCATGGAAACAGTGGTTGACTTTATTTGGGGGGCTTCAAAATCACTGCAGATAGTGATCATATCCATAAAATTAAGATGCTTACTCCTCGGAAGTTAAATTATGACCAACCTAGACAGCATATTAAAAAGCAGAGACATTATTTTGCCAACAATGGTCCATCTATTCAAGGCTATGGTTTTTTCCAGCAGTCATGTATGGATGTGACAGTTGGACTGTAAAGAAAGCTGAGCACCAAAGAATTGATGCGTTTGAACTGTGTTGTTGGAGAAGACTCTTGAGAGTCCCTTGGACTGCAAGAAGAGCCAACCAGTCCATCCTAAAGGAGATCAGTACTGAGTGTTCATTGGAAGGGCTGATGTTGAAGCTGAAACTCCAATACTTTGGCCACCTGATGTGAACAGCTGACTCATTTGGAAAGACCCTGTTGCTGGGAAAAATTGAGAACAGGAGGAGAAGGGGATGACAGAGGATGAGATGGCTGGATAGCATCACCGAATCAATGGACATGGGTTTGGGTGAACTCTGGGAGTTGGTGAGGAACAGGGAGGCCTGTTGTGCTGTGGTTCATGGGGTCTCAAAGAGTCGGACACAACTTAAGAATTGAACTGAAAGCTTAATGACGAGGACCCAGAAGACTTCATAATAAAATCATGTCTATTTTCAGGTGTCTTTTTTTCTGACTCCTGGAAACAACCCATTTCCTGGCTGGAGACTGGAAATTGAGAGAATGGGGAATGAAGGGGAAAAAACCTGAACTCCCAAACTTCTTCTCTGATGTAACTTGCTCCATATGGCTCATCCATTCCCAGAAATAACTCATGACATCCAGATTCTGTTTCCAAATTCTTGCCAAATTTCTGAAGTAAAAATTGCTTTTTAAAGACTACTTACAAAAACGTAGTTGTAAATAAAGTTCGTTTTTATGTTTTGGAGCCTGATATGACTTGTCTCTCAGGTCCCTTGCCTCACTGCATATTCTTATGCTAATCTGAGGAAATATATATACATTTATTTCTATGATGAAATGAGGCAAGCCACGATGAATCTAAGGAAGACAGACGAAAAAAGAAAAGAGATCTATTTCTAATGTCCTCAGAAGACGTAATCTAAGTTGCTAATCCCCAAGGAATACCAAATGGAGAAATATAGCCAATACAATACTACTGTACTTTACAAGGTACTGTACTGTAGGGTGAAAACTGTGTTCCTTAGTTATTGTGTTTGCTTTTTATATATTGTTTGAGAATTATTATAAACTTATTATAGTACAGTACAACATAGCCTATTCTGTTAGTTGAGTACCTAGGCTAACTTTGTTGGATTTATGAACAAGTTCAATTTATGGATTCAATCTTGGAATGGAACTCGTTCATATATAGGGGATTATTGGAATATCATGGGCTTCCCTGGTAGCTCAGCTGGTAAAGAATCTGCCTGAAGTGCAGGAGATCCTGGTTTGATTCCTGGGTCAGGAAGATCCCCTGGATAAGGGATAGGGTACCCACTCCAGTATACTTAGTCTTCCCTTGTGGCTCAGTAAAGAATCTGCCTGCAGAGTGAGAGACCTGGGTTTGATCCATGGATTGGGAAGATGCCCTGGAGGAGGGCATGGCAACCCACTCCAGTATTCTTGCCTGGAGAATCCCCATGGACAGAGGAGCCTGTCAGGCTGCAGTCCATGGAGTCACAAAGAGTTGGACTTGACTGAGCAACTAACAGCAGCACTGTAATATCACAGCTCTAGTGAAGTGAAGTCGCTCAGTCGTGTCCGACTCTTTGCGACCCCGTGGACTGTAGCCCACCATGCTCCTCTGTCCATGGGACTTTCCAGGCAAGAGTACTGGAGTGGGTGTCATTTCCTTCTCCAGAGGATCTTCCTGACCCAGAGATTGAACCCAGGTCTCCTGCATTGTAAGCAAGACGCTTTATCGTCTGAGCCACCAGGGAAGTCCTAATCATAGCTCTAATATTATATTTAAAACAGGGAGATTGTGATCCTAATCCAATTCCCTGCTCAGTATCATTGCAGAAATTTGAAGTATTTGAAAATGTGGGGCATGTGTTCTCAGCGGACTGAAAGTAGAAAAAGCAAAACAGAGACTGACCATCCCTCAAATTGACTATCATGGTGCCTTGTGAATATGGAGCCTTCAATAACATTTCTTCAATATATTTTCAAAGTAAAAGAAATACACAATTTAAAATTTTCACTCACAAAAGTGTATTTCTTTACACTGTAATAAGATTTATAGAACTTCAAATTTTTCCCCTACAGAAATCTGCAGTCACTAAAATTTTATTTTATATTTTGTTGTAAAATAGAATTAGCTTTCCTAAGAGAGGCCATTTTAAAAACTACTCTTTAAAAACTTTTCGGTATTGTATTAGTAAATTCCTCCATCAAAGATTTATGCTTTTTTTCCCCTGTGCATCTATCTTTTTTATCCCCTCCCAAAGACAAACCTCCTGTGCTTGGATATTAATGCCAAGTCATGGAATGAGATAAACAGGCCATTAGCATTAAAAAATACATACCTCTTTTTATTGAAAAATTCATTTTATAACAGAAGGAACCTAACATTTGCATTTAAATAGGGACTATTCAAGTAAGATACTGCACTAGATTTTTAAAGTATGCGATTTTTATAAGGTTGATAAATACTACCAACATCACGATTATTTGAGAAGAAGCCAAGGAGTGAAAAATTATTTCCCATAGTAGCAAACTCAAACATGTATAATCCCTTTATTCAAGATTTTTTATCGGCATTATGTTCTCTATAAATAACAAGAGTCAGTTTTCAACATAGAACGTGTTTTAAAGTTTAAAACATTAGGTGGTGTGGTTAGATTCTTCTTCATGCAAAATCAGTTAAATCTTAGATGTGACTACCTTGTGTTAAATCATTTACTGTCAGTCACCTCCTGGGGTATAAAGATATGTGAATTTCCCTCTCTGCAGTGTCTGAAAGAGAAAGTTTCTGATAAAAGCTGTCTTAGGTGAAACTATTACTATCTAATTGAAGTCAATAAAAATGCAGACTTTGATAGCACTTTTAACATTTTATGAAGCTTAACAATAGTATGAGATGTCATACATATACAGAAATAATCTAAATCTAGAAAATCTGATTCCATTTTTACTGGAGGCATTGAAAGAGCATCTCATGTTGTTCACAGGAAACTGGATAGTTGGTGGAAATGAGTGATGTTAAAATAACAAAGATGTTATATTTGTTTTATGTTGACTTAGAGGGTTAAATTGTTAAAACAGGCTCATGTAATAGTTCTTAACTGACACAAAGTTGATTAATAATTTAAAGGACTCAAACAGGAACCAAGCACATATATAGCATTTCATTCTGAAAGAGTAGGTAAAAATCAATTACAATTACAATGAAATTTCTTTCTTTTGCATTAAAACCATATTTGGTATTGTATTAACAGATAAATTCTGAATAATATATGCAAAAAACATGGTTCCTAAAAAAATTGTTTGAATTTGGGTATTTTAAGTTTTGTATTCTTTCAGTTTCATGAAAAATGTAAAGTGTCACTTTACAAAGTGTCTATTACCTCCCATTCTCCAGACATGCATGTTCTTTAAATATTAACATTAAATCTTTACTTCCCACTTCTGTCTTTAACCTGATCATAGAAAACCCTCATTTTAGTTTAAAAAAAAGAAAGCAAAAAGTAATTTTATACTCTTCTATCTTTACAGATATCATACTAACTTCATATTTATTCCATGAATAAATTCTTGAAACTAATTCATGTAACATGTCTGACATAGACTTTGCTTTTTTCTGCTTATTTATCTATCCATCATCTATCATCTGTCTATAGATAGATATTCTTTCCTTTACAGTTAGTAGCTAGTAGAAACTTACAAGAATTTGAATTTTTGCCTCTTTTATTATACCTGAATACATTTTCCATGCTTTGCCAATATTTATTCATTGGATGATAATGTCAATAGCGTATTTACATTATGAGCTCTAATACTTTTTTCAACTCACAATGTCTTTGAATAAGAAATAACCTGAGATTAATTAACCTTCAACAGTATTTTCTGTACAATATTCTTCAAGTTCTCCCTGAATATATACAGGGAATAAATATTTAGTGAAGTGGACCCATTCTATCTTAATATACTCTAGGCACTCCTCCTATCCCCCAATAACCTTCTGCATAGTAAATAATGTCCAGTAGAATACATAGAATGACAGAAAATAAAGTGCCAGGGAAATGCACAGGTTTAGTGACAAATTTCTGAGTAAGTAAGAGCAAATAAATTTAAAAATTTTTTTCAAATACACTTTAGAGTTTACTGTGTTTCTGAATCTATATATTCTTTTAATCCTCATAATAAGTTTCTATGGTAATTATCAACTTTATTTTAGAGATGAGAAACTGAATCTTCCAGGCATTTTAATTAATTTCTCTAAGCTCACACAGTTAGCAAACAATGAAAGCAGAATTAATTTGGGGTCCCTTAATGCTAAATCCATTCTGAAGGAGATCAGCCCTGGGATTTCTTTGGAAGAAATGATGCTAAAGCTGAAATTACAATACTTCAGCCACCTCATGCAAAGAGTTGACTCATTGGAAAAGACTCTGATGCTGGGAGGGATTGGGGGCAGGAGGAGAAGGGGACGACAGAGGATGAGATGGCTGGATGGGATCACTGACTCGATGGACGTGAATCTGAGTGAACTCCGGGAGTTGGTGATGGACAGAGAGACCTGGCGTGCTGCGATTCATGGGTTCGCAGAGAGTCGGACAAGACTGAGTGACTGAACTGAACTGAATGCTAAATCAGCCTTCTTTTAACTATGACAATATTTGCCAGTGCGTGGTCTGTGGGAGAGTATAATGGTCATGGGAAGGGAGAGAGGCCTTGTAATAAATTAAGTTTAACAAATGTTGAAATAAACAAAGTGTCCTATATTTCTTAAATACAAGATTCCTCATATTTTTTAATATACTATTACATCATTTGAATCTTACAAATGAGACACAGAATGTAACATTTACCAACTTCATTTAACCTATGTTTTGCTCTATGACAGACTGAATTCTGAAGCTAGGGTTGCTTAGAATTTTCTCTGAGTTTCTGCATTCCATATTCAGATCTAAGAATCAGGGAACGAATCACTGAATCTGCACTAGAATGCTGGTTAGCAAAGCCACTTCTACTTGAGAGAATCATCTAGAGCCTATGATAGACCAATATAGATATTTTTCATTAATGTTAGCTTCAGGAATCAACAGGTTAATAGTGCATCTGCCCCTTTGCCATTTGTAGTTGCAAATGGAATAAGTGAAATATTTGTCAAAATAGAAAAAGTGATACTAAAATAACCTGAAACTTCAGACTCAATGTGAGAACCTAAAATGCCAGTGTGGTTTGGGATGACCATAAACTGATTTCCAACACTGGCATGTACAATTATTCTTCTCAAAGTTACTTTTTTTTTTTTAAATGAAATTCCTCTCTTATCTCAAACTGCTGTCATATTATTGACTTCCAAAATCCTCCTTTTTCTATTTAAAAAGAAAACAATCACAGCAGTGTATTGTGCTGAATTGCATCTAAAAATCCAAATGATTCCTCTGGCAATTTCTATTTAGCTGCCCTAATATCCTGTTTTAATAAGGGTTTCACCAGCAAGTTAAAAATTAAATGTTTGCCAGAGTGATGCATTAACAACTCAAAACCTTTAATTATAGCAGTGCCCAATTTAATTAAACCCTACATTACAAACTGTCGGCTTTCATATCATGGACCCCTATGTTGAATGGTTTATAGCTAAGCTATTAAAAAAAAAGTTATTCCATGTTTCAGAATATGATACAAGTTCTCACTTATGAGAGAATTATCTTTGTTTTCATCCAGGGGAACAAAAACATCCACAATTTTGATGTTGAAAATGAAGGCACAATTTTTATTTTATTAAAGCTATTTTGCACAATTCCATGATGGCTACAGCTAACCTAAATTAATAGTTATTTTTAAAAAGAGTTAAACCAGAAACCAAGGGAAGTGTCATGTGAACTTCCCTTGATGTAAGATGGAGAATTTGATTCACATTTCAAGAAACTAATGAATAGCCATTTGTCTATTCAAATATTACTTAGTTTCCTAGTGATATCACACCTCCAAAAAGGCTCTTGAATACTATCCCATTTTCTTCTTTATTCTATGACAACTAAGAGTCTTAGGATTAGAATAGTGGATTAAAATTTAAGCATGGATGATAATCACCTGAAGGGCTTGTTAAATGCAGAAAGCTGTAACTCAGCATTTCTGGTTCATTTGGTCTGGGTGAGGCTCGAGAATTGCATTTTCAAAAAATTTCCAAGTGCTGGTTCAGCAACCATATTTTTAAAGACAATGAAACAATCATCAGACTTACTTATAGTATATTAATGGAAACATATATGGATCAATACAGAGGAAAAACAGAGAGACACAGAGACAGAGAAGTAAAATATTGAATATTTGACCTTGCCCAAAGAGAATTTTGGGGTATTTTTACTGGGCTCCTATTTGATAACATCTAAATCCTTGAAGGAGATCAGCCCTGGGATTTCTTTGGAAGGAATGATGCTAAAGCTGAAACTCCAGTACTTTGGCCACCTCATGCGAAGAGTTGACTCATTGGAAAAGACTCTGATGCTGGGAGGGATTGGGGGCAGAAGGAGAAGGGGACGACCGAGGATGAGATGGCTGGATGGCATCACTGATTTGATGGACGTGAGTCTGAGTGAACTCCGGGAGTTGGTGATGGACAGGGAGGCCTGGCGTGCTGAGATTCACTGGGTAGCAAAGGGTCAGACACAACTGAGCGACTGAACTGAACTGAACTGAAATCCTTGAAATGTCTGAGTGATAAGAATTTCTTTTTTTTAACTGATGGTGGAGACTTCTGAACTTCTGACCACAACCAATAGTTTGCTTTAATGAGGTAACTCAGAGTCTGAACATCCATACCTGACAGTCTTATGGTGGAGGCTGGCCATGCCAGAAAAATTCAGTTCAGTTAAGTCGCTCAGTCATGTCCGACTCTTTACGACCCCATGAATGCAGCACAACAGACCTCCATGTCCATCACCAACTCCCGGAGTTCACTCAGACTCACGTCCATTGAGTCAGTGATGCCGTCTAGCCAACTCATCCTCTGTCATCCCCTTCTCGTCCAGCCCCCAATCTCTCCCAGCATCAGAGTCTTTTCCAATGAGTCAACTCTTTGCACGAGGTGGCCAAAGTACTGGAGCTTCAGCTTCAGCATCATTCCTTCCAAAGAAATCCCAGGGTTGATCTCCTTCAGAATGGACTGGTTGGATCTCCTTGCAGGCCAAGGGACTCTCAAGAGTCTTCTCCAACACCGAAGTTCAAAAGCACCAAGTCTTCTGCGCTCAGCCTTCTTAACAGTCCAACTCTCACATCCATACATGACCACAGGAAAAACGATAGCCTTGACTAGACGGAACTTAGTTGACAAAGTAATGTCTCTGCTTTTGAATATGCTGTCTAGGTTGGTCATAACTTTTCTTCGAAGGAGTAAGCGTCTTTTAATTTCATGGCTGCAGTCACCATCTGCAGTGATTTTAGAGCCCCCCAAAATAAAGTCTGACACTGTTTCCACTGTTTCTCAATCTATTTCCCATGGAGTGATGGGACCGGATGTCATGATCTCTGTTTTCTGAATGTTGAGCTTTAAGCCAACTTTTTCACTCTCCACTTTCACTTTCATCAAGAGGCTTTTTAGCTCCTCTTCACTTTCTGCCATAAGGGTGGTGTCATCTGCATATCTGAGGTTATTGATATTTCTCCCGGCAATCTTGATTCCAGCTTGTGTTTCTTCCAGTCCAGCGTTTCTCATGATGTACTCTGCATAGAAGTTAAATAAACATGGTGACAATATACAGCCTTGACGTACTCCTTTTCCTATTTGGAACCAGTCTGTTGTTCCCTGTCCAATTCTAACTGTGGCTGCCTGGCCTGCATACAGATTTCTCAAGAGGAAGGTCAGGTGGTCTGGTATTCCCATCTCACAGAATTTTCCACAGTTTATTGTGATCCACACAGTCAAAGGCTTTGGCATAGTCAAAAGCAGAAATAAATGTTTTCTTCTGGAACTCTTTTACTTTTTACATGATCCAGTGGATGTTGGCAATTTGATCTCTGGTTCCTCTGCCTTTTCTAAAACCAGCTTGAACATCAGGAAGTTCACGGTTCACGTATTGCTAAAGCCTGGCTTGGAGAATTTTGAGCATTACTTTACTAGCCTGGAGATGAGTGCAATTGTGCGGTAGTTTGAGCATTCTTTGGCATTGCCTTTCTTAAGGATTGGAATGAAAACTGACCTTTTGTAGTCCTGTGGCTACTGCTGAGTTTTCCAAATTTGCTGGCATATTGAATGCAGCACTTTTACAGCATCATCTTTCAGGATTTGAAATAGCTCTACTGGAATTCCATCACCTCCTCTAGCTTTGTTCGTAGTGATGCTTTCTAAGGCCCACTTGACTTCACATTCCAGGATATCTGGCTCTAGATGAGTAATCACACCATCGTGATTATCAGGGTCATGAAGATCTTTTTTGTACAGTTCTTCTGTGTATTCTTGCCACCTCTTCTTAATATCTTCTGCTTCTGTTAGGTCCATACCATTTCTGTCCTTTATCGAGCCCATCTTTGCATGAAATGTTCCCTTGGTATCTCTAATTTTCTTGAAGAGATCTCTAGTCTTTCCCATTCTGTTGTTTGCCTCTATTTCTTTGCATTGATCGCTGAAGAAGGCTTTCTTATCTGTTCTTGCTATTCTTTGGAACTCTGCATTCAGATGCTTATATCTTTCCTTTTCTCCTTGGCTTTTCACTTCTCTTCTTTTCACAGCTATTTGTAAGGCCTCCCCAGGCAGCCATTTTGCTTTTTTGCATTTCTTTTCCATGGGGATGGTCTTGATCCCTGTCTCCTGTATTATGTCACCAACCTCAGTCCATAGTTCATCAGGCACTCTGTTTATCAGATCTAGTCCCTTAAATCTATTTCTCACTTCCACTGTATAATCATAAGGGATTTGATTTAGGTCATATCTGAATGGTCTAGCGGTTTTCCGTACATTCTTCAATTTAAGTCTGAATTTGGTAATAAGGAGTTCATGATCTGAGCCACAGTCAGCTCCCAGTCTTGTTTTTGTTGACTGTACGGAGCTTCTCCATCTTTGGCTGCAGAGTATATAATCAATCTGATTTCTGTGTTGACCATCTGGTGATGTCCATGTGTAGAGTCTTCTCTTGTGTTGTTGGAAGAGGGTGTTTGCTATGACCAGTGCATTTTTTTTGGCAAAACTCTATTAGTCTTTGCCTTGCTACATTCCATATTCCAAGGCCAAATTTGCCTCTTACTCCAGGTGTTTCTTGACTCTCTACTTTGCATTCCAGTCCCCTATAATGAAAAGGATATCTTTTTTGGGTGTTAGTTCTAATAGGTCTTGTAGGTCTTCGTAGAACTGTTCAACTTCAGCTTCTTCAGCGTTACTGGTTGGGGCATAGACTTGGATTACTGTGATATTGAATGGTTTGCTTGGAAATGAACAAAGATCATTCTGTCGTTTTTGAGGTTGCATCCATGTACTGCATTTCAGACTCTTCTGTTGACCATGATGGCTACTGCATTTCTTTTGAGGGATTCCTGCCCGCAGTAGTAGATATAAAGGTCATCTGAGTTAAATTCACCAATTCCAATCCATTTTAGTTCGCTGATTCCTAGAATGTCAACGTTCACTCTTGCCATCTCCTGCTTGACCCCTTCCAATTTGTCTTGATTCATGGACCAGACATTCCAGGTTCCTATGCAATACTGCTCTTTACAGCATCAGTCTTCGCTTCTATCACCAGTCACATCCACAGCTGGGTATTGTTTTTGCTTTGGCTCCATCCCTTCATTATTTCTGGAGTTATTTCTCCACTAACCTCCAGTAGCATATATAGCAGGGCATAATGTCAGAGGTGTCAATTGACAGTGTTCAACCATGTGGACAATAAATTAATCAGGCCAACCTAACAACATCTAAAAATTCTGAACTCTGAAGCTTGAGTAAACTTCTCCAGTAGGCAACACCTCATGCATATTATCACAGGTGAATGTTGGGAGGGTAACACATTCTTAGGACAATGGAAACTCTGTATTTGGCATCTTCCTACATTCTGTCCTTTGGCTGGTTCTAATTTTAAACTTTTCCCTATAATAAACTTTATTCATGAATACAACAGCTTTCAGTACATCCTGTGAATCTTTTCTCCAATTATTGAACCCAAATCAGAGGATTGTTTTTAAAAAACACCAATCTTGCAGTTGACTTCAGAAATGAGAGTAATCTTCTGTAGAATATTCCCTGTAATTATGTAACTGGATCCTAAATCTTTATAGTTGGGATCAAAAATCCGGGAAAATTATGATATTCTATAGCAGTGTGTCTTATACTTCAAAGTTTGGCTAATCCTGGGGATGAAGATGTAAATGAGGGTGTGAAAATTAACGAACAGAAACCTCAGTTAAAATAGTCAGGAGGTCCGAAGAAGGAGTTCTGTTGTCCTGTGACAACAGCAGAGCCAGACAGAAAGGAGAAAGACTTCCTCTTCTGTCCCCTTCAGAGCTCAGCCAGTGGAGATTATGAGGTCTGTCAAATAAAAAGCCAACAGACTTCAAACTGTCACTGCTTCCAATGAACATTTCATTTCTATCGCCCTCCCAACTTACTTTTCCCCTCTATAAAGAATTTTCCTCCCCTTGCTGTTCAGGGAATTGTGTGTGTCTCAACATGGTTGCAGACTCTGAATTGTAATTCTTTGTTGATGCCAAATAAATCATTTTTTCTGGAGAAATAACTTAGCATGTTATTTATTTTAGCTAAACATTTTGGTAGCCAGTACAGGGATGCAGAGAAAACCATCAGCTTCACAAACCTTGGAGTTTGGAAGGTAACTCTTTCACCTAAATCTGATCTTATATCTTCCTGGTATTTAAAATTCTCCAGATTTTATTTGAAATCTATTTTAAGGCTTTCTCTTTTATTGTTAAGAACTTGTTATCTTTTGGTACTATAGCCTTGTCTTTGAAGTCAGGTTGTTCCAACTGGAACTGGTTAGCCTTTGGCACTCTCCTTTAGGAACAGAAGCTGTTTTATTGAATATGTGCAAGTTCAGCCTTCCTCTATATTCATTTTGGAATATGAGCTGTCCTGTTGGAGCTTTCCTGTTAAGATTGATTCCCTAAGCATTAAGCTGTTTCATTACAGCCGTGCTGATCAACCTTGTTTGGCTTCTTTGAAACTAGGCTGTTCGCTTAGAACTGGATAATATTAAGCCTGCAGGTTCTTTCAGCTGTATAATCTGTTTGAGTTCTTTGAGCTATTTGAAAATTATTCTTCACTATAGAGAAAATCCTTTGAGAACTAGAATCCCAAGTATCTACATATTTTGAGGGTGCCTTACTCTGTGGGGACTCAAGCTGATTTTATAAGACCAGAAACTATAAAACTCTTAGAGGAGAACATAGATAAAACACTCTCCAACATAAATCACAGCAAAATCCTCTATGACCCACCTCCCAGAATACTGGAAATAAAAGCAAAAATAAATTAATGGGATCTAATTAAAATTAAAAGCTTCTGCACAAAAAAAGAAACTGTAAGCAAGGTGAAAAGACAGCCTCTGGAATGGGAGAAAATAATAGCAATTGAAGCAACTGACAAACAACTAATCTCAAAAATATATAAGCAACACCTGCAGCTCAATTCCAGGAAAATAAACGACCCAATCAAAAAATGACTAAATAGACATTTCTTCAAATAAGACATACAGATGGTTAACAAACATATGAAAAGATGTTCAACATCACTCATTATCAGAGAAATGCAAATCAAAACCACAATGATGTACCATTTCACACCAGTCAGAATGGCTGTGATCCAAAAGTCTACAAGCAATAAATACTGGAGAGGCTGTGGAGAAAAGGGAACCCTCTTACACTGTTAGTGGGAATGCAAACTAGTAAAGCCACTGTGGAGAACAGTGTGGAGATTCCTTAAAAAACTGCAAATAGAATTGCCTTATGACCCAGCAATCCCACTGCTGGGCATACACACTGAGGAAACCAGAATTGAAAGATACACGTGTACCCCAATGTTCATCACAGCACTGTTTATAGTAGCCAGTACATGGAAGCAATCTAGTTGTCCATCAGCAGATGAATGGATAAGAAAGCTGTGGCACATATACACAATGGAGTATTACTCAGCCATTAAAAAGAATACATTTGAATCAGTTCTAATGAGGTAGATGAAACTGGAGCCGATTATATAGAGTGAAGTAAGCCAGAAAGAAACACACCAACACAGTACACTAACACATATATATGGAATTTAGAAAGATGGTAATGATAACACTGTATGCAAGACTGCAAAAGTGACACAGGTGTATAGAATAGTCTTTTGGACTCTGTGGGAGAGGGGGAGGGTGGGGTGATTTGGGAGAATGGCATTGAAACATGTATAATATCATATAAGAAATGAATCACCAGTCTAGGTTTGATACAGGATACAGGATGCTTGGGGCTGGTGCACTGGGATGACCCAGAGAGATGGTATGGGGAGGGAGGTCTGGGGGGGGTTCAGGATTTGGAACACGTGTACACCTGTGGTGGATTCATGTTGATGTATGGCAAAACCAATACAGTATTGTAAAGTAAAATACAAAATAAATAAATAAAAATAAAAACATGACAGAAGGGGACATCAGTTCAGTTCAGTTCAGTTGCTCAGTCGTGTCTGACTCTTTGCGACCCCATGAGTCGCAGCACGCCAGGCCTCCCTGTCCATCACCAACTCCCAGAGTTCACTCAGACTCACTTCCGTCAAGTCAGTGATGCCATCCAGCCATCTCATCTTCTGTCGTCCCCTTCTCCTTCTGCCCCCAATCCCTCCCAGCATCAGAGTCTTTTCCAATGAGTCAACTCTTTGCATGAGGTGGCCAAAGTACTGGAGTTTCAGCTTTAGCATCATTTCTTCCAAAGAAATCCCAGGGCTGATCTCCTTCAGAATGGACTGGTTGGATCTCCTTGCAGTCCAAGGGACTCTCAAGAGTCTTCTCCAACACCACAATTCAAAAGCATCAATTCTTCGGCATTCAACCTTCTTCACAGTCCAACTCTCACATCTATACATGACTACTGGAAACATCATAACCTTGACTAGACAGACCTTAGTCGGCAAAGTAGTGTCTCTGCTTTTGAATATGCTATCTAGGTTGGTCATAACTTTTCTTCCAAAGAGTAAGCATCTTTTAATTTCATGGCTGCAATCACCATCTGCAGTGATTTTGGATCCCCCAAAATTAAAGTCTGACACTGTTTCCACTGTTTCCCCGTCTATTTCTCATGAAGTGATGGAACCAGATGCCCCTCAGCTTGTTAAATTATATTTTTAAATAGCAACATTATTTAAAATTGTTAAATTTATATTTTAAATGTTTATTTGAAAGTATTAGTAATCTGTGGACATCAATTTCTTCTTATAAACACAAAATGCATTTTTATTTTAGCTTTATCACAGTAAATCACAAAGATATCCAGAAATTATGGAATATTTACCACCAGGCACATTGATGACACAAATGTGTTAAAACATGTGGAAGATTTTGATGGCTATTACCCTGCCTGCACAGTTATAATTGTATTTATTTTTAAATTTTAGGCCCTTGATAACATTTGGAAGCCATCAATTTCCAATCAAAGTAAGTATTCCATTCAGTTTTAGATGATTCAGGGCTAAGGTTTCCCAATTCAAGTTTAAGAGAAATGAATTTTTGCAACATATCTTTATCATTGTCCAGTTTTCCAAGTATCATTTATTGAAGAGATCCTATTTTCTCCATTGTATATTCTTGCCTGTTTTGCTGTAGACTAGGTGACCATATGCACATGGGTTTATCTCTGGGCTTTCTATCCTGTTCCATTAGTCTATATTTCTGTTTTTATGCCAGTACCATTTAGTTTGATGACTCTAGCTTTGTATTATGGTCAGAAGTCAGAGAGTTTGATTCCTCCAGCTCTATTTTCCTTTTTCTAGATTGCTTTGTCTCTTCAGGGTATTTTGTATTTCCATATAATTATAAAGATTTTTGTTCTAGTTCTGTGAAAAATGCCATTGTTAATTTGATTTATTTATTTATTTATTTATTGTACTTTACAATAGTGTATTGGTTTTGCCATACATCAACATGAATCTGCCACAGGTGTATACATGTTCCCAATCCTGAACTCCCCTCCCACCTCCCTCCCCATACCATCTCTCTGGGTCATCCCAGTGCACCAGTCCCAAGCATCCTGTATCCTGCATCAAACCTAGACTGGTGATTCGTTTTTTATATGATATTATACATGTTTCAATGCCATTCTCTCAAATCATCCCACCCTCACCCTCTCCCACAGAGTCCAAAAGACTGTTCTATACATCTGTGTCTCTTTTGCTGTCTTGCATACAGTGTTATCGTTACCATCTTTCTAAATTACATATATATGTGTTGGTATACTGTATTGGTGTTTTTCTTTCTGGCTTACTTCACTCTGTATAATCAGCTCCAGTTTCATCCACCTCATTAGAACTGATTCATATGTATTCTTTTTAATGGCTGAGTAATACTCCATTGTGTATATATACCACAGGTTTCTTATCCATTCATTTGCTGATGGACACCTAGGTTGCTTCCATGTCCTGGCTATTATAAACAGTGCTGCAATCAACATTGGGGTACACAAATCTGTCTATTTAAAATTAAGCTTCATGAAAAGTTGAGAGGTTAAATCCTTAATTTCTTCAGAGATTATCCCAAAGTAACTGAAAATACTCATAGATATTCTGAGGGATTTAGTAGAGTCATTCACAACTTTCAACCTGATTTCTTTCACATTATCAGCTCTTTTAGATGTGTGTTCTTGGAGACCAAGACCCAGAGTTAGATTAAAAGTAGAAATTAGGAACATCCTGAAAACTCTCTCGTACTACAACTGGGAGATTAGCATGCTAAAGTATATATTGTTCTGTTACTAAGTCATGTCCTATTCTTTGTAACCCCAAGGACAGCAGAATCCCAGGCTCTTCAGTCAAGGAGTTTGCTCAAGTTCATATCCATTGAATTGACAATACTATCAAACTATCTCATCCTCTGCCACCCACTTCTCCTATGTCTTCAATCTTCCCCAGCATCAGGGTCTTTTCCAATAAGTCAGCTCTTCACATAAGGTGGCCAAAGTATCGGAGCTTCAGCTTCAACATCAGTCCTTCCAGTGAATATTTAGGGCTGATTTCCTTTTGGATTGACTGCTTTTATCTTGCTGTCCAAGGGACTCTCAAGAGTCTTTTCCAGCACCACAATTTGAAAGCATAGATTCTTCAGAGCTCAGCTTTCTTTATGGTCCAACTCTCCCACCCATACACGACTACTGGAAAAAACTATAGGTTTGACTATATTGACCTTTGTTGTCAAAGTGATGTCTCTGCTTTTTTAATACACTGTTTATGTTTGAAATAGATTTCCTTCTAAAGATCAATTGTTTTCTTTTTAATTTCAGGGCTGCAGTCACTGTCTGCATTGACTTTGGAGCCCAGGAAAGTAAAATCTGTCACCTATTCCACTTTTTGCACTTTTACTTGCCATTAAGTGATGGGACTGGAGACCAAGATCTTAATTTGTTTTAATGCTGAGTTTCAAGCCAGTTTTTTTTTACTCTCTTCTTTCACCCCATCAAGAAGCACTTCAGTTTCTCTTCACTTTCTTCATTAGAGTGGTATCATCTGCATGTCTAAGATTGTTAATATTTCTCCTGGCAGTCTTGATGCCAGCTTGTGACTTATTCAGGCTGGCATTTTGCAAGATGCACTCTGCATATAAGTTAAATAAGGAGAGTGACAGTATACAGCCTTGTGGTACTACATTTCCAATTTGGAACCAGTCAGTTTTTTCTGTCCAGTTTTAACTGTTGCTTCTTGATCCACATTCAGGTTTCTCAGGAGGCAGGTAAGGTGGTCTGGTACTCCTATCTCTTGAAGAATTTTCCAGTTTGTTGTGATCCACATAGTCAAAGACTTTAGCGTAGTCAATGAAGCAGAAGTAGATGTATTCATGTAATTCTCTTGCTTTCTCTATGATCCTGTGAATTTTGGCCATTTGGTCTCTGGTATCACTGCCTCTTATAAATACAGCTGGTATATCTGGAAGTTCTCAAATCACGTACTGTTGAAGCCTAGTTTGAAGGATTTTGAACATAACCTTGCTAGTATGTGAAATGAGAACAATTATACGGCAGTTTGAGCATTGTTTGGGATTGGAATGTAAAATGACTTTTTCCAGTCCTGTGGCACCTGCTGAGTTTTCCAAATTGACTGACATATTGAGTGCATCACTTTATCTTTTAGGATTTTAAATAACTCATCTGGAGTTCCATCACTTCTACTATGTTTGTTTGTAGTACTGCTTTCTAAGCCCAACTGACTTCACACTCCAGGATGTCTGGATCTAGGTGATTGACCACACCATCATGGTTATCTGGGTCATTAAGACGTTTTTTGTATAATTGTTCTATGTATTCTTGCCACCTGTTCTTAACTTCTATTGCTTTTGTTAGGTATTTACCATTTCTGCCTTTTATCATGTCCCATGAAGCCCAGAAACAGTACAAAAAGTCCAACTTTTTATAATCAGGCTCAATCAAAGCTTGGTAGCGTCACCAGGCAATTCCTATGGCTTTTCCAAATTCTCTTGATTGGAACAAAAATCAGGTGTGCACACAAAACTTTGATGACATTGATCATGACTATTATGATTGACTTCAGATTATTTTTAACAAAAATTATCTTCAGATGTTGATTCCATTCAGATAACTTTTAACACTTTATTAGCAGGATGAACTGGGACTTTTCCCTTTCAATAAAAAGGACCAGGATAGAAAGAAAAAGTATATCAGCTTAAGATTTAGTTACAGCAAGAGAGCTCTCACACTCTAGATGAGGTACCTAAAAGAAAGACTGTCAAAATTCTTATTCTTCAACTCCAATAATGAAGGCCCCTAAAGGAAAAGAGGACTTCCCAGGTGGCTCAGTGGTAAACAACCCACCTGTCAAGCAGGAGATAAGGGTTTAATCCCTGTATTAGGAAGATACCTGGAGAAGGAAATGGAAACCCATTCCAATATTCTTGCTTGGGAAATCCCAAGGATAGAGGAGCCTGACAAGCTACAGTCCATGGGGTCACAAAAGAATTGACACTACTTATCAACTAAACAACAACAAGAAGAAATGAAAGGAAAATCTTTTTCCCAGTTTCTGCTATTATTTCAGAGATTCAGGACATTGGAAAAGAGATTATTACAAATTTAAGTTCTTCAGGTGCCATCAGCCTTCTAACCAGTAGCTTTTACAACAGCTTTCCAACCCTCAAGAATACATAGGGTCTCTCCCCAATCCTCTCTCTTAATTTGGTTGGAGAAACATTTATCCAGCTTGGGGAAAATCTTTGCCAGTCATAATTTAATACTAGAATACTCATTGCCCCTCATCCCCACCAGTCAGTGTATAATAGCCTTTTCCTCAAAGTTCTAAAACACTTCAAAAGTGATATCTAATGAACCTCAAGAGTTTCTTTTCTCTGACTATAAATAACCCATCCTTTTTGCTTAGACCCTTTGAGACAGACACACATTTTTCTTCTTGGTATCTCTTCCTTATTCACTTACTAAGCCAAGATTTCCTAAAGGAATATAATTCCAGAATTTATTTCATCAAAAAGGGTGAAACGATCCCAGAATTCAACAGTAGTCATCAAAGCAGCCAACCAGAAAATTAAATGACCATTTTACTTTTTTTTTTCCTGCTTCCATCTCTGATGATGCCAGAGCTGATTCCTGAAAAACAGATCATTTCTCCCTATTGAATCAACTAACATGCTCCTTAGGAGCAAAATCTCCACCTGATATTGTCAAAATTCACAACATACCTTCCATGAAGATTCAAATAGACCCTGGAAAATCTTTTCCTAGAATTAATGAATATCCTATAATTAAAGATGGATGGTCTATTTGCTAAGTTGCATCTGACACTTGTGACCCATGGACTGTAGCCTGCCATGGGGTTCTCCAGGCAAGAATACTGCAGTGGGTTGCCATTTCCTGGGGATCTTCCTGACCCAGGAATCAAACAGGATCCTGTATTGTATGAAGAATACCCTCCAAGTCAAGGTATAAAGCCCATAATAGAAGGTTAAAAAGCTCAAGGCCTCTTAATTCCTCATTCTGTCTGCCTAATACTCCTATTTTACTGGTGAGAAAACCTAAGAACTTAAGTTGGAGGTCTGTACATGGCCCTGAGCAATAAACAACATTGTTATTTATTCAAATCCTACTTGTCTAATATCTATTAGCATCCATTTCCACTAGAAGTAAATTCTTTACTGGAATTGATTTATACAGAGAATTCTTTAGTATTGCAGTTGGCCAAACTAGCGAATAGCTTTTACTACACTTAAGAAGAAAAACAGTTTGACTGAACAGTGATGTCTCAGGGTTTCACTGAGAGTCTTTCTTAATTTTGACAAATCCTAAAGGCTGATTTTGATAATTTAAAGTTTTCTAGGGGTACTACTAGAGAATAATCAGGAGTTCAGATCATGAACCCTTATTGCCAAATTCAGACTGAAATTGAAGAAAGTAGGGAAAACCACTAGACCATTCAGGTATGACCTAAATCAAATCCCTTATGATTATACAGTGGAAGTGAGAAATAGATTTAAGGGCCTAGATCTGATAGATAGAGTGCCTGATGAACTATGGACAGAGGTTCGTTACATTGTACAGGAGACACGGATCAAGACCATCCCCATGGAAAAGAAATGCAAAAAAGCAAAATGGCTGTCTGAGGAAGCCTTACAAATAGCTGTGAAAAGAAGAGAGGTGAAAAGCAAAGGAGAAAAGGAAAGATATAAGCATCTGAATGCAGAGCTCCAAAGAATAGCAAGAAGAGATAAGAAAGGCTTCTTCAGCAATCAATGCAAAGAAATAGAGGCAAACAACAGAATGGGAAAGACTAGAGATCTCTTCAAGAAAATTAGAAATACCAAGGGAACATTTCATGCAAAGATGGGCTCAATAAAGGACAAAAATGGACCTAACAGAAGCAGAAGATATTAAGAAGAGATGGCAAGAATACACAGAAGAACTGTACAAAAAGTTCTTCAAGACCAAGATAATCACGATAGTGTGATCACTCACCTAGAGCCGGACATTCAGGAATGTGAAGTCAAGTGAGCCTTAGAAAGCATCACTACGAACAAAGCTAGAGGAGGTGATGGAATTCCAGTTGAGCTGTTTCAAATCTTGAAAGATGATGCTGTGAAAGTGCTGCTTTCAATATGCCAGCAAATTTGGAAAACTCAGAAGTGGCCACAGGACTGGAAAAGGTCAGTTTTCATTCCAATCCCAAAGAAAGACAATGCCAAGAATGCTCAAACAACCGCACAATTGCACTCATCTCACACGCTAGTAAAGTAATGCTCCAAATTCTCCAAGCCTGGCTTCAGGAATATGTGAACTGTGAACTACCAGATGTCCAAGCTGGTTTTAGAAAAGGCAGAGGAACCAGAGATCAAATTGCTAACATCCACTGAATCATCAAAAAAGCAAGAGAGTTCCAGAAAAACATTTATTTCTGCTTTATTGACTATGCCCAAGCCTTTGACTGTGTGGATCACAATAAACTGTGGAAAATTCTGTGAGATGGGAATACCAGACCACCTGACCTGCCTCTTGAGAAATCTGTATGCAGATCAGGAAGCAACAGTTAGAACTGGACATGGAACAACAGACTGGTTCCAAATAAGAAAAGGAGTATGTCAAGGCTGTATATTGTCACCCTGCTTATTTAACTTATATGCAGAGTACATCATGAGAAACACTGGGCTGGAAGAAGCACAAGCTGGAATCAAGATTGCTGGGAGAAATATCAATAACCTCAGATATGCAGATGACACCACCCTTATGGCAGAAAGTGAAGAGGAACTAAAAAGCCTCTTGATGAAAGTTAAAGAGGAGAGTGAAAAAATTGGCCTAAAGCTCAACATTCAGAAAATGAAGATCATAGCATCTGGTCCCATCACTTCATAGGAAATAGATGGGGAAACAGTGGAAACAGTGTCAGACTTTATTTTTTTGAGCTCCAAAATCACTGCAGATGGTGACTGCAGCCATGAAATTAAAGGACGCCTACTCCTTGGAAGAAAAGTAATGACCAACCTAGATAGCATATTCAAAAGCAGAGACATTACTTTGCCAACAAAGGTCCATCTAGTCAAGGCTATGGTTTTTCCAGTAGTCATGTATTGTTGTGAGAGTTGGACTGTGAAGAAAGCTGAGTGCTGAAGAATTGATGCTTTTGAACTGTGTTGTTGGAGAAGACTCTTGAGAGTCCCTTGGATTGCAAGGAGATCCAATCAGTCCATGCTAAAGGAGATCAGTCCTGGGATTTCTTTGGAAGGACTGACGGTAAAGCTGAAACTCCAATTCTTTGGCCACCTCATGCGGAGTGGACTCATTGGAAAAGACCCTGATGCTAGGAGGAACTGGGAGCAGGAGGAGAAGGGGACGACAGAGAATGAGATGGCTGGATGACATCACCGACTTGTTGAGCATGAGTTTAAGTGAACCCCGAGAGTTGGTCATGGAGAGGAAGCCCTGGCATTACTGTGATTCATGAGGTTGCAAAGAGTCAGACACCACTTAGCCATTGAACTGAACTGACAGTAAATATACTTTTGGAGTAGCTCACGATTTTTGAATATTGTAGAAGCAACATGGTTTTCCTATATCTAGTAGAAATAAGATTGGAAATGATCTTATATTCAGAAATTTTTGGATGTGATATTTTTACATGCTGCTTCAACTGTTGTTAAATTCCAGAGCATTTTTAACTTGAGTCCCTGGAATCTAGGGGAAATACTCTTGCTGACATTCCACACACACACAAAAAAGCTGACCTTAAAGGAACCAATAGCAGCCAAACTACTGTCATGGTTCAAAGAGATATTTCCCCAAATGATACATTGGGAAAAATCTTGCTGAGAACCCAACAATTTACCCTCAGTAAAGGAAAAGCAAGATTGCATATTCAACACTCATTAGTTTGATAGAAAGAGAAAGCTCTTATTTATACCAACTAGCAACCCAGTATTACAGGAGTGACTAAAATTCCAACTCTTAACCACTGTGCATACATTAAACCAATGGTCTAATGGCAAAATAATAGCATTCATGAGTCAATATTGCTGGAGAAAGATTAACAAATTTGTGAAAAGTGCCTACTTCACTGTCCCATTGGTCCAAAGTACAAAACAAGAAAGCCTGTTCATACTGCTCACAAATGCTTTCAACTACTTAAGAGACCATTTGAATATTGGCAATGGAATTTTTATCCTACATTCTCAGTCTCATGGATATATGTTTAGTCATTTTCTGTATATTTTCACTCTAGACTAAAGTTTTCCCTTGCAGACAGGTTACTGCTTCTTCTGTGGTCAAAATTCTTTGGGAATGTATTGTCTTTACCTATGGAAGTCCTTTAGAAATTTATAATAATTGAAGGCTCCATTTTGCCACTCAGGCAGTTAAGAAAAGTTGTGCAATTATACAGTTTTATAAGAGTTGATTGCACTAGCCACCATCAGTTCTCTATTTAGTCTAGCACACTCTTAAGACTCAATTGGCAAAAGTCAAATTCCTTTGCCCAAAGCATTCTTTGGTTTTTCTAAATATCAGATCCACTCCTTTTGGAACTCATAAACTCTGATCCTTTGAGATGTTTACAGGACATCAATGCACTTGGTTCTTTTAATACACAAGTAATAAAAATAGAAATGCTCCAATATTATTGATTTTGCCAAAAAATTCATTCAAAATTTCCCATTGCATCATATGGGAAAACCTGAACAAATGTTCTGGCTGAAATAAAAGCCAAAAGTCACATTGTTTCTACTAAAAGCAACCATGTTTTGATATAGCAATCATTCACAATGTTTTCTCAGGAGAAAAAGACCCTGAACATCACACCTTTCATCTATTGAAAAAGACACCTCCAGAAGAACTCTCTTTAACTTCACTGGAAAGGTTCCTATCAGGTACTGCTAACTAATCCTGGTGCTACTGAATTCCAGGAAATAGACTCTAGGATTTCCAGGACAAAGATAAAGAAAGCATCAAGTTCTTACTGGATCTGCACATCATCTGGTAAACTGAAAGTAAAGGTTTCCAGGAATTGAAACTGATGACAACTTATGATAGAGCTTTCTTAAGACATTTGAATCAAGCCTGTTGGAAGTTTGTCCATCAAATATTTGGTTATAGTATAATGCTTCATATTACTCCAATGTCTATGATTTTTATAACACTGACTTTTGATAAAATATGCCTAAGAGTTTTCCTTCCTAACAATCCTTATTAATTGAATGTGACATCAGTAAGTTTTCAGTTTGTGCACTTTCAGTTGTGCACATTAAGCCCAGGGAAAGACTTTTCTTGCATGTGGGGGAAAAAGCTGTTGAAAGCAAAAAACTAACTCTTGATTACTGTTGCTTTGAGAGAAATAGCTTCATCAAAAGGGGGAAATATAAAAATTAATGAACAAAATCTCAAAAAAGTAGCCAGGAGGCCAGTAAAGGGAGAGCTCATTTCCTATGAAAATCAGTTCAATTCAGTCACTCAGTGGTGTCCAACTTTTTGTGACCCCAAGGACTGCAGCATGCCAGGCTTCCCTGTCCATCACCAACTCCTGGAGCTTGCTCAAACTCATTTTCATCAAGTTGGTGATGCTGTCCAATCATATCATTCTTTGTTGTCCCCTTTTCCTCCTGCCTTCAATCTTTCCAAGCATCAGGGTTTTCCAGTAAGTCAGTTCTTCACAGCCAGGTGGCCAAAGTATTGGAGCTTTAGTGTCAGCATCTGTCCTTCCAGTGAATATTCAGGACTGGCTTCCTTTAGGATTGACTGGTTTGATCTCCTTGCAGTCCAAGGGACTCTCAAGAATCTTCTCCAACAACACAGTTCAAAAGCATCAATTCTTTGGTGCTCAGCTTCAATTCTCACATACATACATGACTACTGGAAAACCATACCTTTGACTAGATGGACCTTTGTCCAGAAGTATTTTCTCCTCTTTCCCAAAAAGAAGAAAAACTTTCTCATCTTTTCTGGCAAGAGGTCAGCCAATGAGATACTCTTAGCATTCATTCTTTGAAAACCAGTACGTGATGAACTGTCAACTCTTCCATTGTGCAGAGTACTTGCAAGTGACTTATCATGGTTGCAGATCTCTAATTGTAATTCAGTGTTGATTCTGAATAAGCCAATGTTTTGGCAGAGAAATAATAGGAAGCCATTTGTTTTAGGTCAGCAAGGGAAACAGAGATACTGAGAAAGGCTGACTATATTATGCTAACTGAAACCATGAATGATCTAATTTTGTATCTCTCCAAGAAGAAAAATTTTACCAGCAATTCTATATTTTTCCATATATTGTTAATCTCCTATCACTATAAAATCATTACCTAAGTGACAGAGAAAACACCAGTGTAAACTTTAGAAGTTGTCATTTTTAATATGTTAATGGAGTCCCTCTCTTAAATTTCTATGTATCTCAGATGTTACTTCAGTATGCCACATAAATTTGAATATCTATTGTATAACCATTCCAAGGTTTGGGAAACATTTGAAGTTTTAGAGGATCCAAAAACATTACATCAAAATCTTAGCATTCATTTCATGTTGAAAAGGAAAAGAAAGCATTTTATTCTCTCTTGTATCCTAATCATGAGGCTTCAGTTGTAAACAAAATATGAAAATACCTACAGAATACATCTCCTTTGAGATTAAATGGGTCTTATAAGGAAAAAAAAAAAAGCTACTGAATTTTCTTCAGTTTTTTAAAGATTATGGTAAGAGCTGGCAAGCATGGGAGAAGGCCCACTACCCGATAATATAGAGAGGGAAAAATAGTGTTCATTTAATTTTTTTTTTCTTCTTCTTAGAGTTTACTCAAATATGCTTAATCTTTGTTTCTGCAAGGTGTCTTTAAAAACTAAAAGGTTAGGTTCAACGAATAATTGCCATTGAAAGCAATTATTTTGTGATTTATGGCATATGGATTTTCCATGTTCTTTTGGTTTCTTTTTTCTGAACATTTTGTATACCCATTCTTTATTTAATTTAATTTTTTTTAATGTAACCAGTTTTTCAACCAGGTTAGCAATTCCATGTAGAAATTAAGCATAGAATTTAACTGCTTCCTATCTGCAAGATTATGATCCAGGCTTTGGCCTTGAAAATATAAAGGACAAATGACAAAAGATTTTCTGCACAACTTTGGCTGTAGCAGTTTCTATTTAGTATCGTAATAGCCAACTTAAAACACCTCTACCACTATTGCATTCTCTATTCTTTTTTACATACTTGGCTCTCAAAAGTATTGATTGCCTGCTTCAACTTTCTATAGTTTTAAAGCTTACAAATATTTTATAGATATTCCTCTCAAGCAGTGGATTTTTAAGGGGAACATAAGGAAAGTTACATGCTCTAAAATTAGCTCAAATAAAATTTCTCTGCGATTTTAATGAAAATACTATTTAATTTCCTGAAATCTAAAAAAAAGAAAAGTAATGGTTTTTCCAGTAGTCATGTACAGATGAGAGAGTTGGATCATAAAGAGGCTAAGTGCTGAAGTATTGAAACTTTTGAACTGTGGTGTTGGAAAAGACTCTTAAGAGTTCTTTGGACAGCAAGTGGATTAAACCAGTCATTCTAAAGGAGATCAATTTTTAATATTCACTGGAAAGACTGATGCTGAAGCTAAAGCTCCAATACCTTGGCTACCTGATACCAAAAACCAACTCATTAGAAAAGGTCCTGATGCTAGGACAGATTGAGGACAGGAGGAGAAGTGCGTAACAGAGAATGAGATGGTTGAATGGCATCACTGACTCAATGGACATCAGTCTGAGCAAACTCCAGGAGATAGTGAAGGACAGGAAAGCCTATTGTGTTGCAGTCCATGGGTTTGCAAAGAGTTGGACACAACTTAGCGACTAAACAACAATGCAATTTTGTCTAAAAGAAAAATTTATATAGAGAATTTATACACATGCAAAAATAAATACAGAATCTTTAGTTTCTCATGTTTTCTGAAGCTATTTGATTTTAATACTCTTACTTCCACAAAAATTCATTGTAATTTCTAATTTTGTTTTACACGTGTCATCATTTAAATCAGTGTGAATATTTATTGATATTTTGAAATTAAATCTGCTTTTACTTGTATGTATTTCAAAAGTCTTACTGCAGTTAAAATATGGGAAAATTTAAGGCAAAGAAAAAACATTTCCGTGCTCGGAATCTACTTAAGATTAGAGAGACATGATGATTACGTGTAATGTGGCACAGAAGGAGGAAAAAGGCTGTTAAAGACTGATACATCTCAAGAAATGTGAATATGAATTTTTACGTAATATTGTTGTATTTCCTAATTTTTAAAACTTCCCTGTGGTTATGAAAGTTTTTGTTTACACTTGGGATATAAACATTAAATTATTTATGAGTGTCAGAAAGACACCTTGTTGGAGGAGATGTCAACCCACTCCATTATTCTTGCTGGGAAATTCCCTGGGCAGAGGGGCCTGGAAGGCTACAGTCCATGGGTTCTCAAAGAGTCAGACATGACTAAGTACAAAAATATTTTATTCACTCATTTGTTCAACATAATGGTATATGCAAATATATATTTCTGGTATATTTATAGAGAGAGAATGAAAAAGGGGAAAATGGAGCAAAATGTAAAGAAGGAAAATGGGCCATAGTTGGGGAATCTGTGTAAAAGGTATATGTGATTTTCTTATGTTCTACTTCTTGCTTTTTATTTCAAATTATGTCAAGACAAAGCCACCCTCCCCCAAAAAAGGAAAAAGAAATTATGTACAATTGCAAGAAAAATGATAAAGCAACATTTTAATTCTATTAAAAGGATAATTTCCTACAAGTGAGGCTTCCCTTATAGTTGGTAAAGAACCCACCTGCAATGCAGGAGACCCTGGTTCAATTCCTGGGTCGGGAAGATCCACTAGAGAAGGGATAGGCTACCCACTCCAGTATTATTGGGCTTTCCTTGTGGCTCAGTTGGTAGAGAATCCACCTGCAATGTGGGAGACCTGGGTTTGATTCCTAGGTTGTAAAGATCCCTAAAGAAGGGAAAAGCTACCCACTCCAGTATTCTGGCCTGGAGAATTCCATAGAATATAGTGGTCATTGCAAGTCAATACTTTGGCTACCTGCTGTGAAGAACCACCTCATTGGAAAAGACCCTGATGCTGGGAAAGACTGAAGGCGGGAGGAGAAGGGAACGACAGAAGATGAGATGGTTAGATGGCATCATGTACTGGATGGACATGAGTTTGAGCAAATTCTGGGAATTGGTGATGGGCAGGGAAGCCTGGCATGCTGTAGTGCATGGGGTCACAGAGTCAAAGACAACTGAGGAACTAAAAGGAACTGAACTGAACAGTCAAATCCATCAGTTCACTCGCTCAGTCATGTCCGACTCTTTGCGACCCCATGGACTGCAGCCTGCCAGGCTTCCCTGGCTGTCACCAACTCCTGGAGCCTGCTCAAACTCATGTCCACTGAGTCAGTGATACCACCCAACTATCTCATCCTCTGTCGTCCCTTTCTCCTCCAGCCTTCAATCTTTCCCAGCATCAGGGTCTTTTCCGATGAGTCGGTTCTTCGCGTCAGGAGGCCAAAGTATTGGAGTTTCAGCTTCATCAGTCCTTCCATGAATATTCAGGACTGATTTTCTTAAGGACTGATTGGTTGGATCTCCTGGCAGTCCCAGGGACTCTCAAGAGTCTTCTCCAACACCACAGTTCAAAAACATCCATTATTTGGTGTTCAGCTTTCTTTATAGTCCAACTCTCACTATAGCCCAACTCTGGAAAAACTGTAGCTTTGACCTGATGGACCTTTGTTGGCAAAGTAATATCTCTGCTTTTTAATATGCTGTCTATGTTGGTCATAACTTTTATTCCAAGAGAAAGCATCTTTTAATTTCATAGCTGAAATCACCTTCTGCAGTGATTTTGGGGCCCAAGAATATAAAGTCTCTCATTGTTTCCAATGTTTCCCCATCTATTTCCCATGAAGTGATGGGACTAGATGCCATGATCTTAGTTTTCTGAATGTTGAGTTTTAAATCAACTTTTTCACTCTCCTTTCATTTTCATGAAGAGGCTCTTTAGTTCTTCTTTGCTTTCTGCCATAAGGGTGGTGTCATCTGCATATCTGAGGTTATTGATATTTCTCCCAACAATCTTGATTCCAGCTTGTGCTTCTTCCAGCCCAGTGTTTCTCATAATGTACTCTGTATATAAGTTAAATAAGCAGGGTGACAATATACAGCCTTGACATACTCCTTTCCCTATTTGAAACCAGTCTGTTTTTCCATGTACAGTTCTAATTGTTGCTTCTTGACCTGCATACAGATTTCTCAAGAGGCAAGTCAGGTGGTCTGGTATTCCCATCTCTTTCAGAATTTTCCACAGTTTGTTGTGATCCACACAGTCAAAGGTGTTGGTGTAGTCAATAATGCAGAAGTAGATATTTTTCTGGAACTCTTTACTTTTTCAGTGATCCAGTGGGTTTTGGCAATTTGATCTTTGGTTCCTCTGCCTTTTCTAAATCCAGCTTCTTGGATTTAGAAGTTTTGGTAAAACTTCTGTGTTGCCAAATTGGGGGTGGGGCAGAGGTAGAGAGATTCATTCAGTGGAGCCGCAGCCAGAGCCAGGACCAGGAGTCGAATTCATCCCTGCCTGGTGCATCTTTGGCTGAGTGCGAGGAGGACAACACCCCAATTAATCACTTGAGTGGAGAGCTATCTACAAGGAAATGATGTGTAGCTATTCAGAGAGATGTCTTAAAGTGCCTGGGACTCCTGGAACAAAGACCCTTTGGAAGCAGGTATCATTGTGTCAGAGTAAATGGTTTCATGGCATGATAAGTGCCTCATCTTCCCCTCTCCCCTCACCCAGATTTCCTTCTCAGGAGAAAGGAGCAGTGACACCTCACAAGAGACAGACCTAGACTTGCCCAAGATGGTTCAGGAGTCTCCTGTAGAGGCCTGAGTTCAGAACCTTTTGAGGGAGATCACCATTATTTTCATTACCTCCACCACAGTTTGGCCTCAGGTCAAACAACAGAAAAGACAGCCCCACCCATCAACAACAAATTGGATTAAAAAGATTTACTGAGCATGGCCCTGCCCATCCAAACAAGACCCAGTTTCCCCCTCAGTCAGTCTCTCCCATTCAGAAGCTTCCTTAAGCCTCTTATCCTTCTCCATCAGAGGTCAGACAGACTAAACACATCAGTCACAAAAAACTAACCAAACTGATCACACAGACTACAGCTTACAGTGCAGTAACTCACTCGTGTCCGACTCTTTGTGACCCCATGAATCACAGCACGCCAGGCCTCCCTGTCTATCACCAACTCCCGAAGTTCACTCAGACTCATGTCCATCGAGTCCGTGATGCCATCCAACCGTCTCATCCTCGGTCGTCCCCTTCTCCTCCTGCCCCCAATCCCTCCCACCATCAGGGTCTTTTCCAGTGAGTCAACTCTACACATGAGGTGGTCAAAGTACTGGAGCTTCAGCTTTAGAATCATTCTTTCCAAAGAAATCCCAGGGTTGATCTCCTTCAGAATGGAGTGGTTGGATCTCCTTGCAGTCCAAGGGACTCTCAAGAATCTTCTCCAACACCACAGTTCAAAAGCATCAATTCTTTGGCACTCAGCCTTCTTCACAGTCCAACTCTCACATCCATACATGACTACTGGAAAAACCATAGCCTTGACTAGACGGACCTTAGTTGGCAAAGTAATGTCTCTGCTTTTGAATATACTGTCTAGGTTGCTCATAACTTTTCTTCCAAGGAGTAAGTGTCTTTTAATTTCATGGCTGCAGTCAGCATCTGCAGTGATTTTGGAGCCCCCCAAAATAAAGTCTGACACTGTTTCTATTGTCTCCCCATCTATTTCCCATGAAGTGATGGGATCAGATGCCATGATCTTCGTTTTCTGAATGTTGAGCTTCAAGCCAACTTTTTCGCTCTCCTCTTTCAATTTCATCAAGAAGCTTTTAGCTCCTCTTCACTTTCTGCCATAAGGGTGGTGCCATCTGCATATCTGAGGTTATTGATATTTCTCCCAGCAATCTTGATTCCAGCTTGTGCTTCTTCCAGCCCAGTGTTTCTCATGATGTACTCTGCATAGAAGTTAAATAAGAAGGGTGACAATATACAGCCTTGAAGTACTCTTTTTCCTATTTGGAACCAGTCTGTTGTTCCATGTCAGGTTATAACTGTTGCTTCCTGACCTGTATACAGATTTCTCAAGAGGCAGGTTAGGTGGTCTGGTATTCCCATCTCTTGAAGAATTTTCCACAGTTTATTGTGATCCACACAATCAAAGGCGTTGGCATAATCAATAAAGCAGAAATAGATGTTTTTCTGGAACTCTTGTTTTTTCCATGATCCAGCAGATGTTGGCAATTTGATCTCTGGTTCCTCTGCCTTTTCTAAAACCAGCTTGAACATCATGGAGTTCACGGTTCACGTATTGCTGAAGCCTGGCTTGGAAAATTTTGAGCATTACTTTACTAGCATGTGAGATGAGTGCATCTGTGTGGTAGTTTGAGCATTCTTTGGCATTGCCTTTCTTTGGGATTGGAATGAAAACTGACCTTTTGCAGTCCTGTGGCCACTGCTGAGTTTTCCAAATTTGTTGGCATATTGAATACAGCACTTTCACAGCATCATCTTTCAGGATTTGAAATAGCTCAATTGGAATTCCATCACCTCCACTAGCTTTGTTCGTAGTGATGCTTTCTAAGACCCACTTGACTTCACTTTCCAAGATGTCTGGCTCTAGATTATTGATCACATCATCATGATTATCTGGGTCGTGAAGATCTTTTTTGTACAGTTCTTCCGTGTATTCTTGCCACCTCTTCTTAATATCTTCTGCTTCTGTTAGGTCCAGACCATTTCTATCCTTTATCAATCCCATCTTTGCATGAAATGTTCCCTTGGTATCTCTAATTTTCTTGAAGAGATCTCTACTCTTTCCCATTCTGTTGTTTGCCTCTATTTCTTTGCATTGATCTCTGAAGAAGGCTTTCTTATCTCTTCATACTATTCTTTGGAACTCTGCATTCAGATGCTTATATCTTTCCTTTTCTCCTTTGCTTTTCACCTCTCTTCTTTTCACAGCTATTTGTAAGGCCTCCTCAGAAAGCCATTTTGCTTTTTTGCATTTTTTTCCATGGGGATGGTCTTGATCCGTGTCTCCTGTACAATGTCATGAACCTCATTCCATAGTTCATCAGGCACTCTATCTACCAGATCTAATCCCTTAAATCTATTTTTCACTTCCACTGTATAATCATAAGGGATTGATTGAGGTCATACCTGAATGGTCTAGTGGTTTTCCCTACTTTCTTCAATTTGAGTCTGAATTTGGTAATAAGGAGTTCATGATCTGAGCCACAGTCAGCTCCTGGTCTTGTTTTTGTTGACTGTATAGAGCTTCTCCATCTTTGGCTGCAAATAATATAATCAATCTGATTTCGGTGTTGACCATCTGGTGATGTCCATGTGTAGAGTCTTCTCTTGTGTTGTTGGAACAGGGTGTTTGCTATGACCAGTGCATTTTCTTGGCAAAATTCTATTAGTCTTTGCCCTGCTTTATTCCACATTCCAAGGCCAAATTTACCTGTTACTCCAGGTGTTTCTTGACTTCCTACTTTTGCATTCCAGTCCCCTCTAATGAAAAGGACATCTTTTTGCATTTTAGTTCTAAAAGGTCTTGTAGGTTTTCATAAAACTGTTCAACTTCAATTTCTTCAGTGTTACTGGTTGGGGCATGGCCATCATGGTCAACAAAAGAGTCCAAAATGCAGTACCTGGATGCAATCTCAAAAATGACAAAATGATCTCTGTTCGTCTCCAAGGCAAACCATTCAAGACTACAGCTTGGCCTAACTCAATGAAACTATGGGCTATGCCATGTAGGGCCACCCAAGATGGACAGGTCATGGTGGAGAGTTCTCACAAAACGTGGTCCACTGGACAAAGGAAGGGCAAACCATTTCAGTATGCTTGCCTTGAGAATGCATAAATAGCATGAAAAGACAAAAAGATAAGACACTGAAAGATGAACTCCCCAGGTCAGTAAATGCCCAATATGCTACTGAAGATAGTTGAACTAACTCCAGAAAGAATGAAGAGATGAGCCAAAGGAAGAACAACACCCAGCTATGGATATGACTGATGAAAAAAGCAAGGTCTGATGCTGTAAAGAGCAGTATTGCATAGGAACCTGGAATGTTAGGTCCATGAATCAGGGCAAATTGGAAGTGGTCAAACAGGAGAGAGCAAGAGTGAACATAGACATTTTAGGAATCAGCAAACTAAAATGGACTGAAATGGGTGAATTTAATGCAGATCCCCATTATACTTACAACTGTGGGCAAGAATCCTTTAGAAGAAATGGAGTATCCATCATAGTCAACAAAAAAGTCCAAAATGCAGTACTTGGAACCAGCCTCAAAAATGAAAGAATGATCTCTGTTCATTTACAAGGCCAACTATTCAACATCACAGTAATCCAAGTCTATGCCCTGACCAGTAATGCTGAAGGAATTGAAGCTGAGTGGTTCTATGAAGACCTACAAGACCTTCTAGAACTAACACCCAAAAAAGATGTCCTTTTCATTATGGGGACTGGAATGCAAAAGTAGAAATTCAAGAGAAACCTGGAGTAACAGGAGAATCTGGCTTTGGAGTATGTAACAAAGCAGGACAAAGGCTAACAGAGTTTTGCCAATAGAACTCACTGGTCATAGCAAACACCCTCTTCAACAACACAAGAGAAGTCTCTACACATGGACATCACCAGATAGTCAATACCGAAATCAGATTGATATATTCTTTGCATCCGAAGATGGAGAAGCTCTATACAGTCAGCAAAAACAATACTTGGAGCTGACTATGGCTCAAATCATGAACTCCTTATTGTCAAATTCAGACTTAACTTGAAAAAATGTAGGGAAGCCCACTAGAACTGAAGAGTCTATGGGACTGCAAAGAGTCAGACAGGACTGAGTGACTTTCACTTTTGCTTTTTACTTCCTACAATTATCTTAACAATCAGAAGATAATTTACTTCTTTGTTAAAGCATGTCAAAATTTATCACAAAAATACAATTGTTATTTTAATTGATTTAAAATTATGATCAAATTTCTAAGAGATTTAAATAGTATTATAAAGAATCATGGTCTATCTTTAAATCATTGTACCTGCCTCTTTTTTAATTTATTATTTAATAATACTCTTTCAAGATGCTTTCTGTGGGGAGGGTGTTATGTTATTGAAAATCATCAACATTTCTGTAGTTATATAAGTTGATCTTGATTTCTATCTCTCTGTCTCTCTCTCTCTCACACACACACCCATGAACTCACATAAATAGATGTTGTTCATGTGGTGTTGAATAAGATAAACTTTCTCATGCTTAATTTCTAAAAGTATACAAAGCTTTAAGATTTTCTTTCTTTTTTTTTTTTTTTTTTTTTTTTTTTTTGTGGNTAAGATTTTCTTTCTTTTTTTTTTTTTTTTTTGGTAAGGATTGGAGTGAAAGTGTTAGTTGCTTAGTTGTGTCCAACTCTTTCTTTGCAACCCCATGGACTGTAGCCCTCCAGGCCCCTCTGTCCATAAGATTCTCCATGAAAGAATACTGTAGTGCATTGCCATTCCCTTCTCCAGGGGATCTTCCCTGATCTAGGGATTGATCCCAGGTCTCCTGCATTGCAGGCAGATTTTTTATCATCTGAACTGCCTGACTCATACATTTGAATAATTTTTCATAGTATTAAGGAAGATAAAATTCTTATAGAAATTCAGTTAATTCTGCTTAACTATTTCAGGATTTCATAGCTGGATTTGACTAACTATGAATTCCTTAAGAGTAGTAATTTGAACCATAACTTGAGTGCTCTCAAATTAAAAGTTTAGCTTATTCTGTTACTCTTTATGTTTTTCCTCTTCCAAAGAGATTTTCTTCTATACAGGGTCTTTAAATAGTTTCCACTTCTTTATTAAATGGTCTTTGTGTATCCTGTGGATTGCCCCATTAAGACAGCTGTGAATGTGGCAATTTTCATGAGAAGAGGTCAATGACAGGGAGAAGTACCTCAAGGTTGCTCAGAACCTCATAGCTTTTGACTAGTAAATTAATTTGGAGGAAACAGTCTTCCATTTATCCATTTTGAAAATTTTCTTTAGTAAAATTTAATGATTTTTCTACAGTTTTATGTATGTTCATGCTCATTTTCCCTGGCTATTTAATATTTTAAAATATTGATTATATTTTAATTATATTTTATGATTAGAGCTGCTGTAAATAAAAAGCATTGTCTTGGAATTAGCTATCAGATGAAAATTTCTCTTAAGTGTTTTATACTTTAGCTGTTGGTTTAAATAATTTTGAACATTTAATAAAGCTATTATTCACCATGCAAAGAAAGTATACTTACAATTCAAACTGAGCATATGTTGTATTTTTCCAAAAGAAAATTTTTTGTCTATTGAGGTAATGGTAATTTTTTTTTGCATGCTAAGTCACTTCAGTCATGTCTGACTCTTTGTGATCCTATGGACTGTAGTCTGTCAGGCTCCTCTGTCCATGGGATTCTCTAGGCAAGACTACTGGAGTGGGTTGCCATGCCCACCTCCAGGGAATCTCCTGATCCAGGGATTGAACCCACATCTCTTACATCTCCTGCATTGGCAGTTGTGTTATTGATTACATAAATTAACTTACTTGTACTGCACAAAACTTATGTTTTCATTATAGTTCTTCTTTAAAATTGTCTGTTGTCATTTAAGTACTCTATACAACTATTTTTAGATAATAATAATGAGAAAACTGTCCTATGCTAGACATATTCTAGACTCTAAACCACCTACATGAGAGCAGCAATATTATAATGCCCAAATAAGACATAAACTGGGGCTTCCCAGTTAGTGCTAGTGATAAATATCCACCTGCTAGTGCTGGAGACATAAGATACAAGGGTTCAACCCCTGGGTCAAGAAGATCCCTTGAAGCAAGGCATGGTGATCACACTCCAGTATTCCTGCCTGGAGAATCCCATGGATAGAGGAGCCCAGGGGACTATAGTCCATAGAGTTACACAGAATTGGACACGACTGAAGTGACTTGGCACTCATGCACCCATGGTCAGACATGAACTAATGCTACAAAATGTTTACCTAGGTAATATATTAAACCAAGTTTTCTCTGACTTCCAAGTTTAAACTCCATCATTTTTTTAATATATAATTGCATTTACTGCCTTTTTCTGTATTTTCTGTTTTTTAAATATCCACCAGTGAACTAAAATACTCAACTAACTTAGATAGAATTAACAGCTCATTTCTATGTTATTTTATATTTTCCTGAGCTAATGAAAAAAAGTATAATTTTAAAAGTATATTCAGTACTGACACCAGAAACTGTTATACAAATATAAATATTGAACATATACAACACAGATATAGACTGGTTTTACTTATGAGTGTAGATATATAAATACCATACAGGTAAACCGAATCACTTGAAGTCTTTCAGCATATATAGAATAGCAAATCTTCACAAATTAATATGCACAATTACTTTACAACCACCATCCCTAAAGCTTTTATTATAAACTTGATAGAATTAGCCTAAAACTTATATATGGGAATAACTTGGAAAATGTTGAAAGAAAACTGGTTGCATAAATGTAGGCCATTCTATTATAATTTTTAATAATTATTATGGCAAATACAGATAGATTTATAAATGAAATATAATGAAAATTTTAAATCAATATTGAAAGCTATATTGATTTCTGTAAAATGTGACTTAGATCATGACCTCATATTTTACACAAAAACAGTTATTTTTTTACAGATTTAATATTTGTCTGAGACATAAACTAGAAGAATGTGACAATTTGTCAAAATAAACTGATTTTAAAATAATTAATCTCTATATTAAAATAAAGCTCTTCTCACAGATTAAGAAAAATGTATGAGGAAATTGTTTACAATATATGTTAGTAAGATATTCTTCTCTTAGTTTAAAAGTGAATCTTAAAAGTAAATTGAAAAGAATTATGCAAGCTTCAACAAGAAAGTGTGAAAAAGTGTTAATCTTAAGAAAAAGTCCAAAGGCATGTATGTGTGTACTTAGTTGCTCAGTTATGTCCTACTCTCTGTGGCCCTATGGACTGTAGCCTCCCAGGCTCCTCTGCCCATGGAACTTTCCAGGATACATCACTGGAGCGGGTTGCCATTTCCTACTCCAGAGGATCTTCCTGACCCAGGGATTGAACCCACATATTTTGTGTCTCCTGCATTGATCGGCAGATTCTTTACCACTAGTGTCAACGTTCAAAAGCATATATAATGTTTAAATTAATGTGGTGTATATTGAAGAACCCAATCCATCTGCCAATGCAGGAGATGCAAGAGGGTTCAATCCCTGGACTGGAAATCCACTAGAGAAGGAAACGGCAACCCATTACAGTATTCTTGCCTGGAAAATCCTGTGGACAGAGGAGCCTGGTGGGATAATGGGGTTGCAAAAGAGTCAGACATAACTGAGCACACAGTACAAAATTAAATAAACAAAATGAAACAACAATGCCTTTTTATTGTAAATTGAAAAAAGTAGAAATAATGATAATGGCCAGTGTTATCAAGACCTTTGGGAAATGACCAGTGGGCTCATACAAGATCAATTGGGAATTTATCTTTGATGTGAAAGAATGGTTCAACATATGTGAATCAATAAATGTTATGTGTTTATTGTGTAAATAAAAGGTGAAATGATATAATCATCTCTAGATATGTTGAAAGCTTCTCCTCTAAGACATATTAACTTGAAATCCTAGAGTGCAATTAGGCAATAAAAATGTAGTCATCCAAATCAGAAAAATATAAGTAAATTTTCTTTGTTTTCTAATGATATAACTTACATATAGAAAATTCTACAGACTCCACCAAAATATATTAGAACTAATCATCATATTTAGTAAAGTTACAGAATACAAAATATAAAAATATCCAAAGCATGTTGCATTTCTACATATTTACAATGAAATATCTGAAAAAATAAAATAAGCAGTTTCATTCACAATAGAACTAAGAGCAACATAATACTTTGAATTTAACCAAGGAGATGAGAGCTTTCTACACTATAAAATGAATGACTGTAATAAAAGTAGTTGGAGAAGACACACACATTGGAAGAATTAATATTGTTAAATTTTTCATACTACCCAAAGTCATCTATAATTTCAATTTAATTCAATCCAAATTACAATTCCAATGAAATTTTTAGCAGAAGTGAAAAAAAATTCCCAAATTCACGGGAATAACTAAAGACAGAAAGTATTCACATCAATTCCCTAAAAGAAAAACAAAGCAGAAGCATCACACTTCTTGATTTCAAACTATATTACCAAGCAAAATGCAACTCATAGTAATCAGAGAAAGTGAAAGGAACAAAGTGAAGTCACTCAGTTGTGCCTGACTCTGGACCCCATGTATTGTAGCCTGCACCAAGCTCCTCCGTCCATGGGATTTTCAAGGCAAGAGTACTGGAGTGGGTTGCTACTTCCTTCTCCAGGGAATCTTCCCAACCCAGGGATCGAACCCAGGTTTCTCACATTGTAGACAGATGCTTTACCATCTGAGCCACCAGGAAAGTCCATAGCAATCAAAACACTACTTTAAAATAGCATAAAAATATATACATAAATCAGTGCAATAGTTCAAGAGCCTAGAAATAAACCTTGGCATATATGGTAACAAATGCTTAATAAGATAGTCACAAATATTCAATGAGGAAAGAATACTCTGTTTAATAGCTGGTTTTATATAGAAGAAAATGCATAGCCACATACAAAAGAAAAAAATTTGGCTCATAACTGATACCACTCACAAAAAAATAACTCAAAAGGGATTAAAAACATAAAGATAAGACTCGACATAAAATTCCTAGAAGAAAACATATGGAAAAAGCTACTTAACATTGGTATTTGCAATAACTTGACCATGATACCAAAAACACAGGAAAGAGAAAAAACAATAACAGTGAAACAGGCAACTTACAGAATGGAAAAAAAAATTGCATATCATCTTTCTGATTAGGGGTTAATATTCAAAGTATATAAGAAACCAATACAGCTAAATAGCAAAAAATAATCTGATTAAAAAATAGACAGATGATTTTTTTTTCCCAAAAAAGAAACACACGTGGCCAAAAAATACATGAAAGGTGATCCATTACTAATCAGGCAAATTAAAATCACAATGAGATATTACCTTATACTTGTTAGAATGGCTATCATTAAACAGGTAAGAGGTATATATTGGTAAGGATATGGGAAAAAAGAGACTCCTTGTGCACTGTTGGTAAAGATATAAATGATTACAGAAACTATGAAAAGAAATATGGATGATTCTCAAAAACTGAACCTAGAACTACCATATATTTCAGCAATCACCATTCTGGGTGTATATCCAAAAAAAATAAAATCAGGATCCTGGAGAGATATCTATACTCTCATGTTCATTGTAGCATTATTCACCATAAGTAATATAGCGAGATATTAATCAGTAAGAATGAAGAAAACCTTGTCATTTGTAACAACATGAGTAGAACTTGAGGGTACTATATTAAGTCTTACAATCCATGGGGTCACAAAGAGTTGGACATGACTGAAACATTCAGAAAAGGAAGATCATGGCACTTGGTCTTATCACTCCATGGGAAATAGATGGGGAAACAGTGGNGGTCGCTAAGAGTCGGACACCACTGAGCGACTTCACTTTCACTTTTCACTTTCATTCAGTGGAGAAGGAAATGGCAGCCCACTCCAGTGTTCTTGCCTGGAGAATCCCAGGGACGGGGGAGCCTGGTGGCTGCCATCTATGGGGTCGCACAGAGTCGGACACGACTGAAGCGACTTAGCAGCAGCAGCATATACATATATACTCAACTCACAGAGAAATATAAATTTGTGAGTCTAAATAAATTATAATAATGGTATAGTATTAGGATGTAGTTTCTTTCTTCTGTTCAATTATTCAATCATAAATATCAATATATGTTGCATTTTAGAAACAAGAAATACATGTTCAAAATAAATCATAAGGCTTATCATTTGTGATTATAAGAAATATTAGTATGATGATTGGAACAGAGGATCAGAAACATTTTTATGTTGATATTTTTGAAGACTGTAAAAGCACAAGCTCCAGTTATTTGAAAAAATATTCGCTTTAATTTTATCCAATTTTATGCCAACATAATTGTCACTACTTCTTCCTAGGAAACAAAACATTTTTGAGGTATACTTTTTGACGAATTAGTAACCCAACAGGAAATCCTGCTAATAAATGTATATATTATTCAGTTTCATAAGAGGGAAAAATATGTGTCAAATATGAAATGCCCTGGTGTGGGGCAGGAGTGAGGGAGTGATGCCTGGAACTGAGAATCAGGAACTTTATTGGCGATTCAGTGTGTTCTGTGAACTAATAGTGCAACTCCAATTAATTATATTATCTTTCCCCATTTTATTTTTTAAAATCAATTTATTTATCTTAATAGGAGGTTAATTGCTTTACAATATTATGGTGGTGTTTGCCATACATTGACATGAATCAGCCACGGGTGTACGTGTGTCCCTCCATCCTGAACCCCCTTTCCATCTCCCTCCCCATCTTATCCCTCTGAATTGTCCCAGTGCACTGGCTTTGAGTGCCTTGTTTGGGCAACATCAAACTTGGACTGGTCATCTATTTCACATATGGTAATATACATGTTTCAGTGCTACTCTCTCAAATCATCCCACCCTCATTTTTATATCTTTTTACAGGACTGCTGAATTGTATTAGATACTCTATAATATGCTTTCCTTTTCTATAGATCTGTTATTCAATTTTACATTCCAGTATATTTAATATCAAGTAGTTTAACTCATTCCACTTTTTTCCAATACATATAAATTTTATTTTAATTTGTTGAAAAATCCAAAGCGAGATTTAGCCTGATCTGAGTTTTTGAATGCTAAGTCATACATGTATATATCTATATCTGTCTATATATATGTGTGTGTGTATGTGTGTGTACACAATAAAGGACAGAAATGGTATGGACCTAGCAGAAGCAGAAGATATTAAGAAGAGGGGGCAAGAATACACAGAAGAACTGTACAAAAAAGATCTTCATGACCAAGATAATCACGATGCTGTGATCGCTCACCTAGAGCCAGACATCCTGTAGTGTGAAGTCGAGTGAGCATCAGGAAGCATAACTACAAACAAAGCTAGTGGAGGTGATGGAGTTCCAGTAGAGCTATTTCAAACCCTAAAAGGTGATGCTGTGAAAGTGCTGCATTCAATATGCCAACAAATTTGGAAAACTCAGCAGTGGCCACAGGAGTGGAAAAAGTCAGTTTTCATTCCAATCCTAACGATAGGCAATGCCAAAGAATGCTCAAACTACTGCATAATTACACACATCTCACATGCCAGCAAAGTAATTCTCAAAATTCTCCAAGCCAGGCTTCAAGCTGGATCTAGAAAAGGCAGAGGAACCAGAAGCCAAATTGTCACTATCTGTTGGATCATTGAAAAAGCAGGAGTTCCAGAAAAGTGTCTATTTCTGCTTTATTGACTATGCTAAAGCCTTTGATTATGTAGATCACAACAAACTGGAAAATTCTTGAAGAGACAGGAATACTAGACCACCTGATCTGCCTCTTGAGAAATCTGTATGCAGGTCTGGAAGCAACAGTTAGAACTGGACATGGAACAACAGACTGGTTCCAAATAAGGAGAGGAGTGTGGAAAGGCTATATATTGTCACCCTGCTTATTTAACTTATATGCAGAGTACATCATGAGAAACACTGGGCTGGATGAAGCACAAGCTGGAATCAAGATTATCAGGAGAAATATCAATAACCTCAGATATACAGATGACACCACCCTTATGACAGAAAGCAAAGAAAAACTAAAGAGCCTCTTGATGAAAGTGAAAGAGGAGGAGAGTGAAAAAGTGTTTAAGTTTTGGCTTAAAACTCAACATTCAGAAAACTAAGATCATGGCATCTAGTCCCATCACTTCATGGCAAATAGATGGGGAAACAGTGGAAAGAGTGACAGACTTTATTTTCTTGGGCTCCAAAATCACTTCAGATGGTGACTGCAGCCATGAAATTAAAAGATCCTTGCTCCTTGGAAGAAAAATTATGACCAACCTAGACAGCATATTAAAAAGCAGAGATATTACTTTGCCAACAAATGTCCATCTAGTCAAACCTATGGTTTTTCCAATATTCATGTATGGATATGAGAGTTGGGCTATAAACAACGCTGAGTGTGAAAGAATTGATGCTTTTGAACTATGTTGGAGAAGACTCTTGAGAGTCCCTTGGACTGCAAGGAGATCCAATCAGTCCATCCTAAAGGAGATCAGTCCTGAATATTTATTGAAAGGACTGATGTTGAAGCTGAAAACTCCAATACTTTGGCCACCTGATATGGAGAATTGACTCACTGGAAAAGACCCTGTTTCTGGGAAAGACGAAGGCAGGAGGAGAAGGGGATGGCAGAGGATGAGAAGGTTGAATGGCATCACCGACTCAACAGATATGGGTTTGAGTAAACTACGAGAGTTCGTGATGGACAGGAAGGCCTGGCGTACTGTGATCCATGGGGTGGCAAAGAGTCAGACACTACTGAGTGACTGAACTGAACTGAACTCTTTGTGTGTGTGTGTGTGTGTGTAGATGAAAAAATAAAAAATAAGTTAGGCAAAGTAGGAATACCCTCAGATCACATCTTTCCATGGGCACTCCAAAATTACAGCTATTTGCAGGGCATCTGTTGATAAAAATACCTGAAGTCTAGCAGAAATTATCTTCTAAAACTAAAGATACAAAAAAGAATCCATAAGGAGTAAAGGAAGGAAGGTCAGAGATGTGGTAAAATCAAGACCCATATCCCAAGTAGGGAACCACAAATGGGAAAATAGCCACAAAGTTTCCACAAGGAATAAGAAGTTGGGCCCCTCATTGGGCTCCTAAAGTCTGGGGTTCCTGCACTGGCTGGATGAGTTCCTAAAATGTCTGTCTTTGAAGGCCAGCATAGTATGCATTCTGAAAAGTCAGAGAGCTCTCCATTCCTAAAATGTTCACAAAAATTTTCACATGAACTGAGACCCAGTGTAGAAGCAGTAATTTGAAAGAAACCGGAGTCATATCCACTTGCTGAACTTGGAGAGCCTACTGGAGAGGCAGGAGGGAACTGAAACTCACCCTGGGGACAAAGATGCTTGCAAAAGCAGTTTTCAGGAAGTCATTCTATCAAGAAGATGTTGGTACTAGCAAGCACAATTTTGGAATCATCCTTCTAGGTTATTAGCTTCAGGACAGGCACCACCAACCAGCTAGGCTGCACCAGCCTACACCAGTCCCAGGACTTTCACGGCCATGGCCTCATGCTCCAGCAAGCTGATGCCAACTCCAAGTAACCGTGGATTCTTCAGTTAGCTTCACTGGAATCCAGTTCCACTCATCAGAGTGCAAATACCAGCTTTGGGGCAATCAGAACCTATAACCAGTCATGTCAGGAGCCAACCTCTTCCAGCAGTGGATAAAGGCCAGATTTGGGAACTGTACAATAGTCATCTACACCAGAACCCACTCGTGGTCCTGCACTAGTCTGGGACTCTCTAGGGCTCAGACCAATAGCCTCTTGTCATGGATGCCCTCAACAAGAGTCAGCAGCCTCCATGTAATGCAGAGCCTGGCAACCTAATAAATCTGAGTCATTATCATCACTAGAATTCCCACAGTAGTTGTTGCTGTTCAGTCACTCAGTCATGTCTGACTCTTTGCAACCCTATGGACTGTAGAAAACCAGGCTTCCCTGTCCTTCACCATCTCCCAGAACTTGCTCAAACTTATGCTTATTGAGTTGGTGATGCCATCCAACCACTTTGTCCTCTGTCATCCCCTTCTCCTCTTACCTTCAACCTATCCCAGCATCAGGATCTGTTTAAATGAGTTAATTCTTTGCATCAGGTAGCCAAAGTATTGGCACTTTAGTCTCAGCATCAGTCCCTCTAATGACTATCAGGATTTATTTCCATTAAGATTGACTGGTTTGATATCCTTGTAATCCAAGGGACTCTCAAGAGTTTTCTCCAACACCACAGTTCAAAAGCATCAATTCTTTGGCACTAAGTTTTCTTTAAAGTCCAACTCTCGCATCCATATATAACTACTGGAAAAACCAAAGCTTTGACTAGATGGACCTTTGTTGGCAAAGTAATGTCTCTGCTTTTTAATATGCTGTCTAGGTTGGTCATTGCTTTTCTTCCAAGTAGCAAGTGTCTTTAAATTTCATGGCTGCAATCACCATCTGCAGTGATTTTGGAGCCCAAGAAAAAGTCTCTCAATGTTTCCATTGTTTCCCCATGTATTTGCCATGAAGTGATGGGACAAGATGCCATGATCTTCATTTTTAGAGTGTTGAGTTTTAAGCCAGCTTTTTCACTCTCCTCTTTCACCTTCATCAGGAGGCTCTTTAGTTCCTTTATGCCATAAGGGTGGCATTATCTGCATATCTGAGATCATTGAAATTTCTCCCAGCAATCTTGATTCCAGTTTGTGCTTCATCCAGTAGAGCATTTTGCACAATGTACTCTGCATATAAGTTAAATAAGCAGGGTGACAATATACAGCCATAACATAGTCCTTTCCCAATTTGGATCCAGTCCATTGTTTCATGTTAGGTTCTAACTGTTGCTTCCTGACTTATTTTCTGACTATATGATTTAATGTGATTTTTCCCTTCTTTTTTTTTGTTGTTTATTTTTGTCTACTAGTCTAAATTATTCTGTACTTATAGATAAATGATTTATAAATTCATGTGAAAAGATTAAGTAACATGTTAAGTAAATAATATGAATTTACAATTAAAAGTTATTAAAATCAAAAAATGTAATCATTAAATCACACTCCTTGCCAAAAACATCATGTTAAAAAATGTCAGTGTAATCCACATTTTGCATTTTTTTGCATTAAAAAGATTGTATACATATATTTATTTCCAATTTTAAAGAATGTCTTTTATTCATTCTTTTTTGGATTCTAAGGAAGTGAATTTTTTGGTGAGAACAGTAAATATTGTCAATAGAAATATAATTTGAATTTATTGCTGTATACAAAATGTTTGTTGCTTTTTAAAACATTTCCTTGTGAACTTTTCTATACAAAAATGGACTTTTCTCCCTTTTGGTTATATTTCACAAGGATTAGGAGTATTATCTTTCTTTCTTTTTATATCTTCTATGAAAACTCTGCCTGCATAAAATGGCCAAACTGGCTAACTTTTTACAGCTATTTCTGATAGTCACTATGAACAAGAATAATAAGTGAGATATGTAACGCATTCATCATCATCTGTCTAACACTGATGTAGCTCCTTAAATGAAGGATTCAATACTGAGCTTATTTTGGAAATATACCAGAGCCATCCTTGCTCACTAATGCCTGCTGGCAGTTGAAAGGCTATTGTGGAAATATTTCCAAAGTGACTCATAAGATAAATCATGTGTTTGTCTGAACCTTAAGATACTTAATATTTAATACCTTTCTTTCACTTAATATATATTAAAAGACTAATAATTGGTTTGCATGTTCACACTACTTTGCCGAAAAAGATCTGTATTATCAAAGCTATGTTTTTTCTGGTAGTCATGTGTGGATATGAGAGTTGTACTATAAAGAAAGCTGAACACCCAAGAATTGATGCTTTCAAACTGTGGTATTGGAGAAGAATCTTGTGAGTCGTTTGGACTGCAAGGAGATCCAACCAGTCAATCCTAAAGGAAATCAGTCCTGAATATTCATTGGCAGGACTGATGCTGAAGTTCCAATACTTTGGTCACCTGATGCGAAGAACTGACTCATTTGAAAAGACCCTGATACTGGGAAAGATTGAAGGCAGGATGAGATGGTTGGATGGCATCACTGACTCAATGGACATGAGTTTGAGCAAGTTCTGGGAGTTCGTATTGGATAGGGAAGCCTAGGGTGCTGCAGTCCATGGTGTCTCAAAGAGTCGGATACAACTGAGTGACTGAAATTAACTGATTCATATTTTTAATAATTCTATATATCAACTAATTAGTAATCAACTGTTGTTTACTTTTTACTTTATAAAAGTATAGAATTATATTAAGAATAAGACATGCATCACAAATCAGAGGTGATTACATATGATCAGTAACAAGCAATTTTTCAGATAATTATACTTTGTGTGCATGCTCAGTCATTCAGTTGTGTTTTACTCTTTGCGACCCCATGGACTGGAGCCCACCAGGCTCAGCTGTCCATGGAATTTTCCAGGGAAGAATACCGGTGTAGGTTGCCATTTTATACTCCAGGGGATCTTCCCAACTCAGGGGTTGAACCCACATCTTCTTCACATCACCTTCATTGCAGGCAGATTCTTTACCACTGAACCACTGGGGAAGCCTCAATCATACTTTAAATCCACCTAAAAACATAATCAGCAACAATAGTAAAAGTTAAGAGCAAATGTTCGATACAGGATACGGGATGCCTGGGGCTGGTGCACGGGGATAATCCAGAGAGATGATATGGGGTGGGAGGTGGGAGGGGGGTTCAGGTTTGGGAACTCATGTACACCCATGGCGGATTCATGTCAATGTATGGCAAAACCAATACAATATTGTAAAGTAAAATAAAGTAAAAAAATATATATAAAAATAAGCATTCAGTTCAGTTCAGTTCAGTCGCTCAGTCGTGTCTGACTCTTTGGCATTAGTTGACAAGAATTTCACTGAGTAATTTAACAGTATATTTTGAGGACTGAAATCAGTTTTATTACATTTATTACATTGGCCAATACTAGACCATATCCATGTCCTTATTTTAAAATACTGGGGACAAGCAAGTATCTGCTTCTGGAAGATGTAACAATGAACCAACTAAAATAGTTTTCTTACTAGGACTAATAGCTTGCTTAGAGTTTACTTCAAGATCCTTACTTCACATTGTACGTCAATTCAAAGCCAAAATATCACAAACTCTGCCTAATCTCAACCAGTTTCACACATTGCAATTTTCACTTTAATATCACACAACTCCAGTTTTCATAGTCTATAAGTATACTCTCCTCACTTCTCTTTCATGGAACACTCTCTCAAGTTGATATTTCTTCTTATTGAGTAAGACTAAAAAACAGCTTTGCTTACGCAACAGCTTTTCAGGTGGTCTTTTATGAGGGAGCAGAAAACAGTACCAATGCATTTGAGATATTGCATGGAACTAAAGATTCTTTTCCGCAAATTTATTCTTAGAAAGAATCTAAGCTTAATCCATACACAAATTTAATTGTAAGAATGTTAATTATAATACTGTGTTCAGTTCAGTCTACTCAGTCGTGTTCCACTCTGCAACCCCATGGATCATAGCATGTCAGGCCTTCCTTCCATCACCAACTCCGAGTTTACTCAAACTCATCTCCACTGAGTCAGTGATGCCATCTAACCATCTCATCCTTTGTCATCCTCTTCTCCCCCTGCCCTCAATCTTTCCCAGCATCAGGGTTTTTTCAAACGAGTCAGCTCTTCGCATCAGGTGGCCAAAATATTGGAGTTTCAGCTTCAACATCAGTCCTTCCAATGAACACCCAGGACTGATCTGCTTTAGGAGGGACCGGTTGAATCTCCTTGCAGTCCAAGATATAAGAATGTTAATCACACACACACACACAAAGAATGTTAATCACAATACTGTATATAATAGAAGGAAAAAAATTCAACATTAGAGGATTTTTTTATTTGAATTAACATACTTATTCATAGGATGGAATACCATAAAATCATTAAAAAGCAAGTATTTAACATAGACATAGTGTTCTCTTAAAGGGAGTAAAATGATAATCAAAATAATTATTGCCTTCTCTGTCCTAACTAAAGAAAATAGTCACAGCTTAATAGTTGAGCATGGTGTTTTATTCAATGGGACTTTTTAGGACTTCAAGCCCAGAAGACAGCTTCTCAAGCAACCCTGAGAAAACTCCTCTGATAAAGCAAGGGGAGGAGTTTCATTATATGGAAGTTTGTAACAAGGGTCAGGTAGTCAAAAAGTGTCAAAATTGTTGTTAATTAAGGGAAATCAAATATCTCAAATGAAAGAATTTAGGCTTTTCTATGTATAGAAAGATGCAACATTCTGGGCTTACTGAAATCATTCCTTTCCTGTGCATCTCAGTTACTGGGTCTAGTAGAGTTTGAGCAAGCTCTAGGAGCTGGTGATGAACAAGGAAGCCTAGTGTGCTGCAGTCCATGGGGTCGCACACGAATAAGCTACTGAACTGAACTGAACTGATTCTGTATTCTCACATCCCTCCTCCCCCAAACTTCTCAGTACTCACTTTAGGGAGTGGTAACAATTTGATAGCTGCCAGATAGCAAGCATTGTTCTTCCTGGATGCCCTCTGGGCTCCAAAATTCACATTTGGAGGGCCAGAACCATGATGACTGTGACATCTTTGTTTATTGATATCTCAGGAAATACTCCATTTCTCAGTTTATGCCCATGGTAAGAAATTCAATCAATATTTGGGAGACAGTTCATGTCCTTTTTTTTGTGTCCCATGGTGCTGGGAGGCTCACTCTAGATCAGGCAAATGTTCTCATTGATATGTCTTTCTAGGTGTTAATTTCCAAATCAGACCCATTGATAAACAATAAAAAATTCTCTGGATCCTCTATCCTCTAACCTATTAGGATCCAGGAGATATTTCCCTTTTTGCATCTTCCCATACATAGAAAAGTGCTAAATTCCTTAATTTGAGATATCTGGTTTTCCTTAATTTACAATAGTCTTTTGATGTTCAGACTACCTGTTACTTGTTGCTGCTGCTGCTAAGTCACTTTAGTTGTGTCCGACTCTGTGTGACCCCGTAGATGGCAGCCCACCAGGCTCCCCCGTCCCTGGGATTCTCCAGGCAAGAACACTGGAGTGGGTTGCCATTTCCTTCTCCAATGCATGAAAGTGAAAAGTGAAAGGGAAGTCGCTCAGTCGTGTCTGACTTTTCGTGACCCCATGGACCACAGCCTACCAGGCTCCTCTGTCCATGGGATTTTCCAGGCAAGAGTACTGGAATGGGGTGCCAGCTACTTGTTGCTAACTTCTATATATCCTGACTCCTCTTTCTGCCTTCCTGAAATAGGTTTCTCAGGGTTGCTTGAGAAGCTGTTTCCCAGGCTTGAAGTCATAAAAATTCCCACCAAATGAAGCACAACTCTCAACTTAGGTTGTGACTCTTTTCTTTAGTTGACATCTGCCTAATCTAAGAATAATGGAGAAGATTATGACTATGAATTTATAATCTTCCCTTTAATTTATCAATTTATCTCTTTATAATTGAGCTATTTTACTGATAGCATATGGATTTAAACAATTATATCTTCTTACATGATAGTATACACGTATACTATCATGTAAGAAACAAATCGCCAGTCTAGGTTCGATATAGGATACAGGATGCTTGGGGCTGGTGCACAGGGATGACCCAGAGAGATGATAGGGGGTGGGTGGTGGGAGGGGGGTTCAGGATTGGGAACTCATGTACACCCGTGGCGGATTCATGTCAATGTATGGCAAAACTAATACAGTATTGTAAAGTAAAATAAAGTAAATAANCCTTCCATTTTTAATTATTATATTAATTCTGAATTTAACAGCTAGTTTGATCATTTTCAAAAGTAAATTAGATACACTAGAATCATCTCAACATCCAGTCATTGACATTTAATACATTTAAAATCCTGATTAGAGTATATTCTTATGCAATATAGTTTAACATAACTCTTTTCTCTCCAGTTACATCTCTTACTATTCTCTAACACCAAGCCACTTCACTGATTGTTTTTACTGCAATCAGTGGAGTTCTTTATTCACTTTATACCTTTATATATGCTTTTCAATTAGAATGCAATTCTCCAGCATTCTACTCTTAACTAGGCAGGGCTTAGATCCTTCTCTTTGTCTTGGAGTATCTGTCCACAGAGTACAAACTAGCTGTTCATCCTGGGGCTCATGTACCTCTTGCCTCACAGATACTATATCAGAGTAACTTCTTTTCTTTATACATGCTTCCTTATTACTTTTCAAAACTTCTACTTTTTCTTTGCTTGTTTATTACTTATATACCAAAAGAGCATAAGTTCCATTAAGTCAGTCTACCCTGTTCAATTTCTGCTGCTGCTGCTGCTGCTGCTGCTAAGTCACTTCAGTCATGCCTGACTCTGTGCGATTCCATAGATGGTAGAACACCAGGCTCCTCCATCCCTGGGATTCTCCAGGCAAGAACACTGGAGTGGGTTACCATTTTCTTCTCCAGTGTATGAAAGTAAAAAAAGTGAAGTTGCTCAGTCGTGTCCGACTCTTAGCGACCCCATGGGCTGCAGCCTACCAGGCTCCTCGTCTATGGGATTTTCCAGGCAAGAACACTGGAATGGGTTGCCATTTCCTTCTCCAATGCATGAAGTTCTTAAATTACAATGCAACAAAATTAGAAAATTCATAAGGGCAAATATGAAATCTAATAAGAAGCCTCTAAAACCTGAAAGCTACAAAACTATACTAAAAGAAATTAAAGAAAACCAAAATAAGTGTAGAGATGTAACATTTTCATGTAAGAGAAGATTCACTATTGTTACCAGAGCAATTCTTTCCACATTGATTTATGAAATAGATTCAATTAAAGTCTAGTAAAAATCCCAATGCTTATTGGCAGAAATTGAGTCTTAGTCTAAAATTCATATAGAAATTCAAAGGACAAAGAATACTCTCAACAACTGTGGAAAAGAGTAAGATTGATTGACTAGCATAGCCGAGTAAACTACACCACACTCAAAGGGAATCTGGATTACTTTTTGTGAACTTAAAGTCCACCCTCAACTCTAAAAATACATATCTAAATGGACCACAGAAAATGCTTATTTTTGCTTCCTTTTACCTCTGTATGTTCCATTTTAATTAATAGTTTTGAATTCAACACTCTATTTTCTCTTCTCTAGAAACATCTTCCTAGTGTTATTCCTGCACTGAGGACAGCACTAGAAAAAAGAAAAATTTATTTTCATTGTAGAACCAACTCTGATCTAATCTTCTTATAAAGTATGTCTCTCAGTTCTCATTGCATATAGGCAAGTACGCAATCTCTCCTCTTTTCTATTCACTTTGGCTATGAATCTTTAGGGCAACTATTTCAAAATAGCCTATAATCAGTATTATGTGATTTTACTTTTCATGAAGGATATATTATACTCTCTATAATTTTTGTGTTGGGACTCCCCAGATGGAACTAGTGGTAAAGAATTCACCTGCCAATGCAGGAGATGGAAGAGATGCAGGTTCGATCCCTGGGTCCAGACACAGGTTCGATCCCTGGGTCCAGAAGACACCCTGGAGGAGGAAATGGCAACCTCCTCCAGTATTCTTGCCTGGAGAGTCCCAGGGACAGAAGAGCCTAGAGGGCTACATTCCATGGGATTGCAGAGAGTTGGACACAACTGAAGTGACTTTGCATGCATAACTTATGTTTGGGCTTCCCAGATGGCACTAATGGTAAGGAACCCATGTGTCAGTGCATGAGACATAAGAGACATGGGTTCAATTTCTGGGTCAGGAAGACTGCCTGGAGGAGGGCATGGCAACCCACTCCAGTGTTGTTGCCTGGAGAATCCGATAGACAGAGGAGCCTGGCAGGCTATAGTCTACAGATTTGCAGAGTAGGGTGCAACTGAAGCAATTTAGCATGCACACATTGTTTTTGATAAAATTCTACTCATCTAACTGGAATATCCTAATTAAAAGTCAGTTATGGCATTGTTAAATCATACTCAATAGATGTTTTGTGTCTTTCAATAGCAATCATTTCTACAATTTCAAACAAGAAAAATCAACCTCAAACACTCATACACACACACAGTCAAACACATACACACACTTCCTGCAAAGGTTCACAGAACCCTCTGTGAACCCTCCACAAATTGTTCAGGTTAGGGAGGAGGAGATAATGTCACTTTTTCTTTACAGAACATTATTGCTGACGGGCAGATTTTCAGGAAAGAAATGATCTCTTTAAAAACAGACTCATGAGTTTAATATCTTTCTTTTCAAGTCCTTGAGAGTAATACCTTTCTCTCACAAAAGACAGGCCAATCTTTTGTGCTGTGTTGAAAAGAGAGTATTTAACATGTAGATAATCTGATCCTGAAAGAGTCTGTTCAGATCACAATTAGGCTGTGGGCCATGTCCTCTAACAGTGTGGCAGAGTTACTGCAAATTATGTTAGACCAGGGATCAAGACAGGACACATTCTGAAAACTGAGCTGGCTCTGTATATTGCTTTTAGGTTGTAATTACCCTATGAAAACTTCCTTACTGCCCTCCCTTTCACCTTCTAATAAATACTCATGTTAAATAAATTACAGAATCTTAAATGTTCTATAAAATCCCCAGGACCAAAATAGAAGCTATATGGAATCTATTCTGGTAGCTCCTCTCTGAACCACATAATATCACATTTATTGCATGGCTACTTTTTTTTCTGTTTGTCATAAGTTATTTGTATGTTTGGGAAGTTTATAATGCATTAGAAGACTATGCCTTAAATTCTTGAAGACATAAATTCTAATACGTCAGTATATCTCACCATATTTATCCACAAGCTGAGAACATCTGAAATACTTTCCAAAATTATAATTTTAAAAGAATTCCATATAAGCTTTTATTTTCATCCTTGGGATTCTATAAAACATTTAAGATCCTGTGATTTATTTAATATGAGTATTTATTAGAGGAACAGGAAGTCCATTAGCTCTGTCTCAGTTCAGTTCAGTCACTCAGTCGTGTCCGACTCTTTGTGACCCAATGAATCGCAGCACGCCAGGCCTCCCTGTCCATCACCAACTCCCGGAGTTCACTCAGACTCACGTCCATCAAGTCAGTGATGCCATCCAGCCATCTCATCCTCGGTTGTCCCCTTCTCCTCCTGCCCCCAATCCCTCCCAGCATCAGAGTCTTTTCCAATGAATCAACTCTTCACATGAGGTGGCCAAAGTTTCAGCTTTAGCATCATCCCTTCCAAAGAAATCCTAGGGTTGATCTCCTTCAGAATGGACTGGTTGGATCTCCTTGCAGTCCAAGGGACTCTCAAGAGTCTTCTCCAACACCACAGTTCAAACGCATCAATTCTTTGGCGCTCAGCCTTCTTCACAGTCCAACTCTCACATCCATACATGACTACTGGAAAAATCATAGCCTTGACTAGACGGACCTTAGTCAGCAAAGTAATGTCTCTGCTTTTGAACATGATCTAGGTTGCTCATAACTTTTCTTCCAAGGAGCAAGCGTGTTTTAATTTCATGGCTGCAATCACCATCTGCAGTGATTTTGGAGCCCCCCAAAATAAAGTCTGTCACTGTTTCCACTGTGTCTCCATCTATTTCCCATGGAGTGATAGGACCGGATGCCATGATCTTTGTTTTCTGAATGTTGAGCTTTAAGCCAACTTTTTCAGCCTCCTCTTTCACTTTTACCTGACGGCATTTTATTAAGCCAAGATACCAAAGATGCCTCTTTAGCTGTGAGGAACTTCTCCCAGAATATCTCGTCATGGGGATTTCTTTGGGTTGGCCCTACTCAGATGTTATTTAGCAAATGCCAATTAAAGAATGTTCCTCTCCATTCAGCCCTATAAAGATTGAGTCATTAGCCACTGTAGTCTCTGGCCTTTAACACGCCCTGAAAGGAGCTCAGGGTAGAGATCAGAAATGAGACATTCTGTGCTCTGGAAAAACTGGCAGAACAGGCCTTTAGATAAATATTTTCAGGAGAAAATTTTATAAATCCCACACTTAGAAGAGACCATTAACTGATGCCTGTCCCTTGAGACTAGCAGCAACATTTTACCAGGTGTATGCTTGATTGCACATACCTCTTTTGCCAAAATCACATATGTATAGACCTCCCCCACTCCGGCCTCTTTGGAAGTTTCTTAGAGCTGTCTGAGAGGCTGTTTCTGGTGTCACACTCCTTAGTAAAATACCAAATAAACTCAGTCACAGCAATTTTGCTATGCATTGTTTTGTTTTTCAGTTGTCACATCTATCAACCCAATTATTTGTTTTGCTTCTCCCTGAGCACTTCCTATGCCTGAACAAGCAGATTTCACAATGGAAAACACATTTTGTCCTAAACATTTTTTTATATTTTCCTTTGCCATTAAATACTTATTTAATATATATACATTAGCTCAAAATCAAAAGCATTAAACATAGAATGAAATTGTCTATTAGTATTGGTTAACAAATGTTTTATATTGAAACTATTTTTTTTTAACAAATTGATATTTGAAGGGGAAGCATATGTCTGCTTGCATGAGCTGGATAAATGACTCTCAATGAACTATTAAGGTTCAGAGAAAGCGCTTTCACGATTTTAAGACACTCTTGGGTTCTGCACAATTTATTCACTTATAGGGATAGACTCTGCCTTTCTTTTTGGAGTTTTGTGTAGTGGGTGGGCTAAAGCACAGAGCCCCTATCAATCAGATATTTATAAAATACATTTGCATATGTATTTTTGAGACTGAGAAAACAAGTTTTTTAATGAAAGAAAAATGTTTACCTACTTTTTATTCCCCTTAAAAAGCTTTATTGTATATGCTAAAAATAGGAAATCTTTACTTCTATGAAATAAACTTTAAAAGTATTATTTAGAATTTCAGTTTTGCTACTACTTCTGACTTAAGATGTCAGTAAGCTGACTATTCTCAGCTTTGGTGGTATTTACTGTTCTTGTATTTGCTCTTGGCTAATGTACTTATAAGAGACACATCTTTGCTAGTGAAAAGTGTTTTTCTTTATTTTCTATAAAAGTCTTGTTTTCCACCTAAGGTGGAAAAAGACCCATGAAATATCACCAGTAAACAATTAACTTGGGAATTTTTCATAAAAAGGCCTCTTTTTCAAAGTTTTTCTCATTGATGACCATGTAGAACTGTTGTGACACTATCTTTCACTTTGTGAAGTAGGTAGAGTATTTTGAAAAATAGAATATAAATAAAAGGGAACAANCTTTGTGAAGTAGGTAGAGTATTGGGAAAAATAGAATATAAATAAAAGGGAACAATCAAGATTTTGTCAAGATAAAAGTGAGTCCTACCTGATAAATTCTGCCGAGAAATTATATATGGAAGATCTCTCAATGGGCTTAATGGAAAATAAGTTTAGGGTAGGAGTGGTAGAGGAAATACTGTTCCTTCCATTGTACAGTTTTGCCCCTACTCTAAAATAAATACATAAAATAAAATAAAATTCTAAAAATATAACAATAACTATAAAACCAATGGGTAAGGCTTTGTTGCTTCCTAACATTTATAATCTCATAAGATAAATGCTAGGTTAAAGAATTTGAAAATCAAATTTGTCNATATTTTGACTAAAAATAATAATCTCATGTCTGTATGTTAATAAGTCATTATTATCTTCCCTGGTGGCTTAGAGTTTTGTCAAGAGAGCACACTGGTCATAGCAAACACCAACAACAACATGGACATCACCAGATGGCCAATACTTAAATCATATTGATTATATTCTTTGCAGCCAAAGATAGAGAAGCTGTATACAGTCAGCAAAAACAAAACCTAGAGATGACTGTGGCTCAGATCATGTGCTCCTTATTGTAAAATTCAGACTTAAATAGAAAAAAGTAAGACTAGTTACATGAAGACCATTTGGGTATGATCTAAATCAAATCCCTTATGTTTATGCAGTGGAGGTGACAGATTCAAGGGGTTAAATCTGGTGGACAGAGTATCTGAAGAACTGTGACTAGAGATTCATAATATTGTATAGGAGCCAGTGACAAAATCCAGCCCATAGAAAAAGAAATGCAAGAAGGCAAAGTAGTTGTCTGATGAAGCTTTACATAGCTGAGGAAAGAGGAAAAGCAAAAGGCAAGGACAAAAGGGAAAGATATACCCAACTCAATGCAGAGTTCCAGAGAATAGCAAGGAGAGATAAGAAGGTCTTCTTAAAAGAACAAGACAAGGAAATAGAGGAAAATAATAGAATGGGAAAGACTACTGATTTCTTCAAGAAAATGGGAGCTATCAAGGAAATGTTTCATGCAAAGATGGGCATGATAAAGGACAGAAATGTTAAGGACCTAAAGGAAGCAGAAGAGATTAAGAAGAGTTGGCAAAAATACACAAAAGAACTGTAGAAAAAAGGTTTTAATGCTCCAGATAACCATGATGGTATGATCACACATCCAGAGCCAGACATCTTGGAATATGATGTCAAGTGGGCCTTAGGGAGCATTACTGTGAACAAACTAGTGGAACTGTTGAAATTCCAGCTGAACTATTTTAAATCCTAAAAGATGATGCTGTTAAATTGCTGCACTCAGTATGTCAGCAAAATTGGAAACCTCAGCAGCCACAGGACTAGGAAAGATCAGTTTACATTCAAATCCCAGAGAAAGACAATGCCAATAATTGAAAACTACCACACAATTGCTCTCATTTCACATGCTAGTAAGGTTATGCTCAAAATCCTTTAAACTAAGCTTTAACAGTATATAAACTTACAGATGTACAAACATGGTCTATAAGAGGTAGGGGAACTAAAAGTCAGATTGCTGACATTCATTGAATTGTGAAGAAAGCAAAGGATGCAAGAAAGCAAAAGAGACACAGATGTAAAGAATAGCATTTTAAACTTTGTGAGAGAAGGTGAGGGTGGTATGGTTTGAGAGAATTGCACTGAAACATGTATATTACCATATGTAAAATAGATGACCAGTGCAAGTTTGATGTAAGAAGCAAAGCACTCAAGTCAGTGCTCTAGGGATGGGGTAGGGATGAAAGTGGGAAAGAGGTTCAGGGTAGGGGGAAATATGTTCACTCATGAATGATTCATGCCCGTGTATGGCAAAAACCACCACAATATTGTAAAGTAATTAGTCTCCAATTAAAATAAATAAGTTGATTTTAAAAAGATTATGCAAGGGAGTTCAAGAAAAACATCTACTTCTAGTTCATTGACTACACTAGAGCCTTTGACTGTGAGGATCACAACAAACTGGAAAATTCTTAAAGTGATGAGAATACCAGACCATCCTACGTGTCTCCTGAGAAACCTGTATGCCAGTCAATAAGTAACAGTTAAAATGGGACACAGAAAAACCAACTGGTTCTGAGTTGGGAAAGGAGAATGCCAAGGCTGTATATTGTCACCCTGCTTCTTTAACTTATATACAAAGTTAAATGCCAGGCTGGATGAATCATAAGCTGAAATCAAGATTGCCAGGAGAAATATCAACAACCTCAGATATTCAGATGATACCACTCTAATGGCAGAAAGTGAAGAGGAATTAAAGAGCCTCTTGATAATGATGAAACAGAGTGAAACAGAAGACTTAAAATTCAACATTCAAAAAACTAAGATCAGGGCAGCTGGTCCCATCACTTCATGAAGAATAGAAGGGGAAAAAGTGGAAACAATGCCAGAATTTACTTTCTTGGGCTCCAAAATCACCACTGACATTGACTACACCCATGAAATTAAAAGACATTTGCTGGTTGAAAGGAAAGCTGTGAGAAACCTAGAAAGCATATTAAAAAGCAGAGATGTCACTTTGCCTACCAAGTCAGTATACTCAAAGCTATGGTTCTTTTGGTAGTCATTTACAGATGTGAGAGTTGGACCATAAAGAAGGCTGAGTACAAAATAATTGATACTCTCAACTTATGATGCTGGAGAAGACTCTTTGAGAGTCCCTTGGGCAGCAAGGAGATCAAACCAGTCAATCCTAAAGGTAATCAATCCTGAAGATACATTGGAAGGACTGATGTTGACACTGAAGCTCCAATACTTTGACCACCTGATGTGAAGAGCTGACTCATTGGAAAAGACCCTGATGCTGTGAAAGATTGAAGGCAGAAAGATTGGGTGTCAGAGGATGAGCTAGTTAGATAACATCACCAACTCAATAGAAATGAATATGAGCAAATCCTGGGAGATAGTGAAGGCCAGGAGAACCTAACCTGCTTCAGCCCTTGGTGTTGCAAGGAGTTGGACATGACTTAGCAACTCAATAATGAACAATGACTAATACGTGTTGAGTACTTTCTCACTTTCTGACGTTTAGAAGATGATGTCACAAGATGTGACAGGACTGTCTTGTGTATTTCTTCTTTAATATTAGAACAACAAACAGTTCTTTTATTAAATAATTTATTAGATTTTGAAAAATTTATTCATTATGGATGCAATCTGTGCTCATTGATACTAATATATTGTCTCATCTAGAGCAGCTGGCAGAACAAGAAAATATAAGTACATATACTAACCTGTGTATATAAATATCCATAAATATTTCTATATGTAACCATCTATACAGATATTAAACTAAACATGAGTTTATATGAATGCTCCAAGTCTAATCCATTATCTCATGGATTATTCTAAGCTCCGCCTCTTAGTTATCTGTAATCTTCTATGTCAGCATTAATAAACATGGTTCCCACCATTTGACACTATTTGCTTAATTGTTCAAGTCATACATGTACAGTAATTTCAGAATTTTCAATTCATAACTCTAGCAGAATACAACTTTGAAGTAGATATAATGCTTATATAAATTCCTTTTGCTTTTGTCTTAACTATTTCATTGATTTCCACCATTATTTAGATCTACATCTTATTCCTCCAATTCCTTTATTGACATCAGTTACTATATTTCTAACACATTTTGTTTTTCCGGTCACATTTTGCCTTCCTTCCTAGGATCATCAGAACTCTGCAATTATGCATACAGTATATTTCATGTGGTAACATTCTGTGAATTTTGACAAATGCTTAATTACGCTTTAATACAAAATACAGTCATTACCCTAAAACATCCTCTGTGCTTTACCTATTCATTTTATCCCATATACAACTAGTAGCCATTAATCTGTTTACCATCTTTTTATTTTAGTATTTTAAAAAATATGCTTGTGCTCAGTCATGTCTGACTCTTTGTGACCCTATGGACCGTAACCCACCAGGCTCTTCTATTCATGGAGTATTCCAGTTTTCCAGATGAGAATACCGGGATGGGTTGTCGTGCCCTTCTCCAGGGGATCTTCCTGATCTAAGGACCAAACTTGCCTCTCTTATGTCTCTTGCATTGGCAGGTGAGCTCTTTACCACTAGTGCCACCTGGGAAGCCCTAGTATTTAAAATCTCTTCATCAAATCTAGGTTATGCATTTTATTATGCTGTTGTCAAGAGTTTTACAGTTTAGGTCTACAATCCAATTAGAGTTAATTTTTTAAGGTGTAAGGTCTGTGACTTTGTTCATTTTTTAATGTATGAATATTCCAGTGTTCAGCATTACTAGTTGGAAAGAAACCATCCTTTCTCTATTATATCGACATTGTTCCTTGTCTAAGGATCGATTGACTGTACTTGTGTAGGTCTGTCTCTGTGTTTTCTATTATGTTCCATTGATCTATGTGTATAATCTTTCACCAGCACGACACTGTTTTAGGTCTTTAAATTGAGCAGTGTCAGTCATCAAACTTTGTTCTGCTTTTACAGTATTGGCTATTCAACTTATCTTGCTTTTTCAAACAAACTTCAGAATCAGTATTGATATGAATGAATAACTTGTTGCAATTTTACTTGGTTTTGCTTTAAATCAAATAATTAACTTCTTAATGTTTGGTATTTTATTCATGATTATAGAATATACATTTATTTAAAACTTCCTTGATTTTTTTATCTGTATTTTGTCATCTCACATGCATATTTCATAAATTTTCATTTAAGTATTTGTTTTGTTTTGGTACTAGTGCAAATGGTGCTGTGTTTTTAATTTCATTTTTCAGTTATTCATTAATGGTATATGANAAATCATGTGTTGCATGCTATGTTTTCATAAATGAAGATAGCATGGAGGAATTTTAGTTTTAATGACACAAAACAGACTCTCATTCAAAAATTGGTGTAACAAAATTCTAGAATTTGCTACAAAGAAATTCTTCATTTAATAATGATTCTTTTTCCTAAGTGCTGAAGGAAAGTGAAAGATTCACTGCCAGAAAGTTGGGAAGTTGACACATACAGCCTAACTAGATTAAAAAAAAAAAAAATCAGGACCACCAAGAATGGAGATATTAGGCAGCCAAAGGTCTAATTTCCCTAAGGACTGAGAATTTAGGTACCTCTAGACTACCCTGGTGGCTCAGAAGGTAAAGCACCTGCTTGCACTATGGGAGACCCGGGTTTGATCCCTGGGCTGGGAAGTTCCCCTGGAGAAGGAAATGGCAACCCACTCCAGTACTCTTGCCTGGACAATCCCATGGATGGAGGAGCTTGGTGGGCTACAGTCCATGGGGTCGCAAAGAGTCAGACATGACTGAGGGAGGTCATTTCACTTCTTCACTTCAGGTTAGTTCCAAAGAAATTTCATGTTGATCTCTCTGGATAAGAGATCCTCATGCTTTCCTCTACACTGTCCTGCCCCCTATACCTCCTAACTGTGAGGCTCTTATGAGGTATCTTAATTTGTTTTTTTCTGTTACTATAAATCTTAAATTTTATCTAAGGTACTTTTAAGAGTATGTAAGTAATTATGAAATCCTCCTTCTCCATTAACTTTCAGATGGCTTCCAAAGTATCACATACCTCTTTTCTTTACTTTACTAGTCAAGGATATGTGTTGATTCCTTTTCCTGTTACCAGTTTCTTCATATTGTGCATTTTAGAAGTTAGTCTTTGCTCTTCTTCTCTTTTCGGTCCATATTCAGTAGAACATCATTTTATTCAGTTTAATCAAATATTTGTAAAATATTTATAAGTATTTATAATCAAATATGTGCCAGTAATCTCAAAGTTTTATCTTTAGGCCAGTTCTTTCTCCTTAAATCCAGATGCTTATGTCTGACTGCCTACTTATATCTCCACTAAGATATCTTATGAAAGTGAAAGTGAAAGTCACTCAGTCATGTCTGACTCCTTGCCACCCCATGGAATATACAGTCCATGGAATTCTCCAGGCCAGAATACTGGAGTGGGTAGCCTTTCCCTTCTCTAAGTGATCTTCCCAACCCAGGAACTGAAAGAGGGTCTCCTGCATTGCAGGTGGATTCTTTACCAACTGAGCTATCAGGGAAGCCCAAGATATCTTATAGATATCTTAAATACATAAATACATATCCACACCCACCCACCTCCCCACACACACCCTGCACACAATACAGTGTTTTCTACCCCAACTGATGGACAACTTAAGGACAGAGTGTTTCAGTTGTTTTTGGCTCTTCTATTTCTCTTACATCTAATCTGCTAAAAAATCATGTTGGGTTTACTTTAAAAATATATTCTAGTATGACTACTATATTATCTATATCAGTAGAACTCTCATCAAAGCCATTTTTCTCTCAGTATCAATTTATACAATAGCCACCAGTTTTATCTTTCTGCTTCAACCATTGCCCCAAACATTTTACTATCAGAGCAGAAGTCAGGCTAGTTTCTTATTCAAACTATTCATTTTTTTTTTTTTTTAATTCAGAACAACTGAAAATCATCTATTCTTTTTTAAAAAATAAATTTATTTTCTTTTAAATAACTTGTTGTGTTAATTAGTCATGTCTGACTCTGTGACCTTATGGACTATAGCCCACCAGGCTCCTCTGTCTACGGAATTCTCCAGGCAAGAACACTGGAGTAGGTAGGCATTCCCTTCTCCAGGGGATATTTCCAACCCAGAGATTGAACCCACTCTCCTGCATTTCAGGCAGATTCTTTACTGTCTGATCCACAAGGGAAGCCTTAAAAATATTTTATACATGCTCTAAATTATTTGACCTCTATTACCTCTCTGACTTTACTTCTGTTTTACTGATGCAGCTTCTGCCAAAATGACTTCTCTGTTATTTCTTAAGCACGTAGGTCATATCCCAACTTAGCCATTGTGCAGTGGTTGTTCCCTTTGCCTGTTTGTTCTTTCTCCCACTATTTGCATGTGCATAACTTGATTAGTGAGTTCTTCCCCACAGCTAACCCACTTTATCCCCAAACTCATTCGGTTTGATGCACTGTACTTTTCCATAATGTTCTCACATTCTAACATACCACTGGATTTAGTTTTGCATTTATTTTATATTTACTTTCTGTCTTTCCCCCATTCCACCTTATCTCACCCATATCAATATAAAGTACATACTTAGCAAGAAGTATAAATTGCTTTGTTTTCTGTTACATTCCAGACACTAAAAACTCTCAACACATACTATAAACAGAACACATAATTGATGAATTTATGAATAAATTATACTTTTTAACAAGGAAAATTATGTCTAGCATAAGCATAACTTTTTAAATATATTTGTTTACTGAATAAGTGAAAGTGAAGTCGTTCAGTCGTGTCTGACTCTTTGCAACCCCATGGACTGTAGCCCACCAGGCTCCTCCCTCCATGGGATTCTCCAAGCAAGAGTACTGGAGTGGGTTGCCATTTCTTTCTTCAGGGGATCTTCCCAAACAAGGGATTGAACCCAGGTCTCCCACATTCCAGGCAGATGTTTTAACCTCTGAGTCACCAGGGAGTGCTTGTCAACCTAATATTTCCCAATTTTGTGTCTCAAAGCAAGAATGAAGTCCAGGGGAAACTTTACCTCCATAAAGGTGAAAAATTGGAGAAAAATTCCCTGACATTAAAAAACATAAACAAAAAATGGTTTCCCTCTGAAGAATTTGTAAGTGTATCCAGATATTATTCCCAAATCCAAATATAACTTCCATACTCACAGAAAATTAAGATATGTAAGCAATAGATTCAGTTACAATAATGGGAGACAAAAAAACAACAGAAAAGAAAGATACAACTTATTCTTTTTAAGGACTGAGTACACAGAAGTATTTCAATAGGGATGCAAAAACATCAGTGGTTTCTCTGAGATTTTAATTCCACATATTCACGAGGTACAAAATCTACAGACCATTCCGCTTCAGCAATTGCATTCAAATTCTTAATAAACGTAAGCTCAAGAAAGTTAAAAGGCATGTGGAAGAAAACAAAAGGAATAAATTGGGCATTTTCTAATAAAAGAAAGGCGAAAGAAGCTTTCAATACATCACTTTTGGAATCTAACAAAACAGAAAGAGTACAAATCTGTGTATATTTTCACACATGCACAGACACATAGGTCCAATTTAACTATCAATAACAGGAAGAGTTTTATATATATGATTGATGTAACACCTAGCTTCTCCAGAATTCCACAAGCCATCAAGTTAGTGTACGCATGCCTGGAATAAGATCACTTGTATTTCACTCAGCAGATTGCCCGCTGCCAAGTCACTTTAGTTGTTTCTGACTCCTTGCAACCCTGTTGACTGCAGCCTGCCAGGCTCCTCTGTGTGTGAGATTCTCCAGGCAAGAATAATGGGATTGATTGCCATGCCCTACTCCAGAGGAATCTTCCCAACCCAGGGATGGAAATTGTACCTGGGAAGCCCCTAGGTTTCAACCAGGAGTGAGCATGAAATAGCACATGGAATCAAAGAATAATTCTTACTGAATTCTACCCAGTCATTGTAATAAAGAGAGAGCTCTAGGTGTCCACTTCTCCTTACACATTTACCTAAACACAGCAACCTCCCTGAGCATAAAATGGCTAATTGTTTTTAATAAAATTTTCCTGTCATGTCAGTCTCAAGAAAGCTCCCTCAGTCCTAGTAACATCTTAGATTCTTCACATTAATCCTTGTATGTCACTTTACATCTACCAGGCAAAGAGGAATTAAGAACCTCTTGATAAAGGTGAAAGAGGAGAGTGAAAAAACTGGCTTAAAACTCAGCATTCAAAAAACTAAGATCATGGAATTTGGTCCCATCACTTCATGGCAAATAGATGAAGAAACAATGGAAACAGTGACAGACATTATTTTCTTGGGCTCCAAAATCACTGTGGATGGTGACTGCAGCCATGATATTAAAAAAAATGTTTGTTCTTTGGGAGAAAAGCTGTGAAAACCTGGACAGCATATTAAAAAGCAGAGGTATTACTTTGCCTACAAAAATCTGTCTAGTCAAAACTATGGCTTTTCCAGTAGTCATGTATAGATGTGAGAGCTGGACAATTAAAAAGGCTGAGTGCTGCAAATTCATGGCTTTGACCTATGGTGCTGGAGAAGACTCTTGAGAGTCCCTTGGACTGCAAGGAGATCCAACCAGTCCATCCGAAAGGAAATCAACCTTGAATATTCATTAGAAGGACTGATGCTGAAGTTGAAACTCTAATAATTTGGCCAACTGATGTGAAGAGCCGGCTCACTGGAAAAGACCCTGAAGCTGGGAAAGATTGAAGGCAAGAGGAGAAGGGGACAACAGAGGATAAGATCGTTGGATGGCATCACTGACCCAGTGGACTTGAATCTGAACAACTCCCGGAGATGGTGAAGACCAGGAAAGTCTGGCAGACTGTAGTCTGTGTGGTCACAAAAAGTAGGACACAGCGGAAACAATAAATAATCAAAAGGTAGTACCCTCAAGGTTTGGCTTCCCTCGTGGCGCAGACAGTAAAAAATCTGCCTGCAAATATGGGAGACCTGAATTCAATCTCTTGGTTGGGAAGATCCCATGAAGGGGGGCATGGCAACCCACTCCAGTATTCTTGCCTGGAGAATCCCAATGAGCAGAGGAGACTCGCAGGCTACAGTCCATGGGGTCTCAAAGAGTCTGACATGACTGAGTGACTAAGTGCAGCACACCACACAGCACATTGTCTCCTCTATCCTTTCTCAAATCCTGAAAACAGTCTCATATGTCTTCTGAAATGCATGTCCTATTCAGCTACTTACCTTATGTATTCATCTACTCTCTCTCTATTGTTTTAAATTTTGCACTCATAGAGAGTTGTTGCTGCTGCTGCTAAGTTGCTTCAGTCGTGTCCGACTCTGTGCAACCCCATAGATGGCAGCCCACCAGGCTTCTCCATCCCTGGGATTCTCCAGGCAAGAATACTGGAGTGTTGCCATTTCCTTCTCCAAAGCATGCATGCATCCTAAGTCGCTTCAGTCATGTCCGACTCTGTGTGACCCTATGGACAGCAGCCCACCAGCCTCCTCTGTCCACAGGATTCTCTAGGCAAGAATACTGGAGTGAGCTGCCATTTCCTTCTCCAATGAAGAGTTGGACCTTTCCTTAAGAATCTTGGTTAACTGTACTTATCATAGATCTCATTTCAGTGGATTCAGAATAAGATCTTTGAGCCAGTGTCTTCCTGATTTCTTTATCATTGATAAATTCAAATCATTCTCCTTTCTTCCATCAAGAATGAAAAATAGAAGAAAGAGGTGGAGGAGAAAAGGAAGAAAGAAGAGACAAGGAAAGAATCACATTTCATTTCCTGAAATTGTATTGCACTGTATTCTTACATAGTTGCTATCATATACTGTTCTCAAATTAAAAGTTCAGGTAGTGTTACCTGAAATTTGTTACCCATACTTTGGGAAATTATGAAGAAAAGCAAGAAGCATTGTTTTCAAACATACTTTGTGTACTCTTTCAACCTGTTTTTCTCACTTAATAAAATTCATAGTAATGTTCTTTATACCATGAGTTTTAATGGCTGTGTATTATTCTATTATTATTGTC
>SJYQ01002282.1:92394-120726 GCA_006410935.1 Redunca redunca
TGTCTAATACAGAACATGATAATGACTGAAATATTAACCACTTCTTTTAGCTCCTGATTTTCAAACTTTTGATGATTAAGAACATGTTAATAGAAAATATTGTGATTCAATGTACCAGATTATGACACCAACAGAACACATTACAAAAACTATTGAAATTTTAAACATCAGTGCCACAACAAATATATTTTTTGAAAGTCCTTATTATTTTTCTAAGGAATATTCTCTCACATACATAAAACTTTTTAACAATTTATTTCAAAAATATCTCAGATTTATGGTATCGTGTTACTTAATTTTATGGTTATTTTGATGAAAAGATACTGTACACTATGGAACAAATATATATCTGAAATAAAAAAAATATATATATATACACACACATATATTTTAAATATATATCCCTCAATAAAAAGATCAGTTATTTTCATTAGAAAGACATACTGTTTTTAACAAGTTAGGTCTAAGATAAACTTCTGCTTCTTATACATCATATAAAGAGAAATAAGCAGAATGGAATTGGGGGCAAAACTGGAAATACAGGGAACATCGTGCATATGTCTGCTAACTGTGTTGGTTTTTAGGAAAAAGCAGTTGTTAGGATGACAACTACTGCTCACTGAGGTCCTGAAAAATGTACTCAGTAACCCACAACAGGGATAGAACCAAACTTGATTAGCTGGCCCAGAGCACTGTGGACTATATCATAGCTCTTCTTAAATCCAAATTGAAGAACTGTATTTTCACCTTTATACTGTGATGGGAAAAATAGATCATACATGGAATTGATTATAGTGAAATAGTAGGACTAAAATTGCTTCTGTAGAAAATGAAAAACCCAGTTCAGAGACCCCATGAGATCTCTGAGTGGCAAACTTTCAAAACAAACTTTGTGTCTCAATGTAATTTTTCCATAGTGCCCATGTGTATAATTAGGTTTTGTGCTGGAAGTATAAATAATAATACAAAATATGAGTGTATTAAATTTGCCTGAGACAAATATAGTTTGCATATTTTTTGCCCCTCTATTTTCTTTGTGCATTTAGTTTTACTTCACTTTCCAGAAGTGTCTAAAGAATAATATTAACTTACAGACTGTCCTTAGTATATTTATGATTTCTGATTAGTGCCATACTATGGTAACTCAGTCCAGTGTTCTTGCCTGGGAAGTCCCTTGGACAGAGAAGGCTGGAAGGCTATAGTTTGTGGGGTTGCAAAGAGTTGGTCATGACTTAGCAATCAAAAATTAACAACAAAACATTGATTAATATAATCCCAGAACCACACTATTGAAGAAATTATGAAAGATAATTCACCCTTTTTAATCTTGCAATGACTTGAATAGGATTAGACAAGGCATGAGGACTTCTCTGGTCATTCAGTGGTAAAGAATCTGCCTGCCAATGCAAGCAGATGTGGGTTCAATCCCTGGGTTAGGAATATCCTCTGGAAAAGGAAATGGCAATACTCTAGTATTCTTGCTTGGGAAGTCAAATTGACAGAGGAGCCTGGTGGGCTACACAACAATTGATAATCATAATACTTACCTACTTATTGATGCATTCAGTCATTCAAGAATACTCATCTGAGTGAGTAATCTGTGAGACACTGTGCTGAGCCAGAAAGAAACAAACTAGTTAAAATGAAGAATCTTGCTCTCATTAAATTTAGAGTATAACTATTATGAAAATTTTCTGTTGATGTCAATCTTTAATCCAATTTTCTGTTAATGGCAGGACTGTGTTCCCTCCCTGTTGTTTGACCAGAGGACAAACTATGGTGGAGGTAATGAAAATAATGGTGACCTCCTTCAAAAGGTCTCATGCACACTGCTACACGCAGTGCCTCCAACCATACAGCAGGCCACCGCCAACCCATGCCTCCACCAGAGACTCCTGGACACTCACGGGCAAGTCTGGTCAGTCTCTTATGGGGTAACTGCTCCTTTCTCCTAGGTCCTGGTGTGCACAGGGTCTTGTTTGTGCCCTCCAAGAATCTGTTTGAAAGTGCTGCACTCAATATGCCAGAAAATTTGGAAAACTCAGCAGTGGCCACAGGACTAGAAAAGGTCAATTTTCATTTCAATCCCAAAGAGAGACAATGCCAAAGAATGTGCAAACTACTACACAATTGCACTCATCTCACACGTTAGTAAAGTAATGCTCAAAATTCTTCAAGTCAGGCTTCGACAGTATGTGAACCATGAACTTCCACATTCTCAAGCTGGATTTAGAAAAGGTAGAGAAAGCAGAGATCAAATTGCCACATCTGCTGGATCATCGAAAAGGCAAGAAAGTTCAAGAAAAAACATCTACTTTTGCTTTATTGACTATGCCAAAGCTTTTGATTATGTAGATCATAACAAACTGTGAAATATTCTTAAAGAGAAGGGAATACCAGTCCACCTGATCTGCCTCCTGAGAAATCTGTATGCAGGTTAGGAAGCAACAGTGAGAACTGGACACGGAACAACAGACTGGTTCCAAATCGGGAAAGGAGTATGCCAAGGCTGTATATTGTCACCCTGCTTATTTAACTTATATGCAAATTACATCATGAGAAATGCTGGTCTGGATGAAGCACAAGCTGGAATCAAGATTGCCAGGAGAAATATCAATAACCTCAGATATGCAAGTGACACCACCCTTACGGCAGAAAGTGAAGAAGAATTAAAGAGCCTCTTGATGAAAGTGAAAGAGGGGAGTGAAACAGTTAGCTTAAAGTTTAACATTCAGAAAACAAAGATCATGGCATTCAGTCCCATAACTTCATGGTAAATAGATGGAGAAACAGTGGAAACAGTGACAGACTTTTTATTTTGGGGGGCTCCAAAATCACTGCTAATGGTGACTGAAGCCATGAAATTAAAAGATGTTTTCTCCTGGGAAGAAAAGTTACGACCAATCTAGACAGCATACTAAAAAGCATAGACATTACTTTGTCAACAAAGGTCCACCTTGTCAAAGCTTTGGTTTTTCCAGTAGTCATGTATGGATGGGAGAATTGGACCATAAAGGAAGATGAGCACCAAAGAACTGATGTTTTTGAACTGTGGTGTTGGAGTAGACTCTTGAGAGTCACTTGGACAGCAAGGAGATCCAACCAGTCCACCCTAAAGGAAATCAGTCCTGAATATTCATTGGAAGGACTGATGCTGAAGCTGAAACTCCAGTATTCGGCCACCTGATGCAAAGATGTGACTTATTGGAAAAAACCTTGATACTGGGTAAGACTGAGGGCAGGAGGAGAAGGGGCTGACAGAGGATGAGATGGTTGGAAGGCATCACCGACTCAATGGAAATGACTTTGAGTAAATTCTTGGAGTTGGTGATGGACAAGGAGGCCTGGCATGCTGCAGTCCATGGGGTCAGAAAGAGTCAGACACAACTGAGCGACTCAACTGAACTCTACTGGTTATGAAAACTTTAAAGTAATATGACTATAAAGAAGTACCACATTAATTATTTACTCACTTTTGACTGTGATCTTAGTGTATGCATTACATATTCTATTTGTTTTGCATGTTAACTGCTGATTTTATAGTAAATTAAACTCAACAGCCCTGCTGCTTTTTCTAATCAAAATATTAAAAACCTTAAACTAAAAATGTGAATTAGCTTACATGTGTAAAACAAGTAATTTAAAAAATTATCTTATGGCCAATTTTAATTAATTTAAGAAATAACAAAGTTATGTCAAAAAATAGGAAATTGGCTTCCCCCAGTCCAGTCTGGACCAGAGTCAAGCAGTGTGCAGAATCACAGGCAGCAGACGGCATCCTATGCTCTGTACGTCAGAAGTCCATCTGGGCTGGCTTGCTTTGTTTCTCTACTCCAGGCTTTAAAAGGCCAAAATCAATGTGTCAGCCAGGCTGAATACTTCATCCTGTGGCTCTAGGTAGAATCCATTTATGAGCTCACTCAAGTGTCTGGTAGAACCAAGTTCCTTGGGACTGTGGGACTGAGGTCCCTGCTTCTTGTTGACTGTTACTTCCCAGCAGCTTCTCCTCAGTCCTTTTGTAAAGTCCCTATGTCTCAGAACCAACAGCTGAGCACCTAATCCTTACATGCTTGGACTCCATCTCTGCTTCCAGTGAGGAAAAGTTCCACATGTTTAAGGACTTCATGTGAGTAGGAAGAGGTGGAGACAAGATGGAGAAGGACTTGAGGTTACCTCCCCTTATGAAAACACCAAATCAAAACTGACTTCTGAATAATCATCAAGAAAAAAGACTGGAATCCACCAAAAAACAAATATATATTCTGCAACCAAAGACAAAGAAGAGACAAAATAAAAGGGTAGGAGGATTATATTTGCAGCATGATCAAATCCTATGCCTGGCAGGTGGATGATGCAAAATGGAAATTTATTATATTGCAGAGTTGCTCCAACAGGATTGAAAGAACTGAGTCCCTTGTCAGGCTCCAAACCTGGTGGTCTGAAATTGGAAGCAGAGCATTTAGTTTTAAAGGTCAGTGGGGCTTGATTTTAAGAATTCCACAGGGCTGGGGGAAGCAGTGACTACATTCTTGGAGGGCACACACAGGTCTCAGTCAGATGGACCCAGGGAAAAAGCAATGACTTCATAAGTGCCTGGCAAGACCTACCTGCAGGTCTCAGAAAGTCTCCTGGGGTGGCTGTGGCTCACTGTGGAGACAAGGACACTGGCAGAACTATCAGAGAGTACTCATTGTTATGAACTCTCCTGGAGTTCATTTTGATACCAAGATCTGGCCCTACCCAACAGCTTGTAGGCGCCAGTGCTGGAACACCTCATGCAAAACAATCAACAGAGCAGGAACACAGCCCCATACATCAACAGAGAGGCAGCCTAAAGTTTTCTTGAATCCAAAACCACATAAAGCACACCCCTTGACACAACTATTCCCCTCAAAGGGACAAGAAAATCTCCACACACCAAAAGACAGGCAGAAGTCCCTCTTACCAGGAAACAAGCTCAAGCCTCAAGACCAGCTTTATCCAACAGAGGCAGACACCAGTAGCAAAAGGAACGATGACCCTGTGGCCAGCAGAATAGAGACCACAAATACAGAAAGTTATTAAAAAGCAGAGACATTACTTTTCCAACAAAGGTCCATCTAGTCAAAGCTATGGTTTTTCCAGTGGTCATGTATAGATGGGAGAATTGGACTGTGAAGAAAGCTGAGCACTGAAGAATTGATGCTTTTGAACTGTGGTGTTGGAGAAGGCTCTTGAGTGTCCCTTGGATTGCAAGGATCCAACCAGTCCATTCTAAAGGAGATCAGCCCTGGGATTTCTTTGGAAGGAATGATGCTAAAGCTGAAACTCCAGTGCTTTGGCCACCTCATGCAAAAAGTTGACTCATTGGAAAAGACTCTGATGCTGGGAGGGATTGGGGGCAGGAGGAAAAGGGGATGACAGAGGATGAGATGGCTGGATGGCATCACTTATTCAATAGACATGAATCTGAGTGAACTCCGGGAGCTGGTGATGGACAGGGAGGCTTCAGTTCAGTTCAGTTCAGTTCAGTTGCTCAGTCATGTCTGACTCTTTGTGACCCCATGAATTGCAGCACGCCAAGCCTGGAGTGCCGCGATTCATGGGGTCGCACAGAATCAGACATGATTGAGCAACTGAACTGAACTGATACAGAAAGTTAGATGAAGTGAGAAAGAAAAATGTGTTCCCCCCAAAAAAACACACAAGAAAACAAAAAGATAAAACCCCAGAAGAGCAACTATGCAAAATGATGATAGGCCATGTACTCAAAAAGAATTCAGAGAAATGATTGCAAAGATGATCCATGATCTCAGAAAAAAAAAATGGAAGCACTGAACCAGAAGACAAAAGAAATATTTAACAAAAAGTTAGCAGATGTAAAAAGCAAACATTTTTGAACAGCACAATAATTGAAATGAAAAATATACTAGAAGAAATCAATAGAAGAATAAATGAGGCAAAAGAATGGATAAGTGAGCTGGTGGACAAAATGGTGGTTTTGGAAAGACTCTTGAAGGTCCCATGGACTGCAATTAGATCAAACCAGCCAATTGTAAAGGAGACCAGTCCTGAATATTCACCGGAAGGACTGACTGATGTGGAACCTGAAGCTCCAATACTTTGGCCACCTGATGTGAAGAAATGATTCAGTGGAAAAGACCCTGATGCTGGGAAAGATGGAAGACAGAAGGAGACGGGGACAGCAGAGGATGAGAATGGGCATGAGTTTGAGCAAACTCCAGGAGATGCTGAAAGACAGGGAAACCTGGCCTACTGCAATCCATGCAGTAGTGAAGATTCAGACATGACTTGAGCATCTGAACAACAATAAGCATTGAACAGAATCACTGTAAAATATGTAAGAAACAACTAAAAGTAAAACTTACTTGTTCACCTTGGCCATGCCATGCTATAATCAAGTGTAGCAGAGAGTTCTGGAAATTGTTAAAGTAGTAATGACACTAAATGTATATATCTTGCTGTAAAATTGAATACAAGCATGGCTATGAACTGAATATCTCTTCCTTTACTCCTCTTATTTATATGTTGAAGTTATAACACCTTATGTGATAGCATTTGGAGATGAGCTTCAGGACTTAAGATTAGATGAGGTGATGAGGATTGGGCTTTCATCATAGGATTAATCTCCTTACCAGAAGAGAGAGAAGAGTGTTTTCTCCACCCTCCCTTCCAGGTGGAGATTCAGTGAGAAGGTCGCCATCTATGAGTCAGAACAAGAGCTCTCACTAGGAACCAAATTTGGCAGTATATTCATCTTGGACTTCCAGCTTCCAGGCTGTGGGAGAATAAAGTTCTGTTGTTTAGTAACCTTGTGTATATTTTGTTACAGTAGCCCAATCTGATGAAGACAAGTATCAGTTTCATTATTTATATAAAAGTATTACTCTGGAACATCATATGTATAGCAGTGATATAAAAGAACCATAGGTCTTCTGATGTATGCAAACAAGTTGATGATGAATAGAGGACAGAATTAAACTCATGAAAATGAAGTGATAGGAAGGTTGGGATGCTTAGTAGGCATTACTAATATATATATCATTGGCAGCTAACCTGGGAAGTAAAGTCATTCTTCATTTTTAAAAGTAATAGTTGAATGCTGAGTTATGTACTTAACTTATGAGGCAATATGTAAGTAAATTCAAATATTAAACAATTTTAATACTTAAATACTTGTAAAGATCTGTGTTTCAGCATAGTTGATTAACAAATCAACTACAAACCAAAGTTATTTCAAGTTCAAGGGAACTGGGAAGGAAATTAGACCCATGGAAAATGTGATTTAAAACAGGGAATGAAAACCTATTTATCTGATCAGCAGATTTAGTGGCGAGTATGCTGAGATCAGGAATACCAATATCAGTTTCTCACTCACGTTTGAAATTGACCATACAAAAATGGCTTTGAAGTGGTGCTCAGATTCTCCAACCAAAGTATATACATGAATGAGTGCCCACCTGCTCCTTGTACTATAAGCCCCCAAACCCTGGAAAACTGCTATGAAGCCTCAGAAATTTTCATTGCTTTATGTCTCTTTCATTGCATTTTCTCTCTGTCTCAGATAATTATTTCCTTATCTTAGGGGGTTCTCTTTCTCCCATTCACATATTTGAGTGACTTGATGATAACTTATCTTGTGTTATTAGGAGTCTAGATATAAAATATGGAAGTCATTTAGTGGAAACTCATTGTTTACATTCCTGTATCACTTCATGGGAAATGGATGGGGAAACTGGAAAGAGTGGCAGACTATTTTTGGGGGCTCCAAAATCACTGCAGATGGTGATTGCAGCCATGAAATTAAAAGATGCTTACTCCTTGGAAGGAAAGTTATGACCAACCTAGATAGCATATTCAAAAGCAGAGACATTACTTTGCTAACAAAAGTCCATCTAGTCAAGGCTATTTTTTTTCCAGTGTTCGTGTATGGATGGACTGTGAAGAAAGCTGATTGCTGAAGAATTGATGTTTTTGAACTGTGGTGTTGGAGAAGATTATTGAGAGTCCCTTGGACTGAAAGGAGATCCAACCAGTCTATTTTAAAGGAGATCAGCCCTGGGTGTTCTTTAGAAGGAATGATGCTAAAGCTGAAACTCCAATACTTTGGCCACCTCATGAGAAGAGTTGACTCATTGGAAAAGACTGAGGCTGGGAGGGATTGGAGGCAGGAGGAAAAGGGGATGACAGAGGATGAGATGGCTGAATGGCATCACTGACTCGGTACACATGAGTTTGAGTGAACTCCGGGAGTTGGTGATGGACAGGGAAGCCTGGCGTGCTGGGTGTCATGGTGTCACAAAGAGTTGGACACGACTGAGTGAATGAACTGAACTGAATGTAACCACAATTTTAGATTGTTCATATCTGTGTGTTTTTGAGAGTTAAGGTTGTGTTAGGTCTCAAGCAGGAAGAATGCATCTTAAGCAAGTTGGTCAGTGTCCCAGAGGAGTCCTGGGCTGTAGAGAGGGATGCAATGGCAGCAGCTCAGGAGACAGTGATGGCTACATGTGTCTATGTGCTGCTGATGGTGGGGAGAGTGATGCTGGGAGAACTTGAACTTAATGGCATTTTTCTAGAATGATACTAGAGAAAGAGGATTAAAACAAGCAGAACTTCCAGAGGGAATAATCATAAGGGCATAACTGAATAGATTTATTAACCAAAACCACGTGGAAAACTATCTTTTTGAACAGAACCAGAATGATTAAATTAAACTCTAAGAGAAAACAAGTGAATCATCAATGGTACATGGCTGAATTCAAGCCAAAGCGTCATTTTATGTTGTGGCCTGAAAAAATTATGGAAATTAAGCAGAATCTGAATCAAAGTTTGCATGTCAAAAAACAAACACTGTTTATTTAGAAGCACACACAGCTGGGGAGTCATGAGGGAGGGATGGGAAATAGAATGGTATAAAAAAAAAAGATACAGTTAGACTCTCAAGAGAAGCAAAAGTTGAAATGTCATTTTTTATGTTATCAATGTTTTTCTCTTTTACACATCTCTTTGAGATGTCAGGACATACATTTAGAGTTCTCCTTTGCTACTTATTCTTCTTTTCTGAAACCACGTAAGAGTCAAAGCAGAGTTACCACTATTTGGAGAGTTAACCTTTTAAGTTTTTTTCTAAAAATTATCCTCTTTCCCATCAGTTTTGAGTTGGGCCTTTATTTTTTAGTTGGAATTACTTTTATTTTTCACTTTTCTGATAATGGCAAACAATGACAACTCTATAACCAACTTCTGGATAAATGCTGGCCCCTAGTAGAATAAATAGCAAACAATTTTGCTTCTGTCTTTTCTTGACCTCTGAAGAATTAAGTCTTGAGGGAAAACACTTCTGGTAAACTCAGTGTGGAATATTATCTACATATTTTAATACAGAAAACCACGTTTCCACATTATAATCTAGGAATAAAAATACTTGCTGTTTGATTCAAATTGGTCATGGGAATTCATACCTTCAACAAATTTAAACTATCTAAAAATACACATTCATAAGTTATTAAAACTAGAAAAGTTCTCCTATTTCTGATCTGTAACTTCTGACTGATTGCAAGTATTCCTGTAGCTTCTGTCAGCATCTGAATTGTAATGACTTTGGAACTTTTCTTCATCATTTCTTTGCACTCTTTCAATTGCTTATGAGATATTTACACTTACATATTTTACAAGTAACAAAAACATTAAAAAAAAATCCACAAGTGGTGTCCCTCCCGGATCTAATAAAATCCTCAGCTCGCACCTTCTAATTGTACTGGCAATACTAAATTTTGAGTGATGCTTTCCAGCTTTAACACTGAAATCAAAGCTATAAAAACAAAATTATTTTTCAAAATTTTCACCTTTTTTTCCCTCTGATCTTTTTCACTTTACATCCATTAATTTGCCAGCCTTTATCAACTGTATTGCAAACATATCCCTAAAATCCAGGTTCTGTTTCTGAGAATGAATGTAGGTCTCACCAGCTTTAACTCCCTACCACCAATTTCCTCTCCTCCATTCCATCCTTAACAACTGTTGAAAATGAAGTCAACCCTACCATTCTTCTTAAAAGTTACCATTTCCAACTGCAATAGAATAAATCCAAACTTTTTTATTTTTTAATATAAATTTATTTTAATTGGAAATTAATCACTTTATACTACTGTATTGTTTTGCCATACATCAACATGAATCCTCCACAGGTATAAACATGTTCCCCATCCTGAACCCCCGTCCCTCCTCCCTCCCCGTACCGTCCCTCTGGGTTGTCCCAGTGCACCAGCCCCAAGCATTTGTATACTAACGCATATATATGGAATTTAGAAAGTTGGTAATGATAACCCTGTATGCGAGACAGCAAAAGAGACACAGATGTATAAATCCAAACTTTTAAAGTCACTAGCTCAAGACTCACCCATAGTGCCTACCACATTGACTGTTCCCACATGGGAGTGCAAGTCATTGCTCATTCACAACTCTAACATTGTGGGCACTGTTTCCCGAACTTCCAAAACCAGGCTCAATGTCTTTTCGTGCTACTTATTTCAATATTCCCATATGAACATCTCAAAACACGTATTTAAATAACTCATTTCTCTAACATGTACAAAAGTGTATATAACCCCAAATAACTGGTAACATTATCCTTTTCTCCTGCAAGGCCCCTGAAAATAATAACATTTACTAATTGTAGGCCTGAACTCAAGTAAATAGAATTGACAAAACTCCATGCTCTTTTTACAACCCAGAAAACTCTTTTAGAGTACCTGAGGTTCTATCAAACATAGGTTAATTTATCCAGCTTTTGTGCCTTATTATAGTTTTGTTCATGTGTCTAAAACAATGTTTGAACTTTGTATTTTAGTTTATATATTCACCCTTCAATTAAATTGGAACAAAGAAAGGTATTTTGTATATATGGCCTTCTTTCAATAAACACCACATGATAGGAATAGAATAAAAAATTTTCACATCACTGGAATTATACCCTAAAGTCTGTTAATAAAGTGGATTTGCTATAAGTTAGCTTGAATATTAGAAATTTTAGAATCTGTCTTTAAATTCTTTATGCTGATACTACTACCTTGACAATTTTTTCCCCATTACCTCATGGATGGTGTTACCTAATCTACCTGTCTTACAAATTACAGGTGTTGATGAAGCATATCTGTTTTAATTGAACTGTTAACCCATGGGAGAATTCCACTTACTCTCTCTTAATGACATTTATGGTTTTAGATTATTTAGCAGCTTTGATTATTTAGAAGAACCCCTTATGATTTATCAAGTAAAATGACATGATTGATGTTTTACATTATACTTTCTTTAATATGATTTTACAAGTGGAAAGAAGCATCTGGATTTAATCACAAAATTACATTGAGCATCACTGGCGCATGTAAGGCATCCCAGACTAGTGCTGAATATATCAATTCTCCTGTGGCTATTCTAATTTTACAAAGACTGTCATCTCTATCAGCAGTTTGCAAAAATGAACAGAGGTAGAAAAGAACACAGATAAACATGGTTCAAGAAACTGGGGAACTTTTGTAAGTGTCTGTGGTTTTATTTTAATTATTGCTGACACATAGTCTTTAGTTTTATTAGTTGTAAATTTTTTTGGAACTTAACAAAGGGAATTCCATGAAGAGTCTCTTCTTGCTCCATAATTCAACCTTTTGTTCCTTTCTCTTCTTTCTATTTCCATTTTCTCTATCTGCAGCTGTTTCACTTTTTAAATATGTTTGCCTGGTTTCCCAATTAAAGACAAATATGACATTGCTAGAAATACTGAAAAAAATTGTGTTTCCAAATTCATACTAGGCTAAAAAGTCCCCCTCCTCAAATACGTAAGTTTGTTACACAAATAAGAAGAAAGTTTTTGTATAGTCAGATATACTTTAGCTCATTTACTACACATTAGCTGTGAAATTATGAGTGAATTACTTAAACTTCTGTAGCCTTATTTGCTTTCTCAGAAAAAAAAGTTGTCAACACCCCATATGACTGTTGTGATGATTCAATGAGATATTCATGAAGTAATATTAAGTTCTTAAAAACTATTACAAAAGCCATAATTACAATTATTAGAATCAAGTTATTTTACTACCATTCTGGCAATCTTTCCACTAAAGAATTAGATTTAAGTTTTAACTTAAAAAATAAAAATACTTTCAAATTCAAATGGAATTCAAAGCAAGAGTATTTGCATTCTTCCCTACCTAAGATCTTTTAAAATTTTCCACACACTGGAATAAACTAATAATAACTTTACAAACCCAGGTAACTGAAATTGGAGACATCAATAATCCAAATATATTTCCACACTGAAAATGTGATTTATTATTGTAACAGGTAAATCCTTTAAAGGAAGAACAATTTAGAGTCTACCAATAGAAGAGAGAGGAGTAATATTGGGAGCTAGTCTTAACAAGGGTACCCTTGCAACTGACATCTCTATACAGCAGAAACCTTAAGTGGGCCAAATATCAAGGGCTGAGTTATCTGTGGAAAGAACATTCCCCACCTTCAATCCTGGTTGCACAGAATTTGCTTTAGCCCACAAATTAAGTCACATAAGGAATCCTTTACAGAAGCAATAATATGTTAGGGAAGGAAAGAAACTTTCAGAATGTGAAGCAGCTTGCTGAGTGAGAGCTCTCCTTACTTTTGTGTTGAATAGGTACCGTGGAACCTCTCTCCTTTTATAGAAGTAAAGTAAAGCCTTCCAGTCTACAGTCAAAGGTCCGTATTGTACAAGCTATCGTGTTTCCAGGAGTCACGTATGGATGTGAGAGTTGGACCATGAAGAGAGCTGAGCACAGAAGAATTGATGCTTTTTAACTGTGGTGTTGGAGAATGTTCTTGAGAGTCCCATGGACTTCAAGGAGATCAAACCAGTCAATCCTATAGGAAATTAGTCCTGAATATTCTTTGGAAGGACTGATGCTGAGGCTGAAGCTCTGATACTTTGGACACCTGATGCTAGAAAAGACCCTGATGCTGGAGAAGATTGAAGGTAGGAGAAGAAGGGGACGACAGAGGATGAGATGGGTGGATGGCATCACCGACTCAATGGAAACAAGTTTGAGCAAGCTCTGGGAGTTGGTGATGAACAGTGAAGAATGGCATGCTACAGACCATGGGGTCACAAAGAATCAGACATGACTGAGTGACTGAACTGAACTGAACTGGAAAAATGAAGATCAAAATATAAAAGAGTTTTATATATATATGTATGAATATGGATACATGTGTGTTTAAAGGAGTCATGGAAATAATTGAAAAGACAGTCCAGGAAATTCTGGATTATAAATTTGGAAATTTAACTATTTACAAACTTGAATATTCATAAACTTTAAATATCTCTCAATTTATATAGGATGTTTCAAGCAATTTTCTCTAAAGTTTTATAATTTTCTCTGTGGAAGCCTTATGAATTTTTCATTGCTCAGACAGTAAAGAACCTACTTGCAATGCATGACACCTGGGTTCAATCCCTGGGTCTGGAAAATCCTCTGGAGACGGGAATGGCTACCCCCTCCAGTATTTTTGCATGGCGAATTCCATGGACAGGGAAATTTGGAGGGCTACAGTCCATGGGATCATAAAGAGTCAGACACGACTGAGTCACTAACACTGATATGTTTATCTCCACATACAGGACAAGTGTAAGAAACATTCTTTCTTTTTTTCCTATACTTAAAATTAATTATACTAATGTTTTACTGATGTTAAGTGTATATACTTTTATATATTTATTTAATCTAGTTAAGGATATATAGATTGCTAAGAATTTTTTTTAATTATTAAAATCTAATGATAGTAAATATAACATATACAATACTAGTATATTTAGTAAAATTATTTTTTCATCTCTTGGTATATTTTCACTTCTAGTTTATTAATGTAGAATATTGTGATATTTTAATGTGCAAATAATTCCTAGTGTTCTGAGAAAAACTTTTCTCCCTGAATTCCATTTTTGAAACAAATATGTATTTATTTTAGCTTAATTTAGTTTTGATTTATGCCTCTCAGTTCATGACCAAGATAGCTAAGTAGTTCTGATTTTGATGCCCTGAAAGATTTGGGTTTCTAAAGAATACCTTAGAGTTGGTCACATTGCCTCTGAAACTAACCTATGTAACATTGGTGGAAGATAGTTTATTTGCATTATGTAACTAGTCTCTTAACTGACTGCCACAGACGACTTTATGTCACTAAAAATTTAAGACTGATTCTACTATTTTAATAAGCAGAAAGTATCCAAATGTATATTTATATTATTTTAATTTACATAATTTATATTTATGTAAACATCTCCACACTGAAAATATAGAACTATTCTTTCAACACGAAGAAATGCTCTATTTCACATGTAAAAATGAAGTCTTTCAATAGTTTTCACATGTATTGGGCATGATTTTCTCCAAAATATGTTGCTTATAATTTAGAAAACATCCTATGTTTAGTTGTCTCCTTTGGGCTCCCCTGGTAGCTCAGTTGGTAAAGATTCTGCCAGCAATGCAGAAGATCCCAGTTCTATTCTCGGGTCATGAAGATCCGCGGGAGAAGGGATAGGCTACCCACTTCAGTATTCTTGGGCTTCTCTCGTGGCTCAGCTGGTAAAGAATCCACCTGCAATGTGGGAGACCTGGGTTCGATTCCTGGGTTGGAAAGATTCCCTGGAGAAGAGAATGGCTAGCCACTGTGGTATTCTGGCCTGAAGAATTCCGTGGACTGTCGGACAGAATTCCATGAAGAGTCGGACATGACTGAGAGACTTTTGCTTCATTTCACTTCACTTATTTCCATAGTTCAGTTCAGTTCAGTCTCTCAGTCATGACTGATTCTTTGCGACCCCATGAATAACAGCACTCCAGGTCTTCCTGTCCATCAACAACTCCTGGAGTTCACTCAAACTCTTGTCCATCAAGTTGGTGATGCCATCCAGCCATCTCATCCTGTCGTCCCCTTCTCCTCCTGCCCCCAATCCCTCCCAGCATCAGAGCCTTTTCCAATGAGTCAACTCTTCGCATGAGGTGGCCAAAATACTGGAGTTTCAGCTTTAGCATCATTCCTTCCAATGAACACCCAGGACTGATCTCCTTCAGAATGGACTGGTTGAATCTCCTTGCAGTCCAAGGGATTCTCAAGAGTCTTCTCCAACACCGCAGTTCAAAGGCATCGATTCTTCAGCTCTCAGCTTTCTTCACAGTCCAACTCTCACATCTATACATGACTACTGGCAAAACCATAGCCTTGACTAGACAGACATTTTTTGGCAAAGTACTGTCTCTGCTTAAGTATTATCTACCTAGTACTTTTTTTCTTACTTGTCAGGTGAGTGGTTATTTTACTTCTCTCTTCAAATTAAAAAGCATATTTTATCATTTTCTTCTGCAGTGTATTGTTCAAATTAATTCATTTCTGCTCATATTTTTATTATTCCCTTTATTCTACTTCTTTGATATTTTAATTTGTGTAACTGTCAAACAACTTTCATTTAGAGGATGTTGCAAAATATTACAAATGTGCAGCCTTACTAAAGTTTCCCTAATGGAACATTTTATCTCTAATATAATATCAAAATCAGAAAACTGGCATTGGTGTATTACTAACTAGGAGATAGATGTTATCCAGCTTTCACCAGGTTTTATATGTTCTTGTGTGTGCACATCTGTGTAGCTTGATACAGTTTTATTATCTGTGTAGTTGTTTATGTAATCATCTCCACACTGAAAATGCAGTACTGTTCTTTCAACACAAAGAAATGCTCTTTCTTTCTCTTTACAGATGTACCTTCCCTACTCACAACATCTATTGGAAATTAATCATCTCTTCTTGTTCTATGTAGTATCTTACTTAAAGTCTGTGAAGAGGTAGAACAAATTTAGAAAGTCGCATCGACATATATACACTATCATATGTAAAACAGATAGCTAATGTGAGGCTGCTGTATAACACAAGGAGCCCAGCCTGGTGATCTGTGATGACCTAGAGGGGTGGGATGGGAGGAAGGAGGGAGGTTTAAGGGGGAGATATATGCATATGCATGTGTGATGAGTCGCCTTAGTTGTTTCTGATTCTTTGCAATTCTATGAACTATCATCCACCAGGCTTCTCTGTCCATGGGATTCTCCAGGCAAGAATACTGAAATAGTTTGCCATGCCCCATGCCCTTATCCATGGGATCATCCAGTCCTAGGGATCAAGCCCACATCTCTTACATATCCTGCATTGGTAGGCACATTCTCACCACCAGTGCCACCTGGGAAGTCCATGTGTAAATGTGTGCATATATATATGTATATATATATATAAATAACATATATACAGTAATAATTATATTACTGATTTGCATTGTTGTAGGTCAAAAACCAATGCAACATTTAAAGCAATTATCCTCCAATTAAAAATAAATAAATAAATAGACTGTTACATGTACAGAATCATAAAGCATATAATCTCTGGAGACTGACATTTTCACCTTTAAAGATGACACCTTGAATTTTCATTTTATGATCTCAGAAATACATGAACACACACTTTCCCCAGATATTTGTTTCCCATACCTAAGTTTGATGCTTGATTTTACTTACCAGGTTTCTTCTCAAAAGTGTGTTCAGGAGACAAAGGGAAGATGGCAGAGAAGTAAGACATGGAAATCATCTTCCTCCCCACAAATACATCAGAAATAGATTTGCATATGGAATGACTCCTATAGAATATCTACCGAAGGCTGGCAGAAGACCTCAGACTTCCAAAAAGGCAAGCTAGTCTCCACATAACAGGCTAGGGCAGAAGAAATAAGGAAAAGAAGACAAGGATACTGGGATAGGACCTGTGCATCTGGGAGGGAGCTGTGAAGGAAGAAAAGTTCCCCCATACTTGGAAACTCCTTCATGAGTGAGGATAGGGTGGAGCTCAGGGAACCTCAGTGGGGAGCACAGTAACAGGTGCACAGAAGATAAAAAAAATTCAGCCCAGAGATTAATGGCAACTGGTACTTCCCAGCCTAGGACATTTGTTTGCAGGCCTGACACACCTGCACACCAGCACACCTGGAGCTGAGGCTCTCTCTTCAGAAGTCTGACCCCAGGGAGAGGATTAGCATTGACTGCCATGAAGACAGGCTGAGGGGGTTAGTAGGACAAAGCTCAATGAGTCCACAGGAAAGCCTGGAGCTACCAGAGAAGCAAGAGTTCATTGTTGCAGGGATCCTCTAGCTCGCAGATTGCCTCCATGAATTAGGTGGGAGAAGCCACAAGTGTGGTAGGAATCTACACTGAGAAAGAAGAAGTAAAACTCTCACTGCTTGCAGATGCCATGAAATTACACATAGAAAACCCTAAGGATGTTCCCAGAAATTTACTAGAGCTAATCCATGAATTTGAGCATTATTTTACTAGCATGTGAGATGAGTGCAATTGTGTGGTAGTTTGAGCATTCTTTGGCATTGCCTTTATTTGGAATTGGGATGAAAACTGAACTTTTCCAGTCCTGTGGCCACTGCTGAGTTTTCCAAATTTGTTGGCATATTGAGTGCAGTACTTTCACAGCATCATCTTTCAGGATTTGAAATAACTCTACTGGAATTCCATCACCTCCACTAGCTTTGTTTGTAGTGATGCTTTCCAACCAGTCCATCCTAAAGGAGATCAGCCCTGGGATTTCTTTGGAAGGAATGATGCTAAAGCTGAAACTCCAGTACTTTGGCCACCTCATGCGAAGAGTTGACTCATTGGAAAAGACTCTGATGCTGGGAGGGATTGGGGGCAGGAGGAGAAGGGGACGACCGAGGATGAGATGGCTGGATGGCATCACTGACGCAATGGACGCAAGTCTGAGTGAACTCCGGGAGTTGGTGATGGACAGGGAGACCTGGAGTGCTGAGATTCATGGGGTCACAAAGAGTCAGTCATGACTGAGTGACTGAACTGAACTGAACTGAACTGAATCCATGAATTTATTAAAGTTTTAGGATACAAAATTAATACACCGAAATTTTTTGCATTCCTATACACTAACAATGAAAAATTAGAAAGAGTAATTAAGGAAACATCCCATTTGTTGTTGTTTAGTTGCTAAGTCATGTCTGAGTCTTTGCAAGCCCATGGACTGTAACCCACTAGACCCCTTTGTCCATGGGAATTTTCCAGGCAAGAACACTGGAGTGGGTTGCCCTCCAAACATCCCATTTACTACTGCAAAAAAAAAGAATGAAATACCTAGGGATAAACCTAACGAAAGAAACAAAAGGCTTGTATGCACAAAACTATATGATACTGATGAAAGAAATAAAAGATGACCCAAACAGATGGAGAAATACACCATGTTTGTGGACTGGAAAAATCAGTATTGTTGAAATGACCATACTTCCCAAAGCAATCTAAAGATTCAATGCAACCCCTGTGAAATTACCAATGGTATTTTTCACAGAATTAGAACAATAAACTTCACAATTTGTGTAGAAACATGAAAAATTCCACATGGACAAAACAATCTTGAGAAAGAAGAATGGAGCTGGAGAAATGAACCTTCCTGACTTCAGACTATACTAAAAAGCTATACTCCTCAAGACAACATGCTACTGACACAAAAACAAAAATATAGACGAATGAAAGAAGACAGAAAGCCCAGATATAAACCCAGGCACTTGTGGGCACCTCATGTTTGACAATGGTTGCAAGAATATACAGTGGATAAATACAGCCTCTTCAATAATTTTGCTGCAAAAACTAGACAGCTACATGTAAAGGAATGAAATCAGAGTACTACCTAACACCATACACAAAAATAAACTCAAAATGAATTAAGACTTAGATATAAGGTCAGAAACTATTAAAGTCTTAGAGAAAATCATAGGCAGTAGACCCTTTGACAAAGGTCTAAAAAAGATCCTGTCTGACCCACCTCCTAGAGTAATTGAAATAAAAACAAAAATAAACAAATGGGACTTAAATAAACTTAGGCTGCCCAGTGCTGGAGCAGCTGTGAGTATATACCCCATGCCCAAGGAAAAAGGAGAAGCTCCCCCGTCCCTGGGATTCTCCTGGCAAGAACACTAGAGTGGGTTGCCATTTCCTTCTCCAATGCATGAAAGTGAAAAGTGAAAGTGAAGTCGCTCAGTCATGTCTGACCCTCAGCGACCCCATGGACTGCAGCCAACCAGGCTCCTCTGTCCATGGGATTTTCCAGGCAAGAGTACTGGAGTGGGCTGCCATTGCCTTCTCCACAGCAAGATGGTAAGAGGGGTGAATTCGAATTTAGATTCAAACCCCATTTCCATCATAGATGCTCAGAGGGCTCAAACAAACCTTATGCGCACCAGGACCCAGGGGCCCCACAGAGACTGAAACAGAACTGTGTTTGAGCATCTCTAGTGGAGGTAGATCCACCATAGAGCTGCCAGAACTTACACAAAACTGGGAAATAAATAAACTCTTGGAAAGCACAAACAGGACCTTGTGTGCACCAGAACCCAGGAGAAAGGAGTAGGGACCACACAAAAGACTGACCCAGACTTGCCCATAAGTTTCCAGGAGTCTCTAGCAGAGGCCTGGGTTGGTGGTGGTCTGCTCCAGGGCTGGGGGCAGTGAGTGTAGTGGTGGGTGCATGGGATCTTTTGAAGGAGGTTGCCATTATTTTCATTACCTCCAACGTAGTTTGGCCCCAGGTAAATAGCAGAGAGGGAACACAGCTATACACATCAACAAAAAGTTGGATTAAAGATTTACTGAGCATGATCCGCCCATCAGAACAAGACCCAGTTTCCCCCTCAGTCAGTTTCTCCCATCAGGAAATTTCCATAAGCCTCTTCTCCTTCTCCACCAGAGAAAAGACAGGCTGAAAACCACAATCACATAAAACTAACCAATCTGATAACATGTACCACAGCCTTGTCTAATTCAATGAAATTATGAGCTATGCCATGTAGGGCCACCCAAGATGGACAGGTCATGGTGGAGAGTTCTGACAAGATGTGGTCCACTGGAGAAGGTAATGGTAAACCACGTCAGTATTCTTGCCTTGAGAATCCCATGAACAGTATGAAAAGGTAAAATGATAAGACACTGAAGCATGAACTCCCAGGGTCAAAAGATGCCCAAAATGCTACTGGAGATTAGTGGAGAAATAAGTTCAGAAATAATGAAGAGATGGAACCAAAGCAAAAACAACACCCAGGTATGGATGCAACTGGTGATAGAAACAAAGTCTGATACTGTAAAGAATAATATTGCATAGGAACCTGGAATGACAAGTTCATGAAACCAAGGCAAATTGGAGGTGATCAAAAGCCAAGGAGAAAAGGAAAGATATAAGCATCTGAATGCAGAGTTCCAAAGAATAGCAAGAAGAGATAAGAAATTCTTCTTCAGTGATCAATGCAAAGAAATAGAGGAAAACAACAGAATGGGAAAGACTAGAGATCTCTTCAAGAAAATTAGAGATACCAAGGGAACATTTCATGCAAAGATGGGCTTGATAAAGGACAGAAATGGTGTGGATCTAACAGAAGCAGAAGGTATTAAGAAGAGGTGGCAAGAATACAAAGAAGAACTGTTCAAAAAGGATCTTCATGACCCGGATAATCACGATGGTGTGATCACTCATCTAGAGCCAGACATCTTGGAATGTAAAGTCAAGTAGGCCTTAGAAAGCATCACTACGAACAAAGCTAGAGGAGGTGATGGAAATCTAGTAGAGGTATTTCAAATCCTGAAAGATGATCCTGTAAAAGTGCTGCAGTCAATATGCCAGCAAATTTAGAAAAATCAGCAGTGGCCACAGGACTGGAAAAGGTCAGTTTTCATTCCAATCCCAAAGAAAGGCAATGCCAAGGAATGCTCAAACTACCACACAATTGCACTCATCTCACATGATAGTAAAGTAATGCTCANAGAGTGAAAAAGTTGGCTTAAAGCTCAACATTCAGAAAACGAAGATCATGGCATCTGGTCCCATCACTCCATGGGAAATAGAGGGAGAAACAGTGGAAACAGTGTCAGACTTTATTTTGGGGGCTCCAAAATCACTGCAGATGGTGATTGCAGCCATGGAGTTAAAAGAAGCTTACTGCTTGGAAGAAAAGTTATGAGCAACCTAGATAGCATATTCAAAAGCAGAGAGATTAATCTGCCAACTAATGTCCATCTAGCCAAGGCTATGGTTTTTCCAGTAGTCATGTATGGATGTGAGAGTTGGACTGTGAAGAAGGCTGAGCACCAAAGAATTGATGCTTTTGAACTGTGGTGTTGGAGAAGACTCTTGAGAGTCCCTTGGACTGCAAGGAGATCCAACCAGTCCATTCTGAAGGAAATCAGCCCTGGGATTTCTTTGGAAGGAATTATGCTAAAGCTGAAGCTCCAGTACTTTGGACACCTCATGTGAAGAGTTGACTCATTGGAAAAGGCTCTGATGCTGGGAGGGATTGGGGGCAGGAGGAGAAGGGATCTACAGAGGATGAGATGGCTGGATGGCATCACTGACTCGATGGACGTGAGTCTGAGTGAACTCCGGGAGTTGGTGATGGGTAGGGAGGCCTGGCATGCTGCGATTCATGGGGTCGCAAAGAGTCAGACACGACTGAGTGACTGAACTGAACTGAACTGAAAACAGAAGGTGGCAAGAGTGAATGTTTACATTTTAGTAGTCAGCGAACTAAAATGGACTGGAATGAGTTAATTTAACTCAGATGACTGTTATATCTACTTCTGTTAGCACGAATCCGTTAGAAGAAATGGAGTAGCCATCAAGGTAAAAAAAAAAGAGAGAGACTCAAATGTAGTACTTGGTGCAGTCTCAAAAATAACAGAAATGACCTCTGTTTGTTTCCAAGGCAAACCAATCAATATCACAGTAATCCAAGTCTGTCTATGTCCCGACCAGTAATGCTGATGGAGCTGAAGTTTAATGGTTCTATGAAGAACTACAAGACCTTCTAGAACTAAAACCCAAAAAGGATGTCCTTTTCATTATAGGGAACTGGAATGCAAAGTAGGAAGTCAAGAAACACCTCGAGTAACAGGCAAAACAGGTCTTAGAGTACAGAATGAAGCAGGGCAAAGGCTAATATAGTTTTGCCAAGAGAACGCACGGGTCATAGAAAAAACCCTCTTCCAACAACAAAAGAGAAGACTCTACACATGGACATCACCAGATGGTCAACACCGAAATCAGATTGATTGCATTATTTGCAGCCAAGATGGAGAAGCTCTATACAGTCAGCAAAAACAAGACCGGGAACTGACTGGGGCTCAGATTATGAACTCCTTACTGCCAAATTCAGACTTATATTGAAGAAAATGGGGAAAACCACTAGACCATTCAGGTATAACCTAAATCAAATCCCTTATGATTATACAATGGAAGTGAGAAATAGATTTAAGGGACTAGATCTGATAGAGTGCCTGAAGAACTGTGGACAGAGGTTCATGACATTGTACAGGAGACAAGGATCAAGACCATTACCCAGAAAAAGAAATGCAACAAAACAAAATGGCTTTCTGAGGAGTCCTTACAAATGGCTGAGGAAAGAAGAGAAGCAAAAGGCAAAGGACAAAAGGAAAGATATGCCAATCTGAAAGCAGAGTTGCAAAGAATAGCAAGGAGAGCCTCCTTGCTAATAGCAAGAAAACCTCCTCAGTGATCAGTGCAAAGAAACAAAGGAAAACAATAGAATGGGAAAACCTAGATATCTCTTCAAAAAAATTAGAGATACCAAGGGAACATTTCATGCAAAGATCGGCACAATAATGGACATAAATGGTATGGACATAACAGAAGCAACAGATATTGAGGTGGCAAGAATAGACAGAAGAACTATACAAAAAAGATCTTCATGATCAAGATAATCAAAATGGTGTGATCACTCACCTAGAGCCAGATATCTTAGATGTGAAGTCAAGTAGGCCTTAGGAAGATTCATCATGAACAAACCTATTGGATGTGATGGAATTCAGGTTGAGCTTTTTAAAAACCTAAAGATGATGCTGTGAAAGTGCTGTGCTCAATATGCCAGTAAATTTGGAAAACTCAGGAGCAGCCACAGGACTGGAAAAGGTCAGTTTTCATCCAGTCCCAAAGAAAGGCAATGACAAAGAATGCTCAAACTACTACACAATTGCACTCATCTCACATGCTAGTAAAGTAATGCTCAAAATTCTTCAAGGCAGGCTTTAACAGTGTGTGAACCTTGAACTTCCAGATGTTCAAGTTGATTTTAGAAAAGGCAGAGGAACCAGAGATCAAACTGCCATCATCCACTGGATCACTGAAAAATCAAGAGAGTTCCAGGAAAACATCTATATTTGCTTTATTGACTACACCAAAGCCTTTGACTGGGTAGATCACCTGAAACTGTGGGAAATTCTTAAAGAGATGGGAATAACAGACCACTTGACCTGCCTTTTGAGAAACTTATATGCAGGTCAAGAAGCAACAGTTAGAACTGGACATGGAACAACAGACTGGTTCCAAATAGGGGAAGGAGTATGTCAAGTCTGTACATTGTCACCCTGCCTATTTAACTTATATGCAGAGCACATCATGAGAAATGCTGGGCTGGATGAAGCACAAGTTGGACTCAAGATTGCCAGGAGAAATATCAGTAACCTAAGATATGCAGATAACATCACCCTTATGGCAGAAAGTGAAGAAGAATTAAAAAGCCTCTTGATGAAAGTGAAAGAGAAGCGTGAAAAAGCTCAACATTCAGAAAACTAAGATCATGACATCTGGTCCCATCACTTCATGGCAAATAGATGGGGAAATAATGGAAACTGTTGCAGACTTTATTTTGAGGGGTCCAAAATCACTACAGATGGTGACTGCAGCCATGAAATTAAAAGATGCTTACTTCTTGGATGAAAAGCTTTGACCAATACAGGAAGCATATTCTAAAGCAGAGACATTATTTTGCTGACAAAGGTCTGCCTAGTCTAGGTATGGTTTTTCCAGTAGTCATGTATGGATGTGAGAGTTGGACTACAAAGAAAACTGAGCACCAAAAAATTGAAGAAGACTTTGAGAATCCTTTGGACTGCAAGGAGATCCAACCAGTCCATCCTAAATGAAATCAGTCCTGAATATTCATTGGAAAGACTGGTATTGAAGCTGAAATTCCAATACTCTGGCCACCTGATGTGAAGATCTAACTCACTGGAAAAGATGCTGATGCTGGGAAAGATTGAAGGCAGGAAGAGAAAGCGATTACAGAGGATGAGATAGCTGGATGGCATCACCCACTCAATGGACATGAGTTTGAGTAATCTCTTGGATTTGGTGATGGACAGAGAGGTCTGGCATGCTGCGATCCATGGGGTAGCAAAGAGTTGGACACAGCTGTGGTAATGAGCTAAATTGAATTAAACTTAAGAGCTTTCTCACAGCAAAGGAAACTGTAAAGGATATGAAAATACAACACTCAGAATGGGAGAATATAATTGCAAATAAAGCAACTGACAAAGGATTAATCTCCAAAATATTTAAGCAGCTCATATAACTCAATATCAGTAAAACAAACATTCAAATAAAAAATAGGGCAAAAGACCTAAATGGGCATTTCTCCCAAGAAGACATACATACAGCCACCACACACATGAAAAAATGCTCAACATTATTCATTTTTAGAGAAAAGGAAATCTAATTCAGTGAGGTATTACTTCATACCAATCAGAATAGGTATCAAAAATCTACAAACAATACTCAAAAGAGTGTGGAGAAAAGGGAATCCTCTTGTACTCTTGGTGCATGTATAACTTGATACAACCATTATGGATAACAATATGGAAATTCCTTTAAAAAAAACTAGGAATAAATCCAAGATCATGGTGTAACATATGACCCAGCAAGCCGACTACTACACAGTACCTTGAGAAATCCACAATTCCAAAGGACACATGAAACCCAATGTTCACTGTAGCACTATTTACAATAGCCAGGGCATGGAAGCAACCCAGAAGTCCATTGACAGATGATTGGATAAAGAAATTATGGTGTGTGTATACAGTGGACTATTACTCAGTAATAAAAAGGAACAAATTTGAATCAATTGTAGAAAGGTGGATGGACCTAGAACCTGTTATACAGAATGAAGTAAGTGAGAAAGAGGAAAACAAATATCATATATTAACACATATATATATGGAATCTAGAAAAATGGTACTGATGAATCTATTTACAAGCAAGGAATGGAGATACAGACGTAAGAAATGAACTTGTGGACACAGTGGGGGATGGAGAGAGTGGGATAAATTGAGAAAGTAGCATTGGTATATGTACAGTATCATGTGTAAAACAGGCAGTTAGTGTGAAACTGTTGTGTAATACAGGGAGTCCAGCATAGCACTCTGAGGGCCTCTCAGAGTCATGGGCTGGGATAGAGGAGGGAGATCAAGAGGAAGGGAATATATATTTATAATTACAATTGATACACATTGTTGTACAGCAGAAACCAATAAAACATTATAGATAACTTTCCTGTAGTTAAAAAATACATTAAAAAAAAACAGGACCTTTGAGATATATACAAGTTGTTATATACTATCAATAGTGATTAGGGTTTTATTTTGTTTTGACCTTTTTTTTTCTTTTTTTTCTTTCAGTTCATTCAGTCGCTCAGTCATGTTGGACTCATTGAGACCCCATTAACCCCAGCACACCAGGCCTCCCTGTCCATCACCAACTCCGAGTTTACCCAAACTCATGTCCATTTAGTCAGTGATTCCTCTAACCAGCTCATCCTCTGTCATCCCCTTCTCTCATAAGGGATTTGATTTAGGTCATGCATGAATGGTCCAGTGGTTTTCCCTGCTTTCTTCAATTTAAGTCTGAATTTGGCAGTAAGGAGTTCATGATCTGAGCCACAGTTAGCTCCTGGTCTTGCTTTTGCTGACTGTATAGAGCTTCTCCATCTTTGGCTGTAAAGAATATAATCCATTTGGTTTTGGTTTTGGCCATCTAGTGATGTCCTTGTGTAGAGTCTTCTCTTGTGTTGTTGGAAGAGGGTGTTTATTATGACAAGTGCATTCTCTTGGCAAAACTCTATTAATTTTTGCCCTACTTCATTCTGTACTCCAAGACCAAATTTGCCTGTTACTCCAGATGTTTCTTGACTTCCTACTTTTGCATTCCAGTCCCCCATAATGAAAAGGACGTCTTTTTTGGGTGTTAGTTCCAGAAGGTCTTGTAAGTCTTCATAGAACTGTTCAACTTCAGCTTCTTCAACATTACTGGTCAGAGCATAGACTTGGATTACTTTGATATTTAATGATTTGCCTTGGAAACGAACAGAGATCATTCTGTCGTTTTTGAGATTGCATCCAAGTACTGCATTTTTGACTCTTTTGTTGACTATGATGGCTACTCCATTTCTTCTAAGGGATTCCAGAACACAGTAGTGGAATAATGGCCATCTGAGTTAATTTCACGCATTCCAGGTTTTTTTTTTTTAATTCCTCACTGATAAGCCATTGCATTGCTGTATCACATTTTATTTGGCCATTTACCCATTGAAGGTTAGCATTGTTTCCAATTACTAGGACCACAGCATGTCTAACTCAATGAAACCAAGCCATGCCTGCGGGGCAACCCAAGACAGGCAGGTCATGGTGGAGAGGTCTGACAGAGCATGGTCCACTGGAGAAGGGAATGGGAAGCCACTTCAGTATTCTTGCCTTGAGAACCCCATGAACAGTATGAAAAGGCAAAATGATAGGATACCAAAAGAGGAACTCCCCAGGTCATTAGGTGGCCAATATGCTACCGGAGATCAGTGGAGAAATAACTCCAGAAAGAATGTAGGGATGGAGCCAAAGCAAAAATAATACCCAGTTGTGGTGATAGAAGCAAGATCCAATGCTGTAAAGAGCAATATTGCATAGGAACCTGGAATGTCAGGTCCATGAACCAAGGCAAATTGGAAGTGGTCAAACAAGAGACGGCAGGAGTGAACGTCGACATTCTAGGAATCAGGAAACTAAAATGTACTGGAAAGGGTGAATTTAACTCAGATGACCATTATATCTACTACTGTGGACAGGAATCCCTCAGAAGAAATGGAGTAGCCATCATGGTCAACAGAAGAGTCTGAAACGCAGTACTTGGATGCAATCTCAAAAACGACAGAATGATCTCTGTTCGTCTACAAGGCAAACCATACAATATCACAGTTATCCAAGTCTATGCCCAAACCAGTAACGCTGAAGAAGCTGAATTTGAATGGTTTTATGAAGACCTACAAGAACTTTTAGAACTAACACCCAAAAAAGATGTCCTTTTCATTATAGGGGACTGGAATGCAAAAGTAGGAAGTCAAGAAAGACCTGGCAAATTTGGCCTTGGAATGCAGAATGAATCAGGGCAAAACTAATAGAGCTTTGCCAAGAAAATGCACTGCTCATAGCAAGCACCCGCTTCCAACAATACAAGAGAAGACTCTACACATGGACATCACCAGATGGTCAACATCGAAATCAGATTGATTATATTCTATGCAGCCAAAGATGGAGAAGCTCTATACAGTCAACAAAAACAAGACCAGGAGCGGACTGTGGCTCAGATCATGAACTTCTTATTGTCAAATTCAGACTTAAATTGAAGAAAATAGGGAAAACTGCTAGACCATTCAGGTACGACCAAAATCAAATCCCTTATGATTATACAGTGGAAGTGAGAAATAGATTTAAGGGCCTAGATCTGATCGATAGAGAGCCTGATGAACTATGGATGGAGGTTCATGATATTGTACAGGAGACAGGGATCAAGACCATCCCCATGGAAAAGAAATGCAAAAAAGCAAAGTGGCTGTCTGGGGAGGCCTTACAAATAGCTGTGAAAAGAAGAGAGGTGAAAAACAAAGGAGAAAAGGAAAGATATAAGCATCTGACTGCAGAGTTCCAAAGAATAGCAAGAAGAGATAAGAAAGCCTTCTTCAGCGATCAATGCAAAGAAATAGAGGAAAAAAACAGAATGGGAAAGACTAGAGATCTCTTCAAGAAAATTAGAGATACCAAGGGAACACTTCATGCAAAGATGGGCTCGATAAAGGACAGAAATGGTATGGACCTAACAGAAGCAGAAGATATTAAGAAGAGGTGGCAAGAATACATGGAAGAACTGTACAAAAAAGATCTTCACGACACAGATAATCATGATGATGTGATCACTAATCTAGAGCCAGACATCTTGGAAAGTGAAGTCAAGTGGGCCTTAGAAAGCATCACTATGAACAAAGCTAGTGGAGGTTATGGAATACGAGCTGAGCTGTTTCAAATCCTGAAAGATGATGCTGTGAAAGTGCTGCACTCAATATGCCAGCAAGTTTGTAAAACTCAGCAG
>SJYQ01002282.1:124777-145771 GCA_006410935.1 Redunca redunca
GAACTGTGGTGTTGGAGAAGACTCTTGAGAGTCCCTTGGACTGCAAGGAGATCCAACCAGTCCATTCTGAAGGAAATCAACCCTGGGATTTCTTTGGAAGGAATGATGCTGGGGCTGAAACTCCAGTACTTTGGCCACCTCATGCGAAGAGTTGACTCAGTGGAAAAGACTCTGAGGCTTGGAGGGATTGGGGGCAGGAGGAGAAGGGGACGACAGAGGATGAGATGGCTGGATGGCATCACTGACTCGATGGACATGAGTCTGAGTGAACTCCGGAAGTTGGTTATGGACAGAGAGGCCTGGTGTGCTGCGATTCATGGGGTCACAAAGAGTAGGACACTACTGAGCGACTGAACTGAACTGAACTGAATTTAAGTATGGGTTACTATATTTTTTCAAGAGTTGCATGAATTCAAATTGTATCAGTAAGACACTGAGGCAAAGAATATTTGTGGATCATCCCATTTTAAATATCTAGCATTTATACCAAAATGTGATACTGAAAAGGAAGGCTAATTGGATACAGGACCTGAAAATGTAGGAGCCCTTTGGTAGGATTTTTTAAGTCTATTGTATCATCTCACCGTATCATTAAATTAAGACCAAGGAGACTTTTAATGTACACCATTCTGGCCCAGTCTACTGCTGACATTTGAATATATCACATTCTGAATCCTTAGAATTTGTCCAGTTCACTCTGCTTCCTCTCACTGCTCCTCTTTTCCAACTGCTAGAGACCTCATGTCTGCTGACATGTCCATTTTTCCTCTCTCTTATCTCTGCACTGGATTTATTAGTTTCCTACTTATTTTAAACTCTATAATCTTCCCTGATGGCTCAGTTGGTGAAGAGTCTGTTTGCAATGTGGGAGACCCAGGTTCAGTCCTTGGGTGGGGAAGATCCCCTGGAGAAGGAAATGACAACCCACTCCAGTATTTTTGCCTGGAGAACTCCATGGACAGAGGAGCCTTGTGGGCTGCAGTCTGTGGTGTCACAAAGTTGGACATGACTGAGTGACTTTCACTTTAAACTCCATAATTCTTTCTGTGACCCCAACTCTTTCCCAAGTCCTTAAATCCAGTAAGCCCTTGTCCTCTTTGCCTCCTATGACACTCCACCTTATATTCACTCTGTAAGGCCTGCCTGTGCAAATCATTTACCTAACATGGCAGTGTAGGAATTTCAGAAACATGTAAATTCAATCCAATAAAAAGGAATAATTAACAGTATTAGCTTAGTCCTCCTCAGGACCTGCAAGCTTTCCATGTGTTCACTCTCATTTTTTAAAACTTCCTTTCCAGATATTCCCCACTGTCTTCAAGACCCATACATGAACTCCCCTAATACTCTCAGCAGAGGACCACATTCTTTCACAGGAGGAGAAAGTCACTAAATGTAAACTTCTTCAAATCTTTGTCTTCATTCCAGTTTCACCAATATCTGCTTTTTCATCCAAATTTATGCTTTTACTACCAAAAGACAGTCTGCTAATGTGCAGTAATACCATGTGTCAAGTCAGTAATAACCATGATCTGCTAATGAATCATGGTCAACAATTCATCTTTATCTTGCATATCACAACTTCTAACTCATTAAAAGCCTCCACCCTTCAATTTTTCTGTATTAAAAATAATAAAATTAAGTCTGGTACTTTCTATGTAACTTCAGTGCATTCCCTAATTTGTAGCTAAACTTCCTAAAAAGTTAGTAGGTTCTCTTGTACAACGTTTTCCTTATTTTTCAATCACTTCACCTATCTCAGGATGTCCAGGCATTCATTTCACAGTTTTAAGTTTGTCTTACTTTCACTGAGATAGAGAATTTACTAATAAATATTTCTATTTTTGAATTATGCCTCCTTTTGGTCTCCAGAGCTAACAATGGAGTTGATTTATCTCATTATTTCCAAACAAAGGAGTTTATTTTATCTTTCCTTAATATCTAAACACTTCTGTTCTTTTTTCTCATATACTTTCTGCTTCCTTTCATTCTCCATTAAAAAGTTCAGTTCTTTTCAGGTTTCCCCTTGTCCCTTTTCCGTTTTAATTCTCAGCATTTCCTCAGGGTATTCTGACTCAAACACATTACTTCACATGCCACTATATATCTGAAGAATGGCAAAATCAACACTTTCACCATGAAATGTTCTCTTGAGCTTTGATATATATGGCTGGTTTCCCATTACACATTTTGATAAATAAGAGTAACTCCTACGCATAAATTAGTCAGTGTGGAATACATGAAAACTGAACTCATGTCCTTCTTACAGTCCCTGCTTTGGAAAACAAATGGCCTCTTCTCTTCCTACATTCTACATTCAGCCAGTAACATTAACTACTATCTTGTCCATAATGTAGAAATCAGGGCTCATACTTGATTTTCCTTTGTCTCCACTTCCTCATATCCAATCAGCTAATCCAATTTGCTCAGTAACTTAACTTGTATTTTTCTCCTACTATTAATCTAAACAGGACAGAAATGGTACAGACCTAACAGAGGCAGAAGATATTAAGAAGACGTGGCAAAAATACACAGAACTGTACAAAAAAGAGCTTCACGACCCAGATAATCACGATTGTGTGATCACTCCCCTAGAGCCAGACATCCTGAAATGTGAAGTCAAGTGGGCCTTAGAAAGCATCATTATGAACAAAGCTAGTGGAGGTGATGGAATTCCAGTTGAACTATTTTAAATCCTGAAAGATGATTCTGTGAAAGAGCTGCACTCAATATGCCAGCAAATTTGGAAAATTCAGCAGTGGCCACAGGACTAGAAAAGGTCAGTTTTCATTCCAATTCCAAAGAAAGGTAATGCCAAAGAATGCTCAAACTACTGCACAATTGCACTTATCCCACATGCTAGTAAAGTAATGCTCAAAATTCTCCAAGCCAGGCTCTAACAATACATGAACAGTGAACTTCCAGATGTTCAAGCTGGTTTTACAAAAGGCAGAGGAACCAGAGAAAAATTTGCCAACATCCACTATATCATTGAAAAAGCAAGAGAGTTCCAGAAAAACATCTATTTCTGCTTTAATGACTATCCCAAAGACTTTGACTGTGTGGATCACAACAAACTGTGGAAAATTCGGAGAGATGGGAATACCAGACCACCTGACCTGCCTCTTGAGAAACCTATATGCAGGTCAGGAAGCAATGGTTAGAACTAGACATGGAACAACAGACTGGTTTCAAATAGGAAAAGGAGTATGTCAAGGCTGCATATTGTCACCCTGCTTACTTAACTTATATGCAGAATACATCATGAGAAACACTGGGCTGGAAGAAGCACAACCTGAAATCAAGAGTGCTGGGAGAAATATCAATAACCTCAGATATGCAGATGACACCACCCTTATGACAGAAAGTGAAAAGGAACTAAAAAGCTTCTTGATGAAAGTGAAAAAGGAGAGTGGAAAAGTTGGCTTAAAGCTCAACATTCCGAAAACGAAGATCATGGTATCTGGTCCCATCACTTCATGGGAAATAGATGGGGAAACAGTGGAAACAATGTTTGACTTTATTTTTATGGTCTCCAAAATCACTGCATATGGTGATTGCAGCCATGTTTAAAAGACACTTACTCCTTGGAAGGAAAGTTATGACCAACCTAGATAGCATATTTAAAATCAGAGACGTTAATTTGTGAACAAAGGTCCGTCTAGTCAAGGCTATGGTTTTTCCAGTGGTCATGTATGGATGTGAGAACTGGACTGTGAAGAAAGCTGAGCACTGAAGAATTGATGCTTTTGAACTGTGGTGTTGGAGAAGACTCTTGAGAGTCCCTTGGACTGAAAGGAGATCCAAGCAGTCCATTCTAAAGGAGATCAGCCCTGGGTGTTCATTGGCAGGACTGATGCTGAGGTTGAAACTCCAATATTTCCTCCACCTCATGCGAAGAGTTGACTCATTGGAAAAGACCGTGATGCTGAGGAATTGGGGGCAGGAGGAGAAGGGGGCAATAGAGGATGAAATGGCTGGATGGCATCACGGACTTGATGGACATGAGTTCGGGTGAACTCAGGGAGTTGGAGATGGACAGGGAGGCCTGGTGTGCTGAGATTCTTGGGGTTGCAAAGAGTCAAACACGACTGAGTTACTGAACTGAACTGAACTGATTAATCTAAATATCTCAGATTAGTTAGTCATATTTGTATTTTCAAGACCTGGAATACTTTCCTAAAATCTATTTCTGTTTCTAGTCAAACAATTCTCTCCGATAGCAAGAATATTGCTTTTACTAAAGAGCAAATAAGATTATATTTTACTGTTGATTTAGAAATAATTTTCTCTTACTTTAAAGATAAAATTCATGTTTCATTATGATGTTTTAATGTAAATTGACCAGTATGAATTCATCTTTATGTATAATTCAAAACAGTATCTTACTCTTCATCATATGATGTCCCATTTTCTTCTCATGTGAAATATCTGTCCTTTAAATATGTTATAAATAAACCAACATTTCTGTCCTTTGATATATAACGTGCTATTCTTCTTGCTAAGGATATTATTGCCATTAACTCTTCAATTGCTTATGATTTTACCCACCTTTAGAGTGGGCTTTCCTGGTCCCTCAGATAGTAAAGAATTTGCCTGCAATGCAGGAGACCTGGGTTCAAGCCCAGAGTTGGGAAGATCTCCTAGAAAGGGAATGACTACCCACTTCAGTATTCTTTCCTGGAGAATTCCATTGACAGAGAAGCCTAGCACTCTGCAGTCCATAGGACCGCAAAGAGCCAGACATGACTGGATAACTAACACTGTCGCTGTCATCGCCTCTTCAGAGAAGCCTTCCTTGACCATTCCAAGCCAGATGTTTCCTGTCTCTCTCTATACCCTCTATCATGGCACTTCATATTCTTTATGTGATACTTCATTTTACTATCTTTTATTCCCAGTAGATTGTGAACTGTTTACAGACAGGGCTCATGTCCTATTCATCTTTGAATGCCTCATGCATAGTACAGGGGCTCAATTATTGTAAGCATTCAAGTATTGAATAAATGAATAAATATACCTTTTGATCTAAAGTAGATTACTCTTCTCTTGTGACAGGAATTCTCATATCTGCTAGACAATGAAGTATCAACAAGATCAGTTTTTGATTTTAGGTTCTTCTATTCAGGATTCCAAACAGCTCACCTTCCTGACACATTAATTCTTCAAAGATATTTGCAATATTGCATAACTTTCTTTTACATTCATTTTTACCTTTCTGCAATTTTGCCTTAGATTTATTGAGTTCCAGAGGATCCTTCTCTTTCTCACTTTAAAACTGATAGATAGTTGTGGATTCTGATTAGTATGGTTCTCAGTTGATGTGCTTTTTTTTTTTTTTTTTAAATTTTGATGATCATTATATGCTAGCTACCAGGAATAAATGAAAGAACGGCAGGATTTTCAAAGAGGCTCCTGAATTTAAGTCAGCTTACTATACTTTTGCATAACAAATTCACTCAAACTACTCATGCTATTCAAAATACAACATTTTCATGTGCTGTAAGTGGATGGTCACTTCCACTGTCCTCTCCTACCTGGGGAGCTGAGAAAAGTAAGTTGACAATTAATGATCTCACCATGTGCTCCAGTTTGAGCAGTCACTTAAATTTACAGTCAATTCAGATTCATAGTTCTTTTTTGAGTTGCTTTAAATAGTCTGCTTTTGATGACTCAGTCTTTTCAGGTGAGTGCTCAGATTCCCTGTATTGTCTGCTTATCTCTTTTATGACTTTCTGAGTGCTTGGGATAGAGGAGTGGGCTTCAGCATTCTGTCTGCAGAGTGATTTTATGGTCTGGCTTGGTTTATGCTGATCTAGTTACTAAATTTATGATGACTCATTTGCAACTTGTCCAAGCTGTGGGCATTAAAACTTTACCCACGGCCATGGTGTGTGGACTTGGAAATTTGCATCAAAGTAAATGTATGCACACTCTCCACCTGTCTATTCTACCCCAGGCTATTTCCTTTTATTCAACACTCTCAGCTTTTTGGTGTTTCCTCATTGTGGTTTATTGGAATATTTGGAATGTCTGCATGCCTCTACAGAACTTGCTGAACAAGTAATGTTCTATGAAACCATCAGTTTGGCCACATTTCACAGCAAATGATGTTCTATATTACCCGCAACATACTGGAAGTAGCTTAGAGGTGTGGGATCTCCCAAACTATAGCTTTCAGCCCACACATGCCATACTCATTCTTGGATGTCTGATTTATTGGAATTTTCTAACATTTTTTCTCTTCTGAGAATTTCATGGCAAATGAGAAAAATGGAGGAGAAAAAGCAGAGAGACAGGCACTTCTGTCTCTTGACATAACTTCAGTCCTGTGACATGGAAACCCTTTGCTTTTTCCATTTTATCACCTTCTCAGAGAAGACCTCCATTCCATGAACGCTGCAGTTCTGGCTGCTGTTATGTCCATGGCACACTAAAGAACTTAGAAATTTCCTTTAAAGAATGTTCAAAGTAATTGTATTATTATGATCATAAAAAAATACTCTTGAGGTATATGTGTAAACAAATGCATTTTAGGTGTTTTCAAGTATTTGTTGATATAGTCAGTATAAAGGTCTAAGTCAAATTATGTGTAGGAGCCTGGAATAAATGAAAATCCCTCCAAAATTTATCAGACACATTTTCAAGTTCAGTTCAGTTCAGTCTCTCAGGTGTGTCCTAATCTTTATGATCCTATGGACCACAGCACACTAGGCCTCCCTGTCCATCACCAACACCTGGAGTTAACCCAAATTCATGTCCATTGAGACGGTGATGCCATACAATCATCTCATCCTCTTTCGTCCCCTTCTCCTCCTGCCTTCAATCTTTCCCAGCATCAGGGTCTTTTCAAATGAGTCAACTCTTTGCCTCAGGTGGCCTAAGTATTGGAGTTTCATCTTCAACATCAGTCCTTCCAATGAACACTCAGGATGATCTCCTTTAGGATGGACAGGCTGGATTTTCTTGCTGTCCAATGAACTCTCAAGAGTCTTCTCCAACACCACAGTTCAAAAGCATCAATTCTTCAGCACTCTGCTTTGTTTATAGTACAAATCTCAAATCCATACATGACTAATGGAAAGACCATAGCTTTGACCAGATAACCTTTGTTGGCAAAGTAATGTCTAGGCTTTTGAATATGCTGTCTAGGTTTGTCATAACTTTTGTTCCAAGGAGTAAGTGTCTTTTAAATATCATGGCTGCACTCACCATCTGCAGTGATTTTAGAGCCCTCCAAAATAAAGTCTCTCAAAGTTTCCATTGTTTCCCCACCTATTTACCATGAAATGATGGGAACAGTCAGCTCCTGGTCTTGTTTTTGTTGACTGTATAGAGCTTCTCCATCTTTGGCTGCATAGAATATAATCAATCTGATTTCGGTGTTGACCATCTGGTGATGTCCATGTGTAGAGTCTTCTCTTGTGTTATCGGAAGAGGGTGTTTGCTATGACCAGTGCATTTTCTTGGCAAAACTCTATTAGTCTATTCTTTGACCTGCTTCATTCCACATTCCAAGGCCAAATATGCCTGTTACTCCAGGTATTTCTTGACTTCCTACTTTTGCGTTCCAGTCCCCTAGAATGAAAAGGACATCTTTTGGGGGGTTAGTTCTAAAAGCTCTTGTAGGTCTTCATAAAACCATTCAACTTCAGCTTCTTCAGCCAAAGATGGAGGAGCTCTATACAGTCAACAAAAACAAGACCAGGAGCTGACTGTGGCTCAGATCATGAACTCCTTATTACCAAATTCAGACTTAAATTGAAGAAAGCAGGGAAAACCATTAGACCATTCAGGTACGACCTAAATCAAATCCCTTATGATTATACAGTGGAAGTGAGAAATAGATTTAAGGACCTAGATCTGATAGATAGAGTGCCTGATGAACTATGGAATGAGGTTCATGACATTGTACAGGAGACACGGATCAAGACCATCCCCATGAAAAAGAAATGCAGAAAAGCAAAATGGCTGTCTGCGGAGGCCTTACAAATAGCTATGAAAAGAAGATAAGTGAAAAGCAAAGGAGAAAAGGAAAGATATAAGCATCTGAATGCAGAGTTCCAAAGAATAGCAAGAAGAGATAAAAAAGCCTTGTTCAGCGATCAATGCAAAGAAATAGAGGAAAAGAACAGAATGGGAAAGACTAGAGATCTCTTCAAGAAAATCCGAGATACCAAGGGAACATTTCATGCAAAGATGGGCTCGATAAAGGACAGAAATGGTATGGACCTAACAGAAGCAGAAGATATTAAGAAGAGGTGGCAAGAATACATGGAAGAACTGTACAAAAAAGATCTTCATACCCAGATAATCATGATGGTGTGATCACTAATCTAGAGCCAGACATCTTGGAATGTGAAGTCAAGTGGGCCTTAGAAAGCATCACTATGAACAAAGCTAGTGGAGGTGATGGAATTCCAGTTGAGCTGTTTCAAATCCTGAAAGATGATGCTGTGAAAGTGCTGCACTCAATATGCCAGCAAATTTGGAAAACTCAGCAGTGGCCACAGGACTGGAAAAGGTCAGTTTTCATTCCAATCCCAAAGAAAGGCAATGCAAAAGAATGCTCAAACTACCGCACCATTGCACTCATTTCACATGCTAGTAAAGTAATGTTCAAAATTCTCCAAGCCAGGCTTCAGCAATACATGAACCGTGAACTCCCTGATGTTCCAGCTGGTTTTAGAAAAGGCAGAGGAACCAGAGATCAAATTGCCAACATCCACTGGATCATGGAAAAATTCCTTTCTANGAAGAGAGTTCCAGAAAAACATCTATTTCTGCTTGATTGACTATGCCAAAGCCTTTGACTGTGTGGATCACAATAAACTGTGGAAAATTCTGAAATAGATGGGAATACCAGACCACCTAACCTGCCTCTTGAGAAATCAGTATGCAGGTCAGGAAGCAACAGTTAGAACTGGACCTGGAACAACAGGCTGGTTCCAAATAGGAAAAGGAGTACGTTGTATATTGTCCTTGTATATTGTCACCCTGCTTATTTAACTTCTGTGCAGAGTACATCATGAGAAACGCTGGACGGGAAGAAACACAAGCTGGAATCAAGATTGCCAGGAGAAATATCAATAACCTCAGATATGAAGATGACACCACCCTTATGGCAGAAAGTGAAAAGGAGTTAAAAAGCCTCTTGATGAAAGTGAAAGAGGAGAGCAAAAAACTTGGCTTAAAGCTCAACATCAAAAAACAAAGATCATGGCATCCGGTCCCATCACTTCATGGGAAATAGATGGGGAAACAGTGGAAACAGTGTCAGACTTTATTTTTGGGGGCTCCAAAATCACTGCAGATGGCGACTGCAGCCATGAAATTAAAAGACACTTACTCCTTGGAAGAAAAGTTATGACCAACCTAGAGAGCATATTCATAAGCAGAGACATTACTTTGCTGACTAAGGTCCATCTAGTCAAGGCTATGGTTTTTCCAGTAGTCATGTATAGATGTGAGAGTTGGACTGTGAAGAAGGCTGAGTGTGGAAGTATTGATGGTATTGAACTGTGGTGTTGGAGAAGACTCTTGAGAGTCCCTTGGACTGCAAGGAGATCCAACCAGTCCATTCTGAAGGAGATCAGCCGTGCGATTTCTTTGGAAGGAATGATGCTGAAGCTGAAACTCCAGTACTTTGGCCACCTCATGCAAAGTGTTGACTCATTGGAAAAGACTCTGATGTTGGGAGGGATTGAGGGCAGGAGGAGAATGGGACTACCGAAGATGAGATGACTGGGTGGCATCACGGACTCGATGGACGTGAGTCTGAGTGAACTCCGGGAGATGGTGATGAACAGGGAAGCCTGGCATGCTGTGATTCATGGGGTCACAAAGAGTCGGACACGACTGAGCAACTTAACTGAACTGAACTGAACTGATGGGAACAGATGCCATGGTCTTACTTTTCTGAATGTTGAGTTTTAAGGCAACTGTTCCACTCTCTTCTTTCTCTTTCATCAAAAGGCTCTTTAGTTCTTCACTTTCTGCCATAAGGGTGGTGTAATCTGCATACCCAACATTATTGATATTTCTCCCAACAATCTTGATTCCAGCTTGTGCTTCATCCACCCCAGCCTCTCATGCATATAAGTTACTCTGCATATAAGTTAAATAAGCAGGGTGACAATATACAGCCTTGACATATGCCTTTTCCTGTTTGAAACCAGTGTGTTGTTCCATGACCAGTTCTAACTGTTACTTCTTGACCTGCATACAGATTTCTCAAGAGGCAGGTCAGGTGGTCTGGTATTCCCTTTTCTTTCAGAATTTTCCACAGTTTGAGGGGATCCACACAGTCAAAGGCTTTGGCATAGTCAATAATGAAGAAATAGATATTTTTCTGGAACTCTTGCTTTCTCCATGATCCAGTGAATGTTAGCAATTTGATATCTGGTTCCTCTGCCATTTCTAAATCCATTTTGAACATTGGAAATTCATGGTTCATGTATTGCTGAAGCTTGCCTTGGAGAATTTTTGTCTTTACTTTACTAATGTGTGAGATGAGTGCAATTGTGTGTAGTTTGAACATTCTTTTGCATTGCCTTTCTTAGGTATTGGAATGAAAACTTATCTTCTCCAGTCCTGTGGCTACTGTTGAGTTTTCCAAATTTGCTGACATATTGAGTGCAGCACTTTCACAGAATCATCTTTTAGGAGTTGAAATAGCTGAACTGGAATTCCATCACCTCCACTAGCTTTGTTTGTAGTGATGCTTCCTACGGCCCACTTGACTTCACATTCCAGGATGTCTGGCTCTAGGTGAGTGATCACACCATCATGATTATCTGGGTCATGAAGATCTTTTTTATATAGTCCTTTTATGTTTTCTTGTCACCTCTTCTTAACATCTTCTGCTTCTGTTAGGTCCATACCATTTCTGTCCTTTATTGAGCCCATCTTTGCATGAAATTTTCCCTTGGCATTTCTGATTTTCTTGAAGAGATCTCCAGTCTTTCCCATTTTATTTTTTTCCATCTATTTCTTTGCACTGATCACTGAGGAAGCTTTTGTATGTCTCCTTGCTTTTCTTTGTATCTATGCATTCAAATGGGTATATCTTTCCTTTTCTTCTTTGCTTTTCACTTCTCTTCTTTTCACAGCCATTTGTAAGGCCTCCTCAGACAGCCATTTTGATTTTTTGCATTTCTTTCCTTGGGGATTGTCTTAATCACTGTCTCCTGTAAAAAGTCACGAACCTCTGTCCATAGTTCATCAGGAAGTCTGTCTATCAAATCTAGTCCCTTAAATCTATTTCTCACTTCCACTGCATAATCATAAAGGATTTGATTTAGGTCATACCTGAATGGTTTAGTGGTTTTCCCCACTTTCTTCAATTTAAGTCTGAATTTGGCAATAAAGAATTTATGATCTGAGCCACATCAGCTCCTGGTCTTGCTTTTGCTGACTGTATAGAGCTTCTCTATCTGTGGCTGCAAAGAATATAATTAATTTGATTTTGGCATTGACCACCTAGTGATGTCCATATATGGAGTTTCTGTTGTGCTATTGGAAAAGAGAGTTTGTTATGACCTCTGTGTTCTCTTGACAAAACAATGTTACTCTTTGCCTTTCTTCATTTTGTACCCCAAGGCCAAGTTTTGCCTGTTACTCTAGGTATCACTTGACTTCTATCTTTACATTCTAATACCCTCTGATAAAAAGGACATCCTTTTTGTTGTTGCTGGTTTTTTNTTTTTTTTTTTTTTTGGTTTAGTTCTAGAAAATCTTGCAGTTCTTCATAGAACCATTCAACTTCAGGCTCTTTGGCATTACTGTTTGGGGTATAGACTTGGATTACTATGATACTGAGTGGTTTGCCTTGGAAATGAACAGAGATCATTCAGTCATTTTTGAGGCACCTTTTTTTCTTAGCGTTTACCTCGCCCCCCCCACCTTTTTTTTTCTAATAGTGGTTAATGATATTGTTTTCCAAGGCCCATAGGTTTATTCTTAACCAATTAAAATATAACCTTATATATGTGTATTGCCTTAGTTTGTCTCTTATTGCTTCAGCGTGTCCTATGAACAGATGATGGTATCAAATTTTCTAAGCAAGATATCCATCTATCATTCTGTCCTTTGTTCTACCATTTCTCCTACTTGACATTCAAGGCTGTGATTTATTGCTTTCCTGTCCCAATTTATCAATTATTTTTCATGTTAGGTCTAAGCATGGAAGTGATGACATATAAAGGGAAGTACATGCACTCTGAAGGCAGACACACTGGAGTTAGAATTCAGATTTATCAGCTGTTTGGCAGTGAGAAAGTCATTTCAGTGACTTTTTTTAAAATGGATATTATACTTATATTGTAATTTTTGCGTGATTACTAAGCTGTATACCTTAGTGAAACTAGTCATCCTTTTGTGGAGGTTTAATAAATGATAACTTTCAAACTGAATGGAAATTTTAGTAGTACAATGTTTGCTATTAAGGTATTGTGTGTGTGTGCTTATTCTCAACTTGTGAAGTGGGTATCTAAAGTATTTCAGAAATTGTAAGCAGTAATTAAAAAATATTTATTAAATTTTGACTTTTGTATTAATTATTGTGTCTTAATTATATAATGGTAGAGTATNCTAAGGTTTTAAAATCTAAATTTTACATGAAATTGGGAACATTTCCCATTGTGTATGAGATACTAAAAGCAATCTTTAAGGGAACAATGGGCATAAAAACAAATTATTCAATAACCTTTCTTTTTCATTCTGCTTTAAAGAATGTAAAACAGTTTGATGTTTTTTATTGTACTAATAATAACAGATTCAGGAACACTCAATATTATGCAGAAATAAATCTGTGTGTGAAAATACTAATGTGTGCACTTTAAGAAGTTTGTATCACATATAACTAGGTAGGTAGCAAAACAAATCAATAGTAAGTAGATAGATGATATATATTTCTTGTATGTTTCCACCACTCAGGTCATATGCTTCCTAATGTAAATGGGACCAGAGAGAAGGAAACCACAAAGATAAGCCTGACATTTTATGTGAATTTACACCATGATTGCCAAATTCTAAGAAGGAAAGAAACATAGCAACTATCCATAAAGCTGTTTCACAAAGCTGAAGAGGAAAAACAATGGTGTAGATGGATTATCAAGGAAATGTGTACTTGGTCAACATAGTATCCTGGGTGTTAGTATTCCTATTAGATGCCTGATGAGCTGAAACCTAGGAATAAGTGCAGAATGAGAACTAAACATGACTCATCATCTCCCCTCCAACCTAAAGGACTTCAAGCAAATGCATTTTCTCAAGGGATCAATTGCTTATCAGCTTATTCTCACTGTCATCCATATAAGCCCTAATCCTTCTTAGGAGACATGTGGTATCATTCTGAGGCTCTATAATCTACTATGCTGCTGCTGCTGCTAAATCACTTCAGTTGTGTCTGACTCTATGTGACCCAAAGGACAGCAGCCCACCAGGCTCCTCTGTCCAAAGTATTCTCTAGGCAAGAACACTGGAGTGGGTTGCCATTTCCTTCTCTGATAATTTACAATACATGGTATTCAAAAGTAAAGTTTTTATTAATTGCTGGCATTTCATGTAGTACAATCTAATGCCCTGAAAATTAGAGAGAGAGAAAAAAAATAGACAATGTAAATATACCTGAATTAGATTCAGATTTCTTATAAACAGAAATGGATCAGTGGCTATATTTGTTTATTGGCTGGCTAGTGAACATGAAGATACATTTTTATCCTCCTAAGCTAGTGGTTCTGTTGGTAAATCAGACTAAAAGGATTTGGGAGAAGCAAGGAGAATAGAATAGCTTCCTAGATGGCTCAGTGGTAATGAATTTTTCTGCCAATGCAGGAGGTATAGGAGACCCAGGTTTGATCCCTGAGTCAGGGAGATTCCCTGGATAAGGAAATGGCAACCCACTCCAGTATTCTTGCCTAGAAAGTTCCATGGACAGGGCATCATGGTGGGCTGCAGTCCATGGGGTCACAAAGAGTCAGAGATGACTGAATATACACATGAAGATATGCGTTTGTATAACTATGCTTAATATGTTTAAGAGCTAGATGAAAGTTGGAACATCTTACCTGAGAATCTCAGTCCATAAAAAAAAAAAAAATCAGATGCAAATTCTAAAACAAACATGTAATAAGTAAAGTTAAAAACTTAGATGAATATTATGAAATTGACATAGTAGAAGATCTGGATATTTTCTGGATCAGTAGAAAATATTCAGAATAAAAAATAAGAGGGGGGAAAGTTGAAAACTAGAGAAAATGATGAAAAGTAATTATGCAATACAATGAAAAGCTTTAATATACAGATGATTGAAATCCTAAACATAGATGTAGAAAAATCTGTCACATGCAATATTTGAAGAGACACTGGAAAACAACTTATCACAATTGATGAAAAACCTCTGCATAGAAATTCAAGAAACTATACACACCCCAAGAACAACACCTACTTCTCACCATCACACACACAAACTATTTTAACTGTTGACAAACAATGACAAGAATTATTTGCACTTAGACAAAAGATATGCATATTTGCCAAAGAATTATAGCTTAACTTTTTAGGAAATTCTATAACTTAGAAAATGACAGAATAGTAAAGCCATGAAGAAGCTACTGTCTACCTGGAACTTGATACCCAGTAAGAATATTTCTTCATTTAAAACACCGAATTCAAAATTTCTGCTTAATGGATCCTCCAGTTCAAGATGGCTGAATAGAAGGACTTGGGCTCATCTCCTCCTATGAGAGCACCCAAATTGCAACTAGCTGTTGAACAACCATTGACAGGACAATGCTGGAACACATCAAATAAACATCCCATGTCCAACAACAAAGAAGTAGCTGCAGCAAGATGGTAGGAGGGACACAATCATGATAAAATCAAATCTCATACCCACTGGGTGTGTGACCCACAAACTGAAGGACAATAATACAAAAGAAAATTTCTCACCACTGTGAAGATTCTGAACCCCATGTCTGGCTTCCTACCCTGGAGATTCCACAAAGGGACTGGGAATGCCCAGGGAATCTGACCCTGAAGGCCAACAGGATTTGGTTACAAGATTGGGGAAAACAAAGACTTCAGTCTTGGAGGGCACAAACAAAATCTTGCATTCACCAAAACAGAGAAGAAAGGAGCAGTGACCCTATAGAAGAGTATCTGCTAGTGTTGGACCTATTGGAGATGTGGGCCCACAGGGTTTCACTATAGAGATGGGACACTGACAGCAGCAGTTCTGGAAGGCCCGCCTTGGTGTAAGCCCTCTTAGAGGTTGACCTCTTGGAGGCTAATCTTACCATGAAGCCTGTAGACCCTATAGCTGGGTAACCTCAGGCCAAACAACTAGCAGGGAGGAAGAGAACCCCAAACATCAGCAGATAATATGGTTAAAGTTTTACTGAGCAAGGATCTGCCCACCAGAACAAGATACAGTTTGTCCCACTGCCAGTCCCTCCCATCAGGAGCTTACACAAAACTCTTAAGTTCAGTTCAGTTGCTCAGTCGTGTCTGACTCTTTGTGACCCCATGAATCGCAGCACTCCAGGCTTCCCTGTCCATCACCAACTCCCAGAGTTCACTCAGACTCATGTCCATTGAGTCTGTGATGCCATCCAGCCATCTCATCCTCTGTTGTCCCCTTCTTCTTCTGCCCCCAATCTCTCCCAGCATCAGAGTCTTTTCCAATGAGTCAACTCTTCACATGAGGTGGCCAAAGTACAGGAGTTTCAGCTTTAGCATCATTTCTTCCAAAGAAATCCCAGGGCTGATCTCCTTTAGAATGGACTGCTTGGATCTCCTTGCAGTCCAAGGGACTCTCAAGTGTCTTCTCCAACACCACAATTCAAAAACATCAATTCTTCAGCGCTCAGCTTTCTTCACAGTCCAACTCTCACATCCATACATGACCACAGGAAAAACCATAGCCTTGACTAGATGGACCTTAGTCAGCAAAGTAATGTCTCTGCTTTTGAATATGCTATCTAGTTTGGTCATAACTTTTCTTCCAAGGAGTAAGCGTCTTTTAATTTCATGGCTGCAGTCACCATCTTCAGTGATTTTGGAGCCCCAAAAAATAAAGTCTGACACTGTTTCTACTGTTTCCCCATGTATTTCCCGTGAAGTGATGGGACTGGATGCCATGATCTTCATTTTCTGAATGATGAGCTTTAAGCCAACTTTTTCACTCTCCTCTTTCACTTTCTTCAAGAGGCTTTTTAGTTCCTCTTCACTTTCTGCCATAAGGGTGGTGTCATCTGCATATCTGAGGTGACTGATATTTCTCCCAGCAATCTTGATTCTAGCTTGTGCTTCTTCCAGTCCAGCATTTCTCATGATTTACTCTGCATATAATTTAAAAAAGCAGGGTGACAGTATACAGCCTTGACGGACTCCTTTTCCTATTTGGAACCAGTCTGTTGTTCCATGTCCAGTTCTAACTGTTGCTTCCTGACCTGCATACAGATTTCTCAAGAGGCAGGTTAGGTGGTCTGGTATTCCCATCTCTTTCAGAATTTTCCACAGTTTATTGTGATCCACACAGTCAAAGGCTTTGGCATAGTCAATAAAGCAGAGATAGATTTTTTCTGGAATTCTCTTGCTTTTTCCATGATCCAGCTGATGTTGGAGATATGAAGTCAAGTGGGCCTTAGAAAGCATCACTACGAACAAAGCTAGTGCAGGTGATGGAATTCCAGTTGAGCTATTTCAAATCCTGAAAGATGAGGCTGTGGAAGTGCTGCACTCAATATGCTAGCAAATTTGGAAAACTCAGCAGTGGCCACAGGACTGGAAATGGTCAGTTTTCATTCCAAACCCAAAGAAAGGCGACACCAAAGAATGCTCAAACTACTGCACAATTGCACTCATCTCACATGCTAGTAAAGTAATGCTCAAAATTCTCCAAGCCAGGCTTCAGCAATACACAAGCCTCTTAGCCTCCTTCAACAGAGGATAAAAAGAAGAAGCAAAAAGAATCACAATCCCACTGAGAATAATCTCACATTACAGAAAGTTAATCAGCATGAAAAAGCAGAAAGTTATGTCCCAGATAAAGGGACAAGTTAAAACCCCAGTTCAGTTCAGTTCAGTTCAGTCGCTCAGTCATGTCCAACTCTTTGTGACCCCATGAACTGCAGCACGCCAGGCCTCCCTGTCCATCACCAACTCCCGGAGTCCACTCAAACCCAAGTGCATTGAGTCGGTGATGACATCCAATCATTTCATCCTCTTTTGTCCCCTTCTCCTGCCCTCAATCTTTCCCAGCATCAGGGTCTTTTCAAATGAATCAGCTTTTCACATCGGATGGCCAAAGTATTGGATTTCAGCTCAATATCAGTCCTTCCAATGAACACCCAGGACTGATCTCCTTTAGGATGGACTAGTTGGATCTCCTTATAGTTCAAGGGACTCTCAGAATCTTCTCCAACATCACAGTTCAAAAGCATCAATTCTTCAGCACTCAGCTTTCTTTATAGTCCAACTCTCACATCCATATATGACCACTGGAAAAACCACAGCTTTGACTAGATGGACCTTTGTTGACAAAGTAATAACTTAAATAAGCAGGGTGACAATATACAGCCTTGACGTACTCCTTTTCCTATTTGGAACCAGTCTGTTGTTCTATGTTTAGTTCTAACTGTTGCTTCCTGACCTGCATACAGGTTTCTCAAGAGGCAGGTCAGGTAGTCTGGTATTGACTCCACGCCCAAGGTAAGAGAAACCCAAGTAAGATGGTAGGCACGGAGAGAGGGGATCAGAGGGCAGATAGACTGAAACAACAATCACAGACAACTAGCCAATCTGATCACATCCACCACAGCCTTGTTTAACTCAATGAAACTAAGCCATGACATGTGGGGCCACCTAAGACGGTAGGGTCATGGTGGGGAGGTCTGAAAAATTGTGGTCCACTGGAGAAGGGAATGGCAAATCACTTCAGTATTCTTTCCTTGAGAACCCCATGAACAGTATGAAAAGGCAAAAAGATAGGACACTGAAACATGAACCCCTCAGGTTGGTAGGTACCCAATATGCCACTGGAGATCAGTGGAGAAATAACTCCAGAAAGAATGAAGGGACGGAGCCAAAGCAAAAGTAAAACCCAGTTGTGAAGGGGACAGGTGATGGAAGCAGGGTTCGATGCTGTAAAGAGCAATTTTGCATAGGAACCTGGAATGTTAGGTCCATGAATCAAGGCAAATTGGATGTGATCAAACAGGAAATGATGAGTGAACATCGACATTCTAGGAATCAGCAAAATAAGATGGACTGGAATAGGTGAATTTAACTCAGATAACCATTATATTTACTACTGTGGGCAGGAATCCCTTAGAAGAAATGGAGTAGCCATCATAGTCAACAAGAGTCTGAAACACAGTACTTGGATGCAGTCTCAAAAACGACAGAATGATCTGTGTTCATTTCCAAGGCAAACCATTCAGTATCGCGGTAATCCAAGTCTATGCCCTGACCAATAACACTGAAGAAGCTGAAGTTGAACAGTTCTATGAAGACCTACAAGATCTTTTAGAACTAATACCCAAAAAAAGATATCCTTTTCATTATAGGGGACTGGAATGTAAAAGTAGGAAGTCAAGAAAAATCCCAGAAAAACAACTAAATGAAGTGGAGATAGGCAACCTTCTAGAAATAGAATTTAAACTAATGATAATTAAGATGATCCAAGATCTCTGGAAAACAATGGAGAATATGCAAAAAATGTTTACCAAAGGCCTACAAGAACTAAAGAACGAACAGAGATGAATAATACACTAGAAAAAATCAATAGCAGAATAATTGAGACAGAAGAATGAATAAATGACCTAAAGAACAGAATGGTGGAAATCACTGCCACAGAACAGAATATAGAAAAAAGAATGGGAAAAAAAATTTTGAAGACAGCCTGAGACCTCTGGGACATTAAACACACGAACATTTTCAGTATAGAGGTCACAGAAGGAGAAGAGAGAGAGAAAGAACCTGAGAAAACGTTTGAAAAGATAACAGCTGAAAACTTCTCTAACATGGGAAAGGAAAACCAAGCCCAGAAAGCACAGAGTCCCAGGTTGGATAAACACAAGAAGGTTATTCAGCAGTATGTTGTTCAGCCTCCATATGAAAGAATACATTTGAATAAGTTCTAATGAGGTGGATGAAAATGGACCCTATTATAGAGTGAAGTAAGCCAGAAAGAAAACCACCAATACAGTATACTAACACATATATATAGAATTTAGAAAGATGGTAACAATAACCCTGTATGTGAGACAGCAAAAGAGACACAGATGTACAAAACAGTCTTTTGGACTCTGTGGGAGAGGGAGAGGGTGGGATGATTTGGGAGAATGGCATTGAAACATGTATAATATCATATAAGAAACAAATCATCAGTCTGTGTTCGATGCAGGATATAGAATGCTTGGGGCTAGGGCACTGGGATGACCCGGAGGGATGGTATGGGGAGTGAGGAGGGTGGGGGGTTCAGGATGGGGAACAGGTGTATACCTGTGGCGGATTCATGTTGATGTATGGCAAAACCAATACAATATTGTAAAGTAACTAACCTCCAATTAAAATAAATTTATATTAAAAAAAACACAAGAAGGAACACACTGAGACACAGTAATCAAACTGACAAAATTGCAGACAAAAATAAAATATTAAAAGCAACAAGGCAAAAAAGACAAATAATATACAAAGGAAGACACATAATGCTATCACTGATTTCTCAACAGAAACTCTACAAGTCAGAGGGAATGGCAAGATACATTCCAGGTGATGAAACGGAAGAAGCTACAATGAACAATATTCTATCTAGCAAAACTCTTGCTTAGAATTGATGGATAAATCAAAAGCTTTCTAGACAAGGAAAAGTTAAGAGAATTTAGCACCATAAAACCAGCTTTACAACAACAATTTCTTTAGACAGGAAGCACAAAACAAGGAAAAGTCCTACAGAAAATTAACCCCCCAAAATTGAAAAAATGGTAATAGGATCATATATATGAATAATTACCTTAAAAACAAATGGATTAAATGCACCAACCAAGGGACATAGACTGGCTGGGTAGATAAAATGTATGTATGTATTTCCGTTTATCACATCACTGTGCTTGACCCTCCAAATTACATGTAATTATTTGATATTGTTAGGTTAATCATGTTCCCATTATGGCTTGCAATTGCAATTACTTTTCATTTTTTGTCTGGCTGTTGATTGTGAAAACTGATAAACATCTTTTATTATTGTGATTATGTAACTGTCACACACTTAATATCATTGTATCATGATTGGTCAACAGGAAAATAATAGAATTTTGCATCACCAAAACTACCATAATAGGAAAACCTATAATCACCTTTTAAAATCTAGATGCATATCAGAATTATCTTAGAAGTTTTTGAAAAAATACAAATGTGTAGATATTATTTTTTTCCTCCAAACTCCAGATATGTTTCTAATAAGCTGCTGCTGCTGCTGCTAAGTCACTTCAGTTGTGTCCGACTCTGTGTGACCCCATAGATGGCAGCCCACCAGGCTCCCCCATCCCTGGGATTCTCCATTCTAACAAGCAGTTATGTTTAAAAACAACTGGACTATAAGATGATCTTTTACTTTTATCTAGTTTGTTTCAGTTTTTCTCTTTCATATTCAGAACATAAACATTTCATATTCAAAACATAAACAATTTTAGTTTAAGTTTAAATTTTCCAACTTTTCCATCTCTTCTTTTTTTTTGGTATTCTTTCTGGAATCTTTATCAAACATAGTAGAATAGCTTTGTATACATATATGTAAATATTATATGTAATATTATATCTTAGAAAAATGAATTCTTGCCTAACTAAAAAATATGACATTTTGACTCCACTTGTTTGACAGTATGAATAGAACACTAGATTTCTAATTAAAAAATGTAGATATGTGACAAGCAATAAAGACTTACTGCATAACACAGGGAATTGTAGTCAATATCTTGTAATAACCTA